>VXBX01004773.1:404705-474168 GCA_013400415.1 Scytalopus superciliaris | reverse complement strand
CGGCTCCGGCACCGGCTCAGCGGCTGAACTCGCCCAAGCTGGGGTGCCTGCCGCGTCCCCCGCCCGGCGGGACCCCTGACGGGCGCCGCCCGCCCCCGAGCCGCCCGGCTTTGTTGGGATTTCGGTGGTTTGTTTGCTTCTCGTTGCTGTTCTCCTGCCGTCCCGCCGCGGTGGATGGCCCGCGGTGGGCGCCGCCGGCCGCGCCGCCCCTGCCCGGGCAGGATGGTGGCGGCGGGGCTGGCCGGGCTGTCACTGCTCAGCCTCCTCACCTGCGGCTACCTGGCCTGGGGCAGCCGCCGCACCCGCCCCGGGGGCGCCCCGCCGCCACAGCAGCCCCGCGCCCCCCGCTCGCAGCCGCACATCATCTTCATCCTGGCCGACGATCAGGGCTTCAGGGACGTGGGGTACCACGGGTCCGAGATCAGGACGCCCACGCTGGACAAGCTGGCTGCCGAAGGGGTCAAACTGGAGAACTACTATGTCCAGCCCATGTGCACGCCATCCAGAAGCCAGTTGATCACTGGAAAGTAAGTTTGTTACTACTTCATCCTTCACCTCTCCAGCCTAAACGCTGTCCCTGTCGCAAGGAGAATGGGTGAACCTGGGCAGTTCACCTGTGGGATATCCCGTGGGCAGAGAGGCGCCTCTCTGGTTCACTTAAAAACCTTGAATGAAACGGACTTCTAGTATGTTTGAAACAGCGAAATAAAGCTGTCTGGGCGAGGCAGGAGGGTTCAGCACTGCGAGCTGCCCCGCGGAGTGCTGGAGCACGCTCATGGTTACAGCATCACTAACATACGTGCTGCTTGTCAAGTAACGTCGCTATTGCTGGGGAGCGATCAGCTGCGCTGTGCCATTTCCGAGGCACTTAGAGGAGGAGTCGTCTCAGGGAACTGCCAACCTTACGTTTCCTCCTCTGTGTTCATTGCAGCTGCATCACGGGTCTCACTGACATTGGCTTAAATGTGAATTCTCTCCAAGAGTTGTCCTGAATGTACGAGGTGCTTCCCCAGCTTGTCACATGTGGATGAGCGCGGGGGACCCAGATCACTGTCAGCATCCTCTCAGCTGCTGCATCGCTCTTGTCACTTCGCAAACGGTTAGAAACTTCGCTCTTAGAAACTTCTCTCTCAAGCCACTGAAAGAGGTGCCTCACCCAAATGGTGAAAGCAGTGGATTGGTATCTGTAAAATTGTGTTTATTGAGGTCTGTTAACCAAATAATCAATTACCCAGCCTCAGGGCCTTCTTACATCAAAAGGTTAATGAGGATTAAGGGGGGATTTTATGCATTTGAACTGTAGGAACAGTTTCCAAATAGCTCCAAGTGTGGACCCACTTACTCTGGAACAAAACTGCCTTGTTTCTGTTTAGCTTAACTCCTTTTGACAGGAACAGGGAACTCTTAAAGGAGCAAAACATAATGAGAGGAAAAAAGTTTATTTTCTCCTTTCCTAGAGTATAAACAGGAACGAGGCAATGTTAATACTGCTGGTAAAAGAAACACATGTTAAATAAAACCAGCAACTGGCCCGGTGTCTTGCATCTCCATATGGTAGAGCTGGAGACAATTCCCAGTCTCGGTCTAGTTCCCAGACTTGCTGGACCAGGGAGATTTGCATGAAGAGCTGACAACCTTATCTGGAGCAAGAATTCCACTCAGATTTTTGTTTGGTTTTAGTTTTTTTTTCTTTTTTTCTTCTTGGTGCAGACTGGGTCTCAGAAGTTATTTTGAGACACCTCCTCACTCATTCACAAGAACGCAGTTGCCCTGGGGCAGCTAAAGCAGGAGCTTACAAGGGAAACGTGTATCAGGACAGCGTTTAGCGTGTCGTGGTTGTCTGTAAGGGCGTGCAGCGGTTGGAAGGCGGCAGCTCCGCCAGCAGCGGGGCCAGCCAGCTTGCGCAGGAGCGTGCTTTGGGAGCCGTGCTTTACAAAGGGAATGTCAAGCTGCCCTGCAATGACTCACGCCGCAGCTGGAGCAGTGGGATGACCGGGTTCCAGGGGAACCGGGGTGCTGCTCTGGCCCTTGGAGGCTGCAGAGGTTGTCTAACCAGGAAAGTGACTTAACAATAAGTCACTTTAACTATTTTGATGCTTCTTTAAATACAGTAAAAGGTAGGCAAGTTCGCGCTTTTCGTCGGCTCGCCAGGCGGAAATGGTTCTGCAAATCTGCCTCCTTTGGTTTTGGAACCTTTTATAGGAAAAAAGAAATTTGCTTATACTTGATTTTTATTTTCTTAGTCTGCTGCTCTAAAACCCTTGGAGCTTTCTTTTTTAGTGTTGGTCTACTTTAGGGGAAAAAGGAGCCGAAGAGAGAAAGAACTGCCTCACACGACTGAGAAATCAGGGATTGGTAAGGGGTTAATAGGCTGGGTAGAGTATTCACAAGGCAGACTCAGAGAATACTGTTTCCATTCTGGCTGAAGATAAATGCTTGTGATAACTGCTTTTAATGCCTTCTTAGGAGAGGCACCTTAATTAAAATGCTGGGGCTCAGAAACTTCAAGTCCAGGACAAATGATGTTGTTTCTTGAGTTCCCAAATGTGTTAGTTCAAGGCTAGAAGTCTCCCAGTACACATCCCGTGCTTAATGTGGAATCATAGGTTGGAAGGGAGGGACCTTTAAAGGTCATCTCCTCCAATCCTGCCATGGACAGGGACACCTTAAACTAGATCATATTCCAGACATTTCCTGATTGATGGGTCAAAACCAGAGGGACTTGTGTAAACCAGAGTCATTAAGGAGCCCTGACTGACATTGCCAGGAAGTTAAACTTCAGGCAAGGAGACTTGGAACAGCCCAAATTCTTCACAGGCCTCCAGGCAGTTCCTCTGGGGCTTGTGTGGGTGAAGAGACCCTTCTTTTGGTGACTGTCCTTTGTGTGAGTGAGCACAGGGAAGGAGGCTGGGAGTGGCACATTAAAAGGAAGAGGCAGAACTAGCTCCTTTTCCTCTCCATGCTGTACCAGCAGCAGCTGGTGAACTTGTCATCCCGAGCGCTGCTTCTTCCCTCTGTTTGCTTTGTGCGTGTGCGCCTTTGGCGACTTTCATTCCTTGCTTTCCCCCAGTATTACTCTTTCTCCATTCACTGCATCCAAAGCTATTGCTTTTAGGTCACTGGTAATGCTGGCTTCCACAGCTTCTTGTGTTGGGCTTTATCTCTGGCTGTGGGGAGGGGGTTGCAGCTGGGCTGAGCCTCGGGAACGGAGAAGAAAGGTGTGAGCCAGCGGGTCGAGGGCCACTTAGGATGTGCTCCCAGCCAGTGGTGCTGGGGCTGACATGGGAATTCCTGGGATTCAGCAGCACAGCTGAGATGGCAGGGGGGACCTGGGCAAGAGGGTTTGCTCTGCCTCATGCTGCCCCTGGGACCACTGCTGGCCCTGCCTGAGGTCCTACAGCTGGGCTGGAAATTTGGCCATCGGTGGGGTTTGGGGACTCATCCCTTAGTCTGGTTTGAGCAGGGCAGTGGCCTGCATGTGTATACTCAGGGGGTTCTTGGCCTCTGAGAAACTGCAGAAAGGCTGTAGGCATGTTTGGCTTTTTCTCTTTTGTTTTAGCTCCCAGAGGGTGTGATTGAACATAAATTGTCCTCCAGGCAAATTGTTTTGTGTGTTACAGTGTTTTTTTGTGGTTGTTTTCTCCTTGAAAATGACAGGTATGCCTCAAAAGCTAAATAATTTAAGCAGAATGCAGCTAAATTTTAAGACTGCCTTTTAGCTCACCCAGGAAAGAAATGAAAAAATAAACACATTTGTCTTGTTTATGTTACTGTAATTTACATAGGAGAACACAAAAAGTAGTGCCTGAGACTTCAAATCTTCAAGTTCTCCCTGCTAGGAAAGTGGGGGGGGATATCCAGGGATACCCAGCCTGCCCACAGAGAGCCATCTTCTTTTTAATTGAAGAATGACTGGAGTCAGACAGTTTTAAGTAATTTTGTAGGTTTATGACCAACAGGACAAGTACTCCTTTGAGACACAGGCTGTAAGCTTAGCTGAACATCTGCTGGGGTGTAGCTGCCCCGATTCCATAGAGGGTATTATGAAATGTAGGGGTATTTGCTGGAGCAATACTTAATTTAGCAAAAAAATATGAAAATTAATCCTGAGTGATAAGAATGAATCTAGGTATAACATGCCATAAAGGTTTTTGGCATTCTGTAGGCAGCAGCCACCTCCATCCTCCTCTAAGCTCCCAGTTTTCTGCTGACCATCAGACTTGCAGCCTTAGGAGCCTTAGGACCATTCCATGGACTGGAATCTTCTGGGCCACTGGAAGGTTCCTCACCTGTTCAGGAGCAGAGATACGTGCCTGTAGAGACCAACACACAGCTGGGGTTCCAGGTCACTGAGGAATCTGAGCTCCCTTGTAGGAGTCATGGAAGCCCACACTAACCTCAGGAGTGAGCCTTGCACAGTGGATGGAATGTGGAGATGGAAGGTGTTGAGAAATGCTCAAAGTCTGGGGAAAAAAATCCATTCTTCCTCTGGAATAAAGTGGAATATGGAGAATTTGCTCAGCCAAAGCAATAGAAATAGATTGTATAATCAGTCAGCATAATCCAAGTGTTATTTTAATATAAATAATTATCTGTGCTATCTAACTATAGAAATATTGCACATTTATAGATGTATATAGCCCTATGGCTGTAGGCATCCCTGGGTAGCAATACCTAGTTCCCCACTAAAAACACCAATGTCTCAGCAACATAAGGGTTATTCTGGCAACCAGAAATGGAGTGAGTGCTTTGAACTGAGAGCAGTGTGGCTGACCTGCCGGCAGACAGAAATTTCCTCTGGGGGATCAGAGTCCTTGGTGAGCCTGCTCTTCCCCTGCCTCCTGGGTGCACCTGGTCCAAGGTGCAATTCCAGCAGCGGGGCTGCTCCGGGAAGGATCCAGTCCAGCGGTGCGTGACTGGGAAGTCACCTGCTGTGCTCTGAGCTGGCATGAAGGGGCTCGGAGCCTCCACAGCACACTGGGAAATGTATGTAACACCCCATTATGCACATTCCCTGCTCTGCAGTTAGCAACGTATTGAGGGCTGCACAGTATCAGCCTGAAGGATCGGGAGGTGATCTGATACTGTATCTGCTCTGGAGTAAAGAGTCTTGGCAGTGGTTGGTTCCCAGGTTAATTCTGATCAGCGTTTCCATTAAGAACCGGGATGATGAAATAAAACATCCACCAGTAAGGCAGGAGGGCCTGCCAGCATTAAGGGACTGTAGTGATATTGAAATCATCTTGGCAAATTAGAGAAAGAACCTGAAAAAAACCCCAGAATTAAAGCCAGCAGTGATAAATAGAAGATCCTGTGCTGAAGCAGGAATAACTTTACAAGCAGAGGGTGGTGAGCACCTCCCTATGCAGCAATGCTGTATAAAAGTAGCTGGAATTACAGTGTATCATACACTGAATATGAGGTCAACATGTCACGCAGTTACAAAAAAGGCAAACACCATGAGGTTGTGAGAACAGGGGAGCCTGGTAATCCTGGAACACTTATGCCCAAACTTGGGCATCATTCTCCAAGAGTAATGTGTGCATCACTGGAAAGTGTCCAGAGACGGGTGATCTGATATCTCAGAGAGATAACTGTGGGCAAAGATCAGAAGAAATGGAGTTGTTTAGTCTAAAGAAGAGAAAAATGAGGAGGGATGTGGTAAGTCTCCAGTATTTTAAGAGCTGTGCAAAGAGAAAGGGCATCATGTGTGTTCAGTGCCATGATGGGTGGCACAAGAAATGAGGGGCTTTCTGGAGTAGGGAGAACTGCAGGTTAGATAACAGGGAAAACTTTCAAGTGTAAAGGTTGGGAAACACTGCTTTGGGAAATTGGTGAGTTGCTTCATCAGCAGTCATTAAGAACAGGCAAGACAAATATGTCAGGAATGACATAATGTAGTTGGATCTGTCTTGGGGAAAAGGGTTGAACTGGATGGCGTCTCTTGCAGCTTGGATCGTCTGTGGCTCATTTGAAGTACAGATTAACTACAGAGGCATTCTGAGGCACAGTGTGCATGAAGGAGTATGAAATGCTACAAGTGATTTCAGCGTTCACTCTGGGAAAGCACTGTGTGAAAGCTGCATTTCGGTTCCTCCTAGAAATTCCTGTTTTCCATATCCTCCTTTTCTCTGGAAATTTTCAAGATTTTTCCCCCTAGGCCTCATAACTCTTGCAGTATGTCATTGTTTATTTCTGCTGACCTCTTTCAGGACTGCTGCCAAAGATGTTGAGGTATCTTTTTCCATGTTCATCTTGTGTCTTTCACTTAGCATGACATTGTCCATACATACATATCTATGCAGCATGCACAGAGAACAAATAATTAAAGGCAAGAACTTCCCTTTCTTGTTTTGTTCTGCCTCTGTGCTCTCTGCTGTTTCTTCAACAGAAAATTAGGTCCAGGTATCAGGCTGCCCTGTGGTCTTCAGCTGTAAGAAGCCTGTGCATATCACTGTCATTATTGATGTACAGAGGGGACAGAGCAGAAAGCAAATACAGTGTGGAGGAAGTAGCAACGTGTAGTACAGGTTGTGGTAACTTTGCCTTGCATCACTTCGTGGCAGCATCTGAGAATCTTGTTTGGTAGTTTAGGTCCATTGCAGGGGGCACCCGCAGCACAGTCTGACATCTGAAACTGTACAGTGGAAATGGGCTTTTGGTTTTCATTGTATGGTTTTCACTCAGTGCAGTAAGTTAAAGAAACAGTTGGAAATAAATTTAGAAGATCTGTGATTGCAAATTAACTCTGAGGAGTTTAAGTTACAGATTTTTATCCTGTGGTTTGGTTTTGTTGTGGTTTTTTTTAACTGCAAAAGAGAAATTATATTCCGTGGAAAAGTCAGGCTTAAAATAATTAGGGAGTTCAGCTCGCTCAGCATTGTTCCTCATCTGAATGTTTAGCCATTGATGTGCATATTGCTGCCTGCAACAATGATTTGAACATCTGAATGATGGTAGCCCTGGAATCCTATTCCACTCTCACTTTTCACTCTTCCTTCGTGAGACCCTGTAAGTGAACCAAGATGGGAAACTGAGATGAGTGTCTGAAAATAAAACAGGAAATAAAAAGATGGGCTTTGCTTTCATGTCAAAGGATTTGGACCAAATTAAATGGAACAAATTAAATTCATGTTTTCATGAAAACACTTTACGTTTCACAGGAAGATTTTCCAGATTTATGAGCTGAAGCTCAGACAAAGAGGCAAATATCTCTGCTTGCTTTCTGTCTCCGTGACACCTGAGTGGGTGATAACACCAAACCCACGGGGTTGTTTTCATCATTTTCTGTGTCTTAGTTCTGGGTTTGAGTGTTTCTGCGCTTCGGGTTTTAAACCAGTCTGTTGGATTTCCTATTTGCCCAGCATTTTTTGCCTTGTTTTGTATTGATTCGTAGTCTTCATTGTATTGATTCTATCTTGAGGTGAGTTTGCTCAGGTCTAGAATGTCTGTTTCAGAAAGGAGCAGGTAATTTCAAAAGCCTTCATTTATTCCACTAATACAAACAGCACAAGGCAAATGAAGCTTGTGCCTGCGAGTGCCCCTGTGTAGGATGTGTTTGCCTTCTCTGTATCAGTAGTCTTTTTATCAAAGCTGCCCAATTTATTATTTTTCTTACTTAAAAGCCTGTAGACATGGCTGGTGACTTTGCAAATTGGGGGGCTGAAATGAGATATGAAGAGTTCAGGAAAGAACCGAGACAACCCTAACGGGGAACAAATTCAAAGGATTAATATAAAAGATGTTTTAACCATTGAGGTTTGACTAAAATAGCTTTGTGGTCTGTGATGAAATTGAAAAATATTAAATAAGGAGCTTCCTTGTACCTGCTGGCTCCTAATAAGAGAGAAATTAGGTGCGTTTCAGCATTCTAGTTCAACTGCAGTTGTAATATGTTAATTAGTGGTGTCAGCTATCACCTGCTTATTAATTCAGGCTCTTATCAACATGTTATCAAGCTCTAGGTTGGAGGGACAGGATGTTGCTAGAGTTGGAAAACAAATCTGGGGTAATTATATATGTTTTAATACGCTTCAAATACAAAATTATCTTCCTAAATGCATGCATGCAGAGACTGCATTAGATAAGCATTAAAGTAGACATTATTAATCTTATAGGTATGCTGCAGCCCCAGAATGGTTTTTTTCCAACCTTGAGGCAGAAAATCCATATATAGAAATCAAACTGATTCCTTATTTTAATTACACTTAAACACCTGATTGATGTGAGGACATTTGTGCCACAGCAGCTTCCTTAATGTCATGTAAGTGCAGGAGCCTAACTACATTGCTCTGGCTTTTATTCTGCTTTTATTTTTTTACTCTTTTAAAAAATTGAAATGTTAATTCAGCTTTTTGGTGTACATTTTAATTCCAATGCATCCACTTATCAGAATATTAGCTGCTTTCTAGATAAATCTCTTGTGTCCGTTTTCCAATTCACACTGCTTTCATCTTCATTTATGCATTTGACAACATTTCTTCCCTGAAAGGGAGTTTCGTACCAGTGCGAGATAACATTATGTAATTTTTCTTAGCATTTATAGAACACAAGTGGGTACCAAGGTACTGCTGTAGAGGCAATCTCTGTGATAATAAGCTCTCAGGAGAAATGAGTTCCCTTCTGTTTTGAAGAGGGAGAAAATTACAAATATGAAGAAACACTATAATTTGAGGAAAATGTGAAGCTGGAGGGAACGGAGAAAATTAGTCTCAGGGTAGGGGGAAGCAGTGAGGCATCTTCAGACTAAATATACTCCAATAGACATACTGGTGCCTCACAAATTGTGCCTCTCCAAATTCAATAAACTTTGTCAAAACAGTATTTACCATCACATTTTATCCACTTAGTTCTACTTGTCATGTATCACAGTTGATAAAGTCATAGCCAACTGGCTTCGGGGGGGACCTCTGGAGCTTCCTGAATTCCTGCCAGCTTATATTGCACAGCAGGGACATGCTGACTTTATAAACTCTCTTTTATTGTTTGTTTCCTCCTGGAAATGAAAAAACATTGCCAAGTATTCAAGAAATTGGAATCTCGGCTGTTAGGGAATTCCCTAACTTTACCAGATTGTCAATTTTAGTAAGAAAAACTGTTCCATGAACGTTTTTATATCTACTATTTAAATGTTCTTTCTTTGTAAGGGCCAACTGATGTAATTAGTGACGTTGTTAATGGCCACAGCATAATGGCAGCTCCTTCCCTAAGTGTTCTGTGGTCCCGTTTTCAGGAGCCTCCAGGGGAAGCTGTTCCAGTCTGCTGCCTGATTTCTCCTAAAGCTCACTGTTTGGGATGTACTTTATTGCCATCGTTCCAAACCATTCCAAACCAGTCCCGATTTGCAGTCTGCTTAATTCTTAAATTATGGTTCTGATGTGTCACAATGAAATTCCAGGTGGAGGGGAGGAAGGAATAACTTCTGTCTTGTTTCTCCCCTTTATAGAAGTACTCCAGGCAAAAACCAGTGCTTGGTGTTTGGTTTGTGGCCCTCTCCATTCTTACCAGCTCCTGTTGCCACGCTTCCTGTATCCACTGGAAATCTGGGAGTGCTTCATCTGGCTGTGGAAATGCTTCTGCTTGCCCTGAGCTTTCCTAATGGCACATGATGTTTCTGCTGGGCCAAACACTGGCTGAGTCCCACTGGGAAGAGGTAGCTCAATAGTGTGTTAATGCCTTCTGTGCTCAGCCCAGGGCTCTGCTCTGTGTTGCTCCCAGAAGATAAGCGGTTCCTTCAGCATCCCTTTGGTGGTGCCTGCTCCTCCTGAGTGTGACCTGGAAGTGCACTGGGGTTTAATAGCCTGACTTCCAGCTCTTATCTCCCACACTGCATTGTCTTCACCTGTAAACTGATTTAATGGGATTTTTTCTATAGATACAGCTTTCCTTTTCAAGTCCTTAAAGTGCTTTTGAATTTGAAAAGCTGTAGTGTCAAGATGATTCTTATTATTCAGCCTGCGTGCTCTGTGTAACTTTGTAGCTGAGTCATACCCTCTCACTTCAGTAACAAAAACATGTATTTTGCTACCATTAACCATGGTGAGTCAGTTTAGGTAAGGCAGCATGAAGTTTTGTGGGCTATTCTGCTTTGTTTTTCTTAATGAACAAGATGCAGCCTGAGACATCTTAAAAGAAAAAATCAGAGTGATGCACTTCTGTATGAAATTATTTTGGAAAGTTTGTGTTTTGGGGGACTTGGGGGACATTTCTGCTGCTCCGCAAATTGCTCATCCTCATAACAAATGTATTTGGGATCAGAGGCAGGAGAAAAAACTCAACAAGTGAGTCAGATGACAAAGATTTTGCTTTCTGACCTTGGGATCATCTGCCCCGGTTGGTGTGTTTGGACACCCTCCCTGCAGGGGGACGGTGTCTGTCACACAGGGGGCAAAGTGGTGAGCAATCCCTTTTCCCCCAGGTAATTTGGAGAGAGCTGTTGCCTGGCTTGTGTTTCTCATGTAATGTAGGTGTGTGATGTGGAAAATAAGACTGTTTGATAACCTGACCTGGCTGCCAGCTCCTTCTGCAGTGTCCCGTCCTCCTAGGGGAAGATTATATCCTTCTAGGAGATGGTTATATCCATAGCAATACTGCTTCTCTGTCCAACTCTTCCCTGCCATCCTTCAGGATGCCTCTTTGACCTCTTTCATGCTATCCCTGGAAAACATTCCAGCCTTTCAGGTCCTTCCAGAATTGGTTTTAAACCTTTGCAGCCTCCCAAACCTCTTCCAGGCCTTCCTGGATATACCGGCCCACCAGCATGTCCTTTTGGAGTCTTCTCTCTGCTTCCAAGGCCACTCAGTTTGGCTGCCCAGACTTAAATCCATTCTCTTCGTTTTCCCTTTTGTCCTGTCTCCAGCACCAAGCAGGGGAAGAGCCAAACCAAGTCTTTTCCACAAAAAAGAATTGTCTCTTTCTGTCCTTTAGTTCTCTAATTCTTCAGGTGATTTTTGGCTCAGCAGCCTTGATGTATCTTTCAGATGCCATGAGAATTTATGTTCCTGTTAATCAGTTACTGGTGTGCACAAAGCTCTTGTCTCCATAAGGAAATGATATTTATACTTGCCTTATCAGAGTATTTTAAAGCTGGATTAATTATGGTTGATCACAGTAGTAAATACACTTGGTAGGGTTTCATGGGTAATACTCTTGTCACAGTTTTGACAGTATGTTAAAACAGCTTAAAAGTCTGTTGTCAAAGGATGTTTTCTAATAAATACTTTGTACCCTGTGGCTTTCCATCAGCATTGTATTTTAAAACTGGAAGCAAAAGAGGGATACTAACGGGGAGAAGGAGGAACTTAAAGTTTGTGCTACTCCTGAGAGTGTTTGGCAAAGAAAACAAACCTGAGGCACTTGGAAAGAGCTCAGGGGTTTCTAATTAGATCTGACATGATACGATATGCCATGTGGTGTGATGTATAGGCAAGATGATTCGCCTTCCACGTTCACCCTTTGTTCAAACCAAACGGTGCTTCCCTGATTTACTGCGAGCCCTGGAATTCAGTTCTCTGCTGCTGCCAGCCTGTGCCAGCCCTGCTGGAGAGACTGACCGCCGGGGCTCTCAGGATGCTTCCCCTTGTGGCTCCTGAACTGATGCTGGCTTCTGGCCAGCTGGGAAGGCAAGGGACAAACTGGCACTCACTGCTTTGTATCCGTAGGGAACTCTAGAAAACAGGGATTTTAGAAATCCTAATAAATTACCTAGTCTGTCCTCCTCCAGGAAATCATTAAAACATGTTATTAAAATACGTGGTAATAACATGTTCATAAAAACTTCCAACAAAGGTTTCCACACTTTCCCCAGGTGGTCTTAGCTACAATGTTGGTTAAGTAGCTTTTAAATTGTCTAAGTTCCATCTTTCTTGCTGCAGTTGAAGCCTCTGATCTCCTGACAGTTTTCAAGGGGAGAACTAACTTTGCTACAAAAAGGTGATAAATCTCCTGTAGATCTGAGCCTGTTATCACATCTCTGCTCTTCCCTTCTCCAGCCTGAGTAAAATCAGTTCTTTCCATCTTTCCACATAGATCTTGGTTTATACACCTCTGATGGCTCTTCTCCTCTGCACTTTTTATATCTGGGCCTATTTTTTATTGAAAAGTGACACCCAGAACAGGACACAACGTTCCAGTGAAAGTTTGACCAGTCGTCCTCAATATTTTGTTCTGAATCCCAAAGTTGCTGAAATATTTTCACAGTTGAGTAATTGGAAGGCAGTACATCAACTCCTTTGCTGGCATGAATTTACCTCAGCAGAAAATCTGGCCGAAGCGTCTGTTTATCGAAGAGTGTTTGAGGCTTTTCCGCTGCTGATGGGTAGGAAATGTCACAAGAACAACAGATCTTGTGCTATTTTTACCGGTTCAGCTGTGATCTGCAAATTAAACCGCGATGATCGTCCTTCTGGGATTGTTCCTGTGAGAACACCCACGCTCTGGCGCAGCACAGGTCTGAGTGGGCTCCATCCACACCAATCCATGAGAGGATAATGGCCAGGTTGGAGCCGTGGCCCCTCTCTGCGTGTCTGAATACGAAACAAACGCATTGCCTTTTCCCCTGACAGGCCTGAAATCCTTTGTCAGCTGTTTGATTCTCATGGTTTAAACAGGATGTCACGTGTTTTACTTAACCACTTGTATATGTCCCGATAAGATGGTGCTTTTTTCCCAGCATTGAGTTGTTGCTGACTCATCTTTAGGCTGGGCTATCAGTAAGCCCCAGATCTTTTTTGCTGTGAGAAAAAAAGTTTGTGCTGTTGATTATTCCTCCCCAAAAGCACTACTTTGTGGTTATTGTAAGTGAATCGCCTCCTGTTTAGTTCAGGTGGTTCCTCTAATTCAATTTCCTTTTGAATTTCAACTCTCCTCTCCAAAGGCAGTGTAGCAGTTCATGAAGTGCAAATTCACAGTCTGAACAGGTAGTGGAATTGAATCTGTATAAATTTCACCTTAAAATATATTCATAACCCCTATGAAAATAACCATTTAAAATGCAATTAACCCAATTGCTTTTACTAATTCCTCACAGATGTGTTTTAAGAATGAAAAAGCCTGTAGCTTAAATACATTTATTCCAAATTCATCATCTTACAACTTGAATTTGCCAATCATATTTTCAGGATTAGTTGAAGAAATTATAGAGGCATATCATGGAATGGTTTTAGTTGGAAGGGACCTTGAAGCTGCCATGGGCAGGGACACCTCCCACTATCCCAGGTTGCTCCAAGCCCCATCCAGCCTGGCCTTGGACACTGCCAGGGATGGGGCAGCCACAGTTTCTCTGTCCAACCTGTGCCAGGGCCTGCCCACCCTCACAGTAAATTATGTCCTTTTTTTGTCATGTCTTTTTCAGCTTTGGGCTTTTGGAGTCTTGGTTTGGTTTTGTTTCTGAGGTGTTTCTGCTCATCCTTGTTTGTGTTTCTGGTTCATCAAACAAAGTAATGGTTGTGGATTTTGGCATTCCAATGTCAAATGACCCGTGCTGTTGTCAATACATCCTGCTCAGCTGGAGTATTGGTGGGTGTCATCTGCAGCTATGAAATAAAGATAAGAAGGGGTCAATTGTTCCATCTTATTTGTTTTGATGTTTCTGTGAAGAAACAAGACAAGCAATTACCCAAATGAGCAGACAGGGCCTTCTCTGTGGCTGTGGTGTTGTGTTGAAGCTGGCAGGGCAAGGCTGGAGCAAGCTGGGAGTCCAGGCTGTCCTGACTGGAATCTGGACTGTGGAATTCTGACAGAGAGAAAGGAAGGATTTGTCCTTTACAAGCTGTAGTTTCCCCATAGGTGGGGCTGGCCCTTGTTCCCACAGACATTTGAGATGAAGTTGCTTGGGTGTATTTCATCACAGTAACTGCTCTGCATTGCATGGCAAGGTGGTAATAAGTCATAAGCTGGGATACAAAACGAATGTGCAGGTACAGCTTCTGTGCTCCAAAGTGCACTTGTACTCTTCAGAATTCTCATTCCCCTGTCTCTCTGCTGAGGAAAGACCAGTGTTGTGATTTAATGGGCATTGACATAGAAAGGTGTTGTCTTAAAAGACCCTTTGAAGCTTTCAGGTCTCTTGAAGTGGACATGCGGTGTTCAACAGGAGCACGTTTCCTACAAAATTACTGTTGGGGCCTCCTTGGGTTTCAAAGATTAGCCATGACCAATCAGGCACGCTCCAGGTGTTTCCTCTGCTGTAGCTAACACCAGCTTTTATTAGAAATAGGACCTTCATTTGTTTTTGAATCATGGCCACCAAAATGGAATTGTCGCTCGCTATTGGTGAGTTGGATTTTGGTTTTGGGAATAAGCCATGCATGATCTTAATTATGCTTAAGAGTTTCTTGTCTTCCTCTCCAAAGAGCATGGATTATGATGAAAAGAGTAAGAAAAATAATGCCTTGCTAGAGTGAAACATCAAGATTTTTTTAAAAATAATGTCAGTTTGTTCTTCTAAACTGGCTTTACAGGAGAGGGCAAGGTCTGTTGTTCAGCCATTCTCCTGTGGAAAATAACTCTGCTGTCTCACTTGAACTCTGTCTTCTAGCAATCTGTGTGCATGGCCATAGTATTTGGCCTTCAAAAAACACAGCAGAAGTGTACAGAAACCCCCACCCTTGTCTAGCCTAATTGCCTTGGCTTGCACGAGGGAAATTTTGGATTTAGCAAATGGAACAAGTGTGGTCCCAGCCTGCTGTGTTTGGGAGCAGCTGATAAATTGTGTCAAAACAGTCCTCACACTTGGAATTAAATCCTGCACATTTTTGAAGGAAACACTTGCAAATATTCCCAGGCTGCAAAAGTGTCTGCAACAGTTGGTGCTGGTACAACAGTGGCCAGGCAGGAATGGAATGAAAATATTTCCCCTCTGCCGTCTGCTCGAGGCTTATCAGCTGCTAATGCCGTACAGAAACTTGCTCTGCCTGCGCTACCCTGATCCAAACTGGAAAGATCTTCCTGCATAAACAGTTCTCAAAGGGAGCTTTCAGCGCTCTGGGCTTTGACAACGATGCTCTAATTGCAGTCGGTTTGTCTCGCCCCCAAACCCTCCAATGCACCCAGCTCTGCTGCCCTTCATAATTAATAACATAGCGTCATAATTAATAACATAGCATCATAATTAATAACATAACATCGGTGGCTCTGGCACGAGTGGAATTGCTCCAGGTTTGCAGCGGTCCAGCCTCGGCAGTGACTTGGTATTGGAAAGTGTTTGGCTTCTGAGGCTGGATGAAGCAGGCACAGAGCATAAATGTAACTTTGTGTCCTTTAAAAGTAAAGTATTTTATGCAAATGGCCTGAGCACTGCCGGCCTCGTATCATAAATCTCAATAGTTTTTTTAAGGAAACCTTAGCAAAGGAAAGAGATTACTTGGAAATGAACTAGAGAAAAGTTTGCTGTAAATATAAGTCAGCATAAACAAAGAGTTATTTCAGTGGTTCTTGCAGCTCAAAACTGCAATTCAAAAAATTATTTTATGGGTTTTTTTTTTATTTTGTTCTTTTATGGGATTTTTATTACTTTTTTATTTTTTCAAAGAGAGCCATGACTGCACTTCATCTCACAGAGTCAACCCGTATAACTCATATGGGAAAGAGAGCATGTTCCATGTTTTCCTCTGCCTTCCCATTCTGTCCAGCAAGGGGTGCTCAGTCAGCATCAGGCACTAGGGATGCAGCACCCAGTATCCCTGACCATGGCTGGAGCTGTATGGGCTTTAAGGTCCCTTCCACCCCAAACCATTCTGTGCTCCCTTGATTCTAATTCTGTTTATTTTGCCATTAGTGTATTCTTACAGTGATATATCTTGGTTTTGCTACCTAGATGAACCGAATATAGGAGCCAGTGAAGCTAAAATTTGATAAAGTGTGGATTTTCTTTAACGGGTTGCTTGTTTAACTAAGTCTAAAATAAACCCAGACAGTCACTGAGGTGAGCAGGGCTTGCCATGCCAGGAAACATGACAGGGAGAGAACAGATTGCTCCCCTCGGCTGAAATGGATGATTTAACCTGTTTACGGCACACAAGCATTGGTCTTTAAAAACAAGTGTTCCCAGGCTGTGTGTGTTTGCTGATACCACTCCTTCTGAGTCTGCACCTCATCACTTCGTTATTTAAGAAGCAAGGAAAGAAAGGAACCACATCCCAGTTGGTGTAGGGGGGTGGTAATGCCAGAGCCAGGGAAGCAAGGAGGCCAACCTGCGGCCCCTGAGCCAAGAGTAGAACTTCTCCTGGGAGGGACAACATGATTCTGGAATCTATGATTGTTTGGGACAGATCAGTAGAGAAATTCTGCTTCTCCTGAACCTGCATTTTGCTGCTTTAGCTGCCAGTTTGCTTTAGGATGGAAAACTGCAATGTGCAGGCATAGTGTTTATTTGTTTTGCATTTCTGTTCCAGAAAGTAAACTACCTGCAGGTGATGAAAGGCCATCAAATGGTTTGTAAACCAGCACCTGAAAACATGGTCAGTTTTGAAGCAGGAGTTATTAAGGGGGGAGAAGTGGAGTTTTGTCAGCACATCCCTGAGGGAGTGAGTGGGAGAAATCCTTCTGTCTGGTGAGAGTATGGCACGGCGTGTACGCAGTTTGGGGGTATGAAAAGGCAGAGTGTGCTTTGTGTGGGTCCACTTGTTCAGCAAGCTGCTTTAAACCTGTGTGTTCCACCTATAGGCTAATCAAGAGCTCCACAGCAGCCAGGCACTTGGAATGTTAAGCACTGTCAGATTGTTGTTTTGTTTCATTTTCCTGTCTCAGCAACACACCTTGGAAACTGCAGGTTCAAGGAGACAATTAGAATTTTCCTTTTTTCCCATTCCATGATAAGACAGCAAAAAAAGAAAATTATTTTTTTCAGCTAGAAAAGCAGCAGAAAGGTGGATGAACAAAATAGAGAGCTTTTTATTTTGCTAGCTCCAGTATTCTGTTTCTTACCAGCAGAATACCTGCAGCTGTATTAGGGGTTGTGTAAACCCCTAATATGGCTAATAATAGGGGTTGGATGGTCTTGGAGCAACCTGGGCTGGTGGAAGGTGTCCCTGCCCATGGCAGGAGGTTGGAAGTGGATGAGCTTTAAGGTCCCTTCCAACCCAAACCATTCTATGACTTCAATAAGGAACCCCAGTGACCCAGAGAGGCTTTTATTCCAGCACAAAAAATCCTTAAACATAGCTGATGCAAAGAATATTTACATGCTCAGAAGGAATGCTGATGAGAGATTTTTCCAGAGCAAATGAAACAAAAAGAAGGTTTGTTCATGCTCTAAATCATAGTGAAGCCAATGTCTTAATTTTGAGTCCAACTGGGAAAGAGTTGGAGCAGCTATTTGAGATCCTGTACAGGGAATGCAGGTAATCTCAGCAGAAAAGCAGGAATTTCCTCGTCAAACCAATCCTTCCAGCTTAGATCCTAGAATTTCAGTTGGCTGTATTTTCAGGCATGGGCTTTCTTCCTTCATCCCACAGGAATGAGAAGGAAGACAGATGAGAAGAAGTGAAGGCGGGGCCGGGGGGGGGGGAAGTGGGGAACCGAACAAAGGTATTTTTCCTGAACTGGAAAAGTTTGGAGGATTCTAGAAAGCATGGTTAGTGTGGAGCTCCTTAGTTATGTTGGACTGGGCTACTTCCATGGGCTGTGTTAAAAGCCTTACACTGGATATTTATTTTTCCATAATACTAGAAAATCCTGTGTGCTTTATGAAGCACCAGGTGTTAGCCTGGGATTGATTTGGAGCAGCCTGGCTATCACTGGCAGCTTTAATTCCAAATAATAAGACCCATAGACATACACAGCCAGAATTTTATCTTCCTGGTGAAAATCAGGGTTTTCATTAATCCTCAGAGGAAGAGGAACTACTCCTCCCTTATTCCTTTTTTAATGCTTTTGTTTGGGAGCGGCTAACTAAAAGTATATAAAGAATAAATTAAAAGTTGTTTGAACTTTATGCTTTTAATGTATCAGAATGCAAATATCTCCAGGCAACCTCAGTATTAATGCTAAGTGGAAATTTATTGTCCTTCGAGTTGAACTTGTAGCACAGGCAACAAACAGAATCCCTGTTGTGGTTTTTTGTTGGGGTTTATTTGACAGGCCAGGATGATGCATTTCTCACAGCACAGGAGATGCAGCAAATGAAAGTCAGTCCGTGGGTCAGGGAAATGCAGTTCAAAGGCCCTCAGTTCATAAAATATTTATGTACTCTTGTAAAAATAAAGTGCAAAGGGAGCTTATGTAACACACCAAAAAATGAAGAGCCAGCAGAAAACTTCCTCTCACGTCCCACAGCTCAACCCAACTTATGTATTTCCAGAGAAAGTGTGTCCAGCTAGGGCTTTTCCGCAGCTATCCCAGGGTGTCTGTCAGTTCTTTGCCATTCTATTGTTCCCAGACTGGTGCATCCCGTCCAGGCCCTGCCCACTGTGACCAAGTGCAGAAAGCTCCTTTGCCACAAGACTTTTTGTCTGTAATAACACAGCCTGCAAGGGAAAACAGGCAGGAGGGAAGCAACATCAGAAAACTTACTGGGTGGTTTGAGTTTGAGTGATGTTCCAAAGAAAACCGCCCCAATACACACCACTCCAGAAAAACCCCTGAACTCCCAGGCATTAAAAATCTGACAGGAAATTATATTGTCTGTTAGCTGGCTCATGGTGTCCTTTACACTCTTGTTGCGTACTGTCATGTCTAGATTAGATGGTTTTCAAGTTTATTTGGACTTTTGGATTAGTATCTATTTGCTTTTTAAATAATGCCCTTATATAACAATACCTACTATTGTCTCTGTGTCTAAAATAGTGCGTACTGGAAAGTCTAAAGGAAAATGTACAAAAAATAATGAAGGTTTAATTTAAAACTTTGGGTAATGCTAATACCTGGATCAACCCCTAGCAGAATCATGAAGTTCCACTCTGATTCTAATGTGAGTTTCATGAATTTTTCATCTTTCCCCTTTTTTAATCTCCTTTATTCCTAATACAGGGCAACAGTTGCCATTCTTACCAGGAGGGACAGCTGCAGTTTTGCCAGGTGAGCGTCAGTACTGCCTCCCTCTTGGTTAAAGAGATTATATGAGAAAGATGGGAGAAACTTCCTTTTCCCAGGTCACAGCCAAAAGCATATTTAGCCAGACTCTTGGCTCCCCGGGAATGTGAGCTTAGGCTTTATGGATCTTTCTCTGCTTTCCCATTCTATCGCTGCTGACTCCTTGGTCACTTCCCCTGCGCTCGGATTTTGAACACGTGTCCATAAGTCTGGTTCTGAGAAGCAGATGCTTGACTTGAACACAAATAAAGCAAAGGAGTTGGTCCTGCAGTTTATCGAGCACTGCTCATGAAAAGCTGGGCATGCAACGGGCTGTTGGGGAGTTTTACGGCCATGCAGCCAGATTACCAGAACTCGAAGTATATGAGGTGCTGAACATGGAACAAGCCAGCTGGGACAGTTAGTGAAGAGCCGCTTAAGTTGCAGGGGCACATTCGCAGAACGAGTTGAGAACGTGTTTCATAGTGTGCACCCACCCCTGTGAGAAACTGATTCGGTGATGCTGGGTAAGCCCAGTGCTCTGGCAGTGTTTGCCAGGTTGGCCACGGCTTACAGCTCTGCACGGGGATGTTGATTTATCAGACGGGAAAGGAAGAGCTGTGCAAACAAGTCATGTATTGCTGTTACTGATAGAGAAACAGAGATAAGGGGTTTTTTGCCGAGGGAGCTGACGGGCTCCCTGGAGGGTTCACGGCCCCCTCGGGGCTCCTTCCCTCCTGTGGGACCCTTTAGGGCTACACCAAGGTGGCGGATTCGTGTGGGGGGTGCAGGAATCTCCTGCAGACAAGGCTGAGCAGACGTGCTGTGGGGCTGGGGCAGCGCTGTGCTGGTGTCACCACTGTCACCCACCCGGGCTGTGCTGCAGCCGCAGCAGACACTGCTGCTCAGCATCAGCAAATCGCTGGGCTGCTGCTTCTCTCCTCCTTCAGCCCTCCTGGCTCCTGAACAGGAAAGAAATATTTACTCTTCTTGTTCATGACAGAGACAAGGCATGCCTGATCCTTATCTCTTCTCCTTCCCTCTTTTCCCTTGACAATCCCCACAATTCCCGAATTTCTCTCCCCACGCAGAGATAATGTTGGAAACAACAAGAGCAGGCTCTAAACAGTGCTGCTTCGTTTGTTTGGCATCACGGCATTTTGTTCATTTTGCAGTTACTGCCACAATTATGAAGCACTGAAATCCATAATTTCACAACCTTGCCAGGGCATAAGTGATTTGGGAGCCAGAAATTGTTTGCCACTGATTGAGTAACATTTCACAGAGTTAATTGCTCTTCAGAAGAATAGATGAGTTATGATCTTGCTGTTGTCTTTTCCAGCTAGTGTTTGGCTCCCACCAAAATCCCTGAGGGTACAGAGCAAATGTGTAGGAGCTGCCTTTCTGTGATGATGATAGTTTTGGTTTGGCACCTGTGAGAAACCAGAATATGCCCTTTTCATCTTGAAGGAAGTTTCATGTTGCACTTTGGGAATCAGTGGCCTTCTGTTAGTTGCTGTAACTTGTATTGATTTCGTGGAGATTTTGTGACATGTTTTTGGGAATCCCTATTTGTGTCTTTAGCTGTAAAAATATAGACTGGTTTCTAAAATTCTTGTGGAAATGCACTTAAGCATCAGTTCAGGAACAGACAGTTTAAATCCACCCCATTCTGGAAAGCCCTTCCATCTCCAAGGAATTGAAGGGAGCATGAAAGGTCTGTCCATAAAAAGGGATCTTCTCAAGTCACAGCTCTGTAGCTATTTCTTAAAACAAACACTTTGATAAATGATAAATGTTTCCCTTTCTCCTGAACAACTAATGTTTCTTTAAGAATCACTCCTTCTACCTTTTATTTTTAGTCTTTAATGAGTGCTCTACATTTTCAAGGGGTACCTGTCCTTCCATCACTTATCACAGGGTATGTGATGCTAATATCACTTTATTAAATCGATGTTTTCAGACAGGGGGAGAAAGCCCCACAGGAGACAGGCGTTTAGTGCTGATGCTGTCTGTACGTAGGTTCCATGACTGTACTAGGAATTAATTGCTGGATATGCTGGATGCACACTGCCAAAACTTTGTGTGTCCCATTTGCACATCACTTATTCTTATCCAGCTCACTCCATTAGTGAGTCATTTCCGTGGTATTTTGTCTGGGATCAAAATCACCTGCTAACATCTTAAATAAGGCATAGCTTCATTAATATATTAACATTTTACAGCAAATGTTTTATGTATGCTTTGTCTGGTTTCAAACATAATTGCTAGACGCACAAGAGACATGGTTTCTAGATTTTTGTTGGACCAACAAGAATAAGGCACCTGCTTCCACTCCCCTCCCCCCCCATGTTATGCTCCATTTTATTTCCAAGGATATTGCAGTGTGGCCCCAGTTCCTGTCAGGCTTTTGGGCACTGCTGCAAAGCAAGCAGTAAAGCAAGATGTGAGCAAGGAGCAGCATAAATGAGAAATTACTGATCATTAGAAGGGATTAGGGACGGCAGCAGCAGCATCCAAGAGAGCACTGCTTGTTTTGCTAAGCTGGATTTAGGGGTGGGATAAAGAAGCATTTCTCCAAATCACGTTGTTATTGGTGGCAGGGTGGCCTGGGAACAGCTGTGCTGTTAACCTCTGTCCTGCATTAGCTCCAGTCTGTTCTCTTCTGTGGTGCAGGAGGCTGAGAGAGAAGTGTAGCAGGATGGTGCCCGTGCCAAGGCATCGCACAACCACCAAGTGAGACACTCGGGTTTCCAGTTCATTGCATCCCTCCTCCAGAGAGCAGCCTTCCACTTCCCCTAAGCTTTGCCTCATTTCAGCAGGGTGAAAAGGTAGCAACTCAAACCCATTTGGTGCAGGAGCAGCAGTGTCTCTTTAAAGTACCACAGAGCTTCACGGAGTGCCATTAGTGACAGGACAAGAGGGAGCCGCCTCAGGCTGCACCGGGGCAGGTTTTGGTTGGATATTAGGGAAAATTTCTTCACCAAAAGGGTCGTCAAGCTCTGGAACACCTGAAACTGAAGTCACTGCCCCTGAGGATTCTGAAAGAGTTGTAGATGTGTGTGGCACTTAGGATTCAGTGCTGGAATTGGCATTGCTAGGTCTGTGGTTGGGCTCGATGTTAGAGGTCTTTTCCAGCCATGGGTCGCAGTGAGCTGAAGTTGCTTTGTACCTTTGATGTTCCAGCATAGGGAGCTTTTAAGAAAGAAACAAACTGACAAGCTCAGCATTTGAGGATGCAGGGGGAAAGAGTTCCATTTGTCTTCATACTTCTATTGCTTTACAGAAAATCCCTAAAGTAAGAAAAATGTCGTGCTTTGAATACAGACATTTTGCTTTCCTTTTTAATGCCATATGTGATATCTCTGATGTGGTGGTTAAAAATTGTCACAGAACTGACTGACAGCCCTGAAACACTGCTCCCCACTCCTTCTCCCTGTGCTACAACAGCACACCTACATCCACTCAGATAGTGGCAGTGAAAGCAGTTCGTTTCCGTGTGGGATCTCCCCTGTGAATAAACAAACATGTTTCACTTCCCTGTGTTGTCAATCAGGAACCTGTCATCAGGGACCCAAGTTAATACAACACTTCATTACCTCAGCTCATTATTTCTTTGGGAACTGCGCACCGTGCCTTTGTCTTGATCCAAAATGCACCTGCCTGTTGTGGTCAGCTCTGGAAAAGGGATTGTAATGCAATATTTCTCAGGTGAATTGGGAAGTAGAAAAGAAAATGTGGTAGCCAGGAGTGCATGACAGAATTAATCCATTACTGCTGGTAGTCACTGTAAAGAAGTAGGTGCCTCCAAGCACACATCCAGTTCCAAGCCGGGCTCAGGATCGAGGTGAGGCTCCTTTGCATCCTTCCAATGCATCTCACCAGGACTAAAGCACCCGTTTTGGGCTGTGCTGTCCAACAGACGTAGCGCCATCCCTGCTTGAAGGGATGAGACAGAAAAGGTCAAGAAACTAATATCAAAGTATCAGAAGGATGAGAGAATTAGAAGTCACTTGGGATGCTCAGGCTAAAAGATCCACAGAACCCAGGAGACGGCATCTCTTGGCTCCCGGCCCTTCCTCCCTTTCCAGTCAAGGTTATTCCTGTTGCTAATGATCCAGTTCCACTGCTGGTGCCAGTAAATGCCAGCCCAGAAAACCAGCAGTGTTGTTTGATAAGTCAAAATGCATATTTTTTTGTCAGTCCAGATAAAACTGTTGCTGATATTATCAGGGCTGCATGTTTTCCTGGCAAAGCTCTGTCCTTTTGCTCTGGTGGGTATCCTGCTCTCTTGGATTGCTGTGTGATACGCAGGGGATGAAGGGAGAGAGAACAATTTCCTTTTGATGCACACGTGCTTGTTTTACAATAACGTTATGTGATAGGCTGCAGTAAGTAGAACAAATAGAACAGCAAAATTGAGATGAACAGAAAAAATAATTCAGGCATATTTCTTAATTAATCAGCATTCCCAATGAACCTCCACATTAGAAAATGAATTTAAGGCATTAATTCATAGAAGCATTTGACACTGTGCCAAAATTTATCTAGAAGAGTATTCAATTGAAATTGATGGAATTATTCTTTTATTTAAATAGCTACATATTGATTAAGGAGCCAGAATCTGTTCTGTAATAGATTCTTGGAGACAGCTGAGCTTGAGACATCTCATAAAGCAGAATAATAGGAACATTATAAGTACTAAAGAGAGATTGTGGCCATTGCCACTTGATTATCATGCTCTCACAATAATAATTTATCTGTAATTTTGAATTGGTGTCTTCAAGGCTAACCTGTGGTTTCAAAAGAGCCTTGATGGCCTATGATACACTTGAGCTCAATAAAATGATGGAACTCTGACATTCTCCAATGTCATGCTCAGAAATGTGTGTTTGTGTAGCTGCTCAATGATTAATAAGAAATTACAGCTGTCACAAAGTTTGGATGTGGTGTGAAGGTGTCTAAAACACCTGAGGTGTCTCTGCAGCACCGCATAATCCTCATTCCTTTCAATGTCATAACGTTCCTTAATTATAAAGCAGTTCCCTCTCTGAAATGACACCATATAAACCCACAGTATGGTGGTTATTAACCTGTATTTTACATCTTCTCATTTTGTCCTCAGTCATCATTGCTGTCAATTCAAGGTCATGGTACAGCATTTAGGTTGATAGAGGCTCCAAGGTACTGGGTGTATGAATAATACATAAGGACAGTATTAATTCAGAAATGGTACTAAGTGGTCAAAATGAGTACTTTAATCAAAGAGCAGGATAAGACAGTAACTGTTTGGCTGCTACCTTAAGGGCTGCCATCAGGTATGTCATTTTGATGAGAGATGTCTTCTTATGAAGGCAGTCATAAAATGGACATCTTTGACATCCCTTGGGTGCAGTCACTGGATAAAATCTTCCTGTATAAAGGTGAGTTAATTTTCCCAGACTGCCAAAGGATTAGGAGTTTCAGTCTTGAGATTTTTAACTGAAAGATATTCCAACATGTGCATGACAGGCTTTTTATTTTTAGTAGTGTAAAAATGCCTGTGTTATTACCAATCAGTGTATTATTTTGGGCAGAATGAGACATGCTGAAGTTTGCCCAGTCTGACCTTTACAAACTGTGATGTGCCATGTCCCTGTCCCGATGGGTTTTCCATAACTTCAGGGACAGTGCATTTCTTTCCCTGGTGACATGGTGATGAGGTGCCATATCGGGTGGGATCTGTTGGTGGCAGGGCCTGGGGCTGTGACTGGCATGCAAAGCACTTAGTCACATTGTTTTCTTCTGTGTCCCTCTGTGTAGACACGAAAGGGGGGTGCCCATTCTGCCATCACACATTCTCCCCTGGTTTCTGAGGGAATCATGCCCTGGGATGAAGCTGGAAGTGCTGGGCTCTGTCTCCACAGCTGCAGACTGGCAGCACAGGGAACAATAGCTGCTCCTACACATGTGCCTTCCAGCTGCTGCCGACTCCCACAGCCTCCTCAGCCTTCCCCTGCTCCCATTGGAGCCTCAGGGGCAGGAAAGGTTGGTAGCGGGGAAGCTGCCGCTCTAATAATGTTTTATAGTAATCAGAATTAGCATATCAAAATACTAATTGAAACTTAATTTGCGGGGTTATTCAAAGCTGAAACTTCTGCTGGAGCTTCTTTGTGGGATTTTTCTCTTTCCCTGCACAGAACCAGGGAGTGTAACCTCGAGGACACACAGACGAAGGTTGCTATTCCTGCTCCCTCCCTGCTTGGTCCCATGGTCCCATATTTTTCCTTTAAAGCTCACAGCTCTGGGCACAACAGTTTCTTTCCCACTATTGCCCAGGCTCTGCCGTGCTCCTGGGGTACCAGTTGTGTCTGCAGGGGCTGGGAAGGTAAAAAAGAGCAGAGCTGGTGCACATCCTTGAGATGCAAAGCTGGTTGGAATATAGAGCCAGGAAGAGCAGTACTTTCTGTCTTGGTTTCCCCATTTTCAAGCATTTCTAGGTGCTGGATTTTAAAAATCCTTTGGCAGCGTAAGTGATGTTGGATTGTAAGGGCATTATTTGAATTACCAAATTCAGAGCTGGCATGAGATCACAATTTCCAAATGGTTCTGAGGTTCAGCTAATGCATCAAAATCCAAATGGCATCTGGTTAGACAAGGATACCTCCGTGGTATCACAGGATAACTCCTGTAGGTCCTTGGAAAAAGGTCATTGGAACAAAACTGAGAACATTTTTAGTCCATGAGTAAATTGCTACTTTCTTTTTCTCTTAGTGAGTTTGATAGAAGAGCCTTAACTGATTAAAAAACCCACCAGCACTACCCAAAAACCTGCAAGGAGGGCAAGATACAGAATCTTCCAAGAGGCGTTTGCAATAGCACTGCCAGAGTGATAACACAGTAAATAACCTGAGTTAGAGTTCTTCTGTAAACACTCGGTTTAGAAGGGGATACTTTCCTGCTGTGATTTATAAGCACATAAAAATTCAAGGAATACAGCTGAGGATGAAATGGATGCGTGTGTACGTCTGAGTGAACACCTCGGGGCTGATTTATGTGGGACGACACAGTCTGTGAAGGTTTGGAGTTTGCGTTTAGTCGTTCATGTTGCATTTCCTTCTCTGATCCATCTACATTCATAACCCACTTTCCGCCCCAAAATCTTCACGTTATAAGCCAGAAGGTAAGAATTATTACATGATAGATTAAATATAGAAAATTATATTTCTCTAGCTTACATTTAACATTGACAGAAGGCTTGAGCAGAGAAAACATTCCAAGAGATGTGTTTGGATTCCCATGGGAGACTTCCCTCTTTGTCACATACCTGCCCCCTCCCAGATGTCATACCCTTTGCACGTATCAATAAAGGTATTTTGTATCTAATTCAAACCACTGGGACAACATTTGAGATGCTCAGAATATCTTAGCCATGACTTTAGGCAGGTAGAAGAGCAGCAAAAGCCAATACATCCTTTCTACCCTTCGTTTATATTGTTCACTGAAAGGGTACATTTTGTGATGGATCATGTTCTAGCATAGAAAGTGTTTCCTTTGCTCCTGAGTGTTGCTCAGAATTCTAAGCAGGGCAAAACACTGCACTGCTGACTTGAGAGTTATTTCCATACCTATAACATCACTCCTGTTCATGCACCTCATTTAAATCAGCTTGGCTCACCCTCTGCCCCACTGTCTCCTGTATCAACCCACCCCTTTCCCAGCTTTGCTCTCATTTTAGTTTTAAAACCCTTAGCAAATTCAGTGTAAGAGGTTTAGTTTTTAAGGCAGGTATTTCTGACGCAGAATGATTTTTGTGTGATCCTTTCGCGTCCAACATGTCTATGATCAGGAGCTTTGCATTCCCTCTGCCCTGCTCTTCCCCAGCCTGGCTGGAAGGCTGAAAGCAGAGGAGCTCCTGAACAGCTTCTGCTTCCCTCACAAGCACCTTGCAGAGCTCAGAAGGACTTTGAGGTGAATAGAGTGAACATACCTGCCCAAAGTAACAGCTTTTTTGGGCTTGTGTGCCTAAAACCTCAGTCCACCATAAAGATGTCTCTATTATACTCATTTTTCCTCACTGGTGATTGCCTCCTGCTTCTGATGATTTGCTGGTGACAAGTGGGACATTGGGGCTTATAACAACTTGGACCTCTGAGGACTGGGAACCTCCAGGCCAAAAATGTCACTGAGTTCTCTATTCTTTGCTCACCTGGAATAGCTCTCTGTCTTGGCTCTTGTGTTACGCCAACAGTTTCAGGTGACATGTGAAAGGCCATTCACGAGCAATCCCTAAATCTACATTCTAGACTGGTATTTACTTGTTGTATTTGATTATTTCTAACAAGGAAATGCACAGTCATCATTAATGATGCCTTTAATTTATGCAAACCTCAGTGCAGTTGCTCTGTTTGCCACTCCTGGTGATTTTTTTAAAATGTTCTTTTCTAAATTCCAGGCTAGAGTTTATTATTTTAACCATTGACTGTTTTTTTTTTTTTTTCTCAACATATCCTGAGCTATGCAAGCATAATAAAAATACATTTTCCATATGTATAGCTAGAGCTCTGCTAGCAAAAGGTATTGAAATTAGAACCTTCCAGGTGAGCTTCTCTGTTAATCTTCAGTGAGCCTTAGAAGAATCTTCCTTTGAAGACAAACAGCCACACCAGGAAAATGAGAAGGACAGTGGGATATGCACAGAGATGTCGTGGTGGGGCAAGGGTAAGTTAGTTTTCAGTATATTGAAATATGTCTTGTTAGCTGAACATTTCACTTAGTGCCTAAGTGAATTTTACTTAGTTCCTTAGTTTCAGATTTCAGGTGTCTAATGGAGTGACCTGTGATCCAAAAACTTGGAGGAGCAGGGAAATGCATATGAAGTATTCCTGAGTCTTGAACCCCTACTCTTTGCAGACTATTATCACTTCATTACCTTATGTAAATAATGTCCAAAAAGGTCATAGTCTAAAAACATTAAAATTAGATTCTGTGGCCCGTCAGCATTTACTTGTATTTGACTAGTTGCTAGTGTTGAAATTGTAATAATGAATTCCAGGCTATTCATAGTCCCAACTTGCTTTTTGGGATTAAATTCAACCAATTTATTCTAAAGAAATAGCTAGACTTGTGGTATAAAGTATGAAATCTATAGCATGTATCTCAGAGATGTTTCATGGTGACTTTATCTCCCAGACAACTCCCCAAAATCAGCATCTGTCTCTTGTTCCCTTTATGTTTTGCTTTGTTTGGATTTTTTCCTCTTGGAGAGTCTAAATACAATTTCAAGATAGTCATGTTGAGACACTTTTCCTGTTGCTATTAATGCCATTTGCTTCCATATCATCAGTGTCTTTCACTCCGATTGCTTTGCTTTCCCATGAGTGCTCTGCAAGTCCTTTGAAAATGAAATACTTTCACTGAGAAAGTAATATTGGCACATAATGGATCAATTAGGAAGGCATGTGGCACAGAAAAGTGAATAAATCTTAGCCATTTTTCTAACAGTGAAAAATATTCTCATAATCAGGTTGATATTTCTTTGAATCATTTCTGCACTTGAAATATTTTGCCTTAGAATTGATTGTTTTGCAGATCCCTTTATATGTATCTATATGACTATAAAGATGCCTATCTATTTATCTGTGTGCCTATAGGTACATCCAGAAGCACAGCTGTGCCAAAAACAGAGCACAGACACGCACACGTATGGGAGACACACCAAAGCCTCATGCAAAAAGGCAGCAGCAGAGAATATATGTGCATAGATATTTATGTTTATATGTTATATGTGTGTTCTTGCCAGCGTATTGAGTAACTTACTGAGGGCACCACTAAAACAAGAGGTGGTGCTGAGTGCCTGTGTGACTGAGGCTCATCCTTGGTACTTTTTGGTTCAATATTTGCCAGATTAACAGTGTAGGAATTTCATGCTTTGGTCTGTAATTGAAAAGCCCTCGCTGGGGAATCTGCGTGGTGTTTTAGGAGCTCTTTCTGTGTGGGCGTTGTCAAGAGGCAAACTGCTTTGCAATGTGTCAAATTCTGCTGCCTGTTCCCCCCAGGCTCGGCTTCTGTGTTGGGAAGGGTGGAGGGATCTCTGTCACTACAACATGCCTTGAAAGAAAATCCTGACTTCCAGCTAAATTAGCTTATCTGGGGAGAAACCGCCCAGCTGGAATTGGGGGCTGGTCTTGAGGTCGGGGAGGCTGTCAGTGCTAAGAAAGCAGAAGCTCCTTACTGAAATAGGGTGGGGGCAAGGACTTTTCCAGCTGGGTCAAAAAATGGGAATTTTCTAGAAGGATTTAACAAGACGGACGAAAGAGAAGGGGAAGGAAATTAAATGCCCTGCGGACCAAGTTTCCTGAGGACTCTCAGGCATGGAATGAACTCAAGTGTAGGGCGCTGCATGGGTTCCTGAGGGTAGTTTACCTGTTTTAGGAGGAGAATATTGCAGATGAATCATGGGAAGGATGTGAGGATTTCTGTGTGCACGATATTTCTTTTAAAAAAGCAAAGTGTAGATGCCAGAAACCCATAATTTTGGGAGTGTGCTTTAACTCTGCTGCAGTATCTCCTGTGTCAGCACCAGCTGTGAGTTCGGGGACAATTGGGTGGCCAGGCTCCAGGTCCTCAATCTGGTCACAGAGACAATGCTCTGAGAAGGGGCCAGGGAGGCAGAGCAAAGCAGCACGTTTAGTCCAGTGCAACACCCAGAGCTTCTGCAATGAATTAGTTAGAGCAGAGCTTCTGCTTCCACGGAAATTGGTTCAAGAATTAAGTGGGAGTTGCACAATTCCTGCATATTGCCAGGCACTGAAGACAGCTACGGCGCCTTCTAAGGTCTTGGCCAGGAAGCCATCATATAAAAGCAGGCTTTAAGTTATTTATGGACAGGCAGAGCCTAATGTTTCTAATTTTCTAGATAGCTCAGGAGGCCAATCAGATTGGCAACACCAGCAGAATGTGTCAGGAAGTCCCAACTCCTGCTACTAGAAATGAATAAAAAGTGGGCTTGGGGAAGATTTGCAGCATTGGTGGACCTGGCTGTTCTATTAGTGGCTGGGAATTTAATCTATTTTCACACTCAGGGAGAGGTTGTCTGTGGTTTACAGTCTGCTGTTACATTCTAATTTTTGTAGTGTCAAACTGATACAAACATATTTGTCCTTGATTTTTGATACTTATTGCTGCCCATGCTGGGTTCATTTTCTAATCATGTGGAGGCCATATGTATTCTTTACACAGAGACTGTACTGCACTGCAGAATTTATTATCCCATCCTTTAGACTGCTCTTACATGCTCAATGTCCAGCATTTTTATATGCTGTACATGCATTTACTGCTGACGAATTACGAGGCATCGTAAAACCTGTATTTATCCACACAGTTTTCTATAATCATTGTTAGATGGAGACATGTGAAAGCTTTCTGAGGAGGGAAACAGAGTACCTGTAAACACCTGTGCTCCTTTGTGTGTAGGTGTTCTGACTGGCTCCGTTCATGGAAGGAAATGTTGCATGCAGCAGTGAGGCAAGGGCAGCAGGTGACTGCTGAAGAAGAGATCCAGTGCTGAAATTATCACTTGCTTTGGAGTGACCACTCAGAAACCTCTCTCCTTGAGTTTGGGCCAGGGTCTTACGCAGGAAATAAATGCAAAGTCATAGCCCATGTGCATAGTGCATGATGGATGGGCAGAAATCAGAGCCTTGGGCTCTCGGTGCAGTGACAGCTGGTGCCGAGTCAGTGCCGTGGTGCTTGGGCTGCTTCCTAGGGCTGGACATAAGGGGTGCTGTGGGAGTCTGGGAGTTTGGCTGCTGGCTTTAAACAGTTGTGCCCAATAATGGTTCAGAGCCAGCATGTTGTCTCTGAGGTCCTTTGGCATTGCCCACAGCTACAAGGAAATTAAAGCATTCAAAATGAGGCTGGCAGAGAGAGTTTCTCTTTCAGTGGCGGTGCCCACTGGCCAAAGGAGGTGGGGGAGCCACTCTTTGTGAAGCAAAGCAGATGCCGTTGTCCTCTTTGAGCAGATCTGACAGCACAGCCGAGCTAGTTTTTGACGTACCCACTCTGAAACGTTTCCAGAGAAGGTTGCTGCATGCATAGGAGTATCTTCTGTTGCAGCTGTGCACGTGGGTGTCCGCACAGCTGAGCATTTCCTCCTCCACCTGACGCCTGTCTCCTCCTGCCTCCAGGTACCAGATCCACACGGGCCTGCAGCACTCCATCATCCGGCCGACCCAGCCCAACTGCTTACCTCTGGATAACGTCACGCTACCTCAGAAGCTGAAGGAGGTCGGGTACTCGACGCACATGGTGGGCAAGTGGCACCTGGGCTTTTACCGCAGGGAGTGCATGCCCACGCAGAGGGGCTTCGACTCTTTCTTCGGCTCCCTCCTGGGCAGTGGTGACTACTACACCCACTTCAAATGTGACAGCCCGGGCATCTGCGGCTACGACCTGTACGAGAACGACAACGCCGCCTGGGACCACGACACCGGCATCTACTCGACGCAGATGTACACGCAGAAGGTGCAGCAAATCTTGGCTGCTCACGACCCTGGGAAGCCCATATTCTTATACATCGCTTACCAGGCTGTCCATTCGCCTCTTCAGGCACCGGGCAGGTACTTTGAGCATTATCGGTCGATAAACAACATCAACAGGCGAAGGTACGCGGCGATGCTGGCTTGTCTGGATGAAGCCATAAACAACGTGACCCTTGCTCTAAAGAAGCACGGGTACTATGAGAACAGCATTATCATTTATTCCTCAGATAACGGTGGGCAGCCGATGGCCGGAGGAAGCAACTGGCCTCTCCGGGGAAGCAAAGGCACCTACTGGGAAGGAGGTATCCGTGCTGTTGGGTTTGTCCATAGCCCCCTCCTGAAAAACAAAGGGTCCGTGTGCAAGGAGCTGGTGCACATCACAGACTGGTTCCCCACCTTGATCACGCTGGCGGAAGGGCAGATCGATGAAGACATCCAGCTGGACGGATATGACATCTGGGAAACCATCAGCGAAGGCAGGCGCTCTCCACGGGTGGACATCCTGCACAACATCGACCCCATCTACACCAAAGCCAAGAACGGGTCCTGGGCCGCCGGCTACGGGATCTGGAACACCGCCATCCAGTCCGCCATCAGGGTGAACCACTGGAAGCTGCTGACGGGAAACCCGGGGTACAGCGACTGGGTGCCCCCGCAGGCCTTCAGCAACGCGGGCCCCAACCGCTGGCACAACGAGCGCGTCTCATGGTCCGCCGGGAAGACCGTGTGGCTCTTCAACATCACTGCTGACCCCTACGAGCGGGTGGACCTCTCCGCCAGGTACCCCGAGGTGGTGAAGCAGCTCTTGCGGAGGCTCTCGCAGTTCAATAAGACCGCGGTCCCCGTCCGGTACCCGCCAAAGGACCCTCGCAGTAACCCCAAGCTGAACGGAGGGGTCTGGGGGCCGTGGTTCAAGGAGGACGAGAAGAAAAAGAAGTCGGATAAAAGTAAAGGTGCGAGTAAGCAGAAGAAGAAGAAGAACAAGAAAAAAGCAAATCGGAAAAAGGGGCAGTCGTTGTTCCCTTGCCGGTCGCGTCTTGCGGGTGGGTAGACTGTGAGCACCCTCTTTGGCCAAGTCTGAGCCAGCTTGGACCGGCTGTGTTGAACTTCTGACGGAATAGACTAGAAATGCCAGTTCTGCACTATGGATGAGTGTTGTCATCTTGGAATTTTTTTCTCTGATTTCACCAGCACAAGGTAGCTCAACACTCCAAGTGTCCAAATGATGGACTTTCTCCTCCACGGGATGAATGGTCCTCACCCATCACCACCACGCTCCAGACAACAACCGTAACACCTCATTTCAGGAAACCCAGCTCTGATGGACAAACGGTGCTTCCTTGCCTTAGTTAGTTGGAATCATTGGAGAGGATGGAGATGTTAATGGCAGATGTTCTCAGACTGAGAGATGATTCAGAGAAAGGAAAAGCAAAGCGTGAGAACCTCTGTGGGTCAGTAAGTGTTAGTCACCATGATACAACACAGCAGAAATATGAGGCCATCGGGGTGACTTGTTAGAGGTGCTGGGAAGGGGGACATGATAGGAGGAAAGCTGCTTTGAATTAGATTTTGTCTGTCTTTAATAAACCTGAAATGTTTTGAACATTTCCCAGCTGTGCCAAGCTCCCCCATTTGCAGTAAAACACATGACCAGCTAGCACACACCATGTATAATTTATTATAGGCATAGACAAAAACACATCGCCAAAGTGAATGTAATATTTAAACACTTTAACATAACTATGCAGCAATATGTAAAAGACATAATTTATTTTACAGCACAATCCTTATTTCTCTCCCATTAAAACCTCCTGGCTGGTGCAAGGTAGCCCTTCGGGTGCCAGGGTTGTTTGGGGGTTTTTAATTTTGCTGTTTTAATTTTACTTCCACCGTGTCATTCAGAGGTTTATTTAACAGATCCATATCCTCAGAGTACTGTAAAGCAAGGAAATACTGTATACACTGCTAGGACGAGGAAGGAGAGCGATTCAGGTGCGTCACTGCATTGTGCATTTGCCTCCAGTGGTTTTGAATGTAACAAAGGGTTTATTTAATTTAGGAGTCATGTGAATACTGTTCAGTTTCTGTACAGAAGCTAGGCCATCTTGATGTTTGGGGGGAAAAGTCTACTTTAAACCTTTTATTTATGTACCTATTAAAATAGTTTATTTTTATGGCATTCGTAAAAGTAGTCTGCCTCTTTTTTGCATCCAAGATAGCCATTCTGGCTTAATATATTTTAAACAAACTCAAGTAAGACTTTTCTCATTACCATTATTTTTGGTGCAGGAATGTTTTATGACATTTTGCTTCTGAACCAGAATTTCTTCCTCCAGCATGTGTATCATTTGAGACATGCTTCCAGCTTTGCCCTTTTCCAAGGTGTCTGCATGGATGATGGATGCACGGGCTGGCTGCACGTTCCTGGTGATCTGTGGTAATTGATACAGTACATACACACATAGAAGCTTCAAGATGAATTATGTTGAGCAAAATTGATGGTTCATTTGTTGCATAGCTGTAACGCGTTTTGGTAGAATTTCAAATAAGCCTGCGTTTCGACGATGTCTCGCTTGACTCAGAAATCACATTTATAGAGATGGATTGCTGCTGGAACAGCCCTAAAATCGGTTCACACGGAAACCTGAACCATGTCCAACGCTCCGACACCCCCTGCCCGTTTTAAAAGGAAACCAACTGCAGGTACGTACGGCCGAGACCCAGCACACTGCTTGCTTTCAGCCATAAAGCAGCAGAAAGCTGTCAGTGGCCAAAACACAGAAACACGTCAGTCAGATTTTAGAGTTACTTCTGGAAGGAATAGAGTGGGGGGAACACAGAAGGGACTTCCTGAATAGCTGCATATGAGTAATAATTATGAAAGGATGATGTCTATCTGCATAAGTGTTTAATATTGTCACCTGTTTTTCATGCTGTGTGGCCCTTCCAGTGACTAATTAATTTCTTAGAAATCTGTGTAGCTTTCCTTCAGATCCAGGCTATTCAATGAGTAATAAGGAACTCAGATGTTCTCTAATTTCTCACTTTTTTTTTTTAATGTGCCACTGATGTCCTTGAAAGAAATGAGAATAATGCCTTGAGATATACCCGAAAATGGGATGTATAAAACTCATGCCTGTGAGAAAACACACTCCATTTTCCAAGGTCGTTTCAAAAAGACCAGAATTAGGTGTGTGAGCTAAGCTATATATAGAGATGGGCTAAGATATTTTAATTTATTTTGGCATGATATCAACAAGGCGGTGTGATAAGGTGTTACCCTCATAGCCTCCATTACCGCCCTTTCCCATGAAGGTTTTATGGTGGCTCTGGCTTTTACTGGACCGAAGCAGGCAGAGAGCGCGTTATTCTCTGACAGCTTTTCATTCTCTAATCATCTATATCCGTTCTCTCTCAGGCCGAGTGGGAGTCCCTGGCCGTAGGTGGCGCAGGGCAGAGCCGCGGCGGTTTCACGGCTGTGCCACGGGCGTGTTCGTAGGGCAGGCCGGGGCAGTGCAGTGCCCCGGGCCGGGCCAAAGGGCAGCGCTCCTCGTGCCCGCCTTGTTCGGCTTGGCCTAAGGCGGGAGGCAAAGCCCGGCCCTGCCGAGGGGCCGCGGGGAGGGAGGAGCCCTGGCCATGGCTCTCCGGGGGCTCCACACAGCGTGTTGTGCTTTCTGGGACGAGCTGCAGAGGCCTCCGCAGGCCCCACGGCCGACTGTGCGGCCTGGGCACAGAATGAGGTACGTGGCAATTTCAGAGCAGTGTCCACACCGAGTGAGGGCTCTCCTGTACCTGAGCGAGCCTGGCTTGGCCCGGCACAGGGGGCGCTTACGGGGCATTGACTGGAGTGCTTTACTCTGGCTGGAAATATATTTATATGTCTGCCATTTTGTGACAGCCCATGGGTCTGGCCGCCGTTTTGTGACAGGCCATGATGGCCAGGCTGCCATTTTGTGACAGGGCATGGGTCCGGCCGCCATCTTGTGACAGGGCATTGAGGACCAGGCTGCCATTTTGTGACAGGGCATTGAGGGCCAGGCTGCCATTTTGTGATAGGGCATTGAGGGCCAGGCTGCCATTTTGTGACAAGGCATTGAGGGCCAGGCTGCCATTTTGTGATGGGGCATGGGTCCGGCCGCCATCTTGTGACAGGGCATTGAGGACCAGGCTGCCATTTTGTGACAGGGCATGAGGGCCCGGCCACCATCTTGTGACAGGCCCTGGGTGTGGCTGCCATTTTGTGACATGCCACAGGCCAGGCTGCCATTTTGTGAGAAGCGATGAAGGCCAGGCCGCCATGTTGTGACCAGCTATGGGCGCGGGTGCCATTTTGTGACAGGCCATAGGTCAGGCCACCGTCTTGTGACACACCATGGGTGTGGCCACCATTTTGTGGCAGGCCATGGGCCAGGGTGCCATTTTGTGAGAAGCCATGAGGGCCTGGCCACCATCTTGTGACAGGCTATGGGTCCAGACACCATTTTGTGACCGGCTATGGGCATGGCTGCCATTTTATGACAGGTCGTGGGCCAGGCCGCCATGTTGTGACAGGCCATGGGTCAGGCTGCCATTTTGTAACAGGCTATGAGGACCAGGACGCCATTTTGTGACAGGCTATGGGAGCGGCCGCCATTTTGTGACAGTCCATGGGTGCGTCTGCCATTTTGCGACAGGCCATGGGTCCGGACAGCATTTTGTGACCGGCTATGGGCGTGGCCGCCATTTTGTAACAGCCCATGGGCACGGCCGCCATCTTGTGACTGGTCATGGGCATGGCCGCCATCTTCTGATAGGCCATGCGCCTGGCCGCCATTTTGTGGGAAGCTATGAGGGCCAGGCCGCCATTTTGTGACAGGCGATAAGGGCCCGGCCGCCATCTTGTGACAGCCCATGAGCCTGGCTGCCATTTTGTGACAGGCTATGGGAGCAGCTGCCATCTTGTGACAGGCCATGGGTCCGGATGCCATTTTGTAACAGGCCATGAGGGCCAGGATGCCATTTTGTGACAGGTAATGAGGGCCAGGCTGCCATTTTGTGACAGGCTATGGGTGGGGCCACCATTTAGTGACAGGCCATGGGCGCAGCCACCATTTTGTGACAGGCTATGGGTGGGGCCACCATTTAGTGACAGGCCATGGGCGCAGCCACCATTTTGTGACAGGCTATGGGTGCGGCCACCATTTTGTGATAGGTCGTGGGTCATGCCGCCATTTTGTGACAGGCCATGGGCACTGCCGCCATTTTGTGACAGGTTATGGATGCGGCCGCCATTTTGTGAGAAGGCATGAGGGCCAGGCTGCCATTTTGTGACAGGCCACGGGACAGGCCAACGTTTTGTGACAGGCCATGGATCACTCCACCATTTCGGGTAAGGCCATAGGGCCGCCACCACCCCAGTGTGTCCCCAAGGCACTGAATCTGTCTGGGTGATATTCTTCAGTGCACATGGGACTGCTGGATCTACCAGCTTCTACTCCAAAGCTGGTTCAGGAAATCTCTGAAGAAAGAAATCAAGAAAATAACTTTTGGTATGTTTTATAGGATTTTTTTGTCAGATAAGGAGATGACTGACTTCACTGACTATTGATGTGCATTATATACAAGTTCTGGAAAAAGTTGGTTTTTTAGTGTTTTGTTGATTCTTAGTATTGATTATTCCCAGACTAACAGCAGCTTCCTTTCATCATCTCCATTTAAACCCAGTGCATATTCATTATCAACGTTCAAACAAAGTGAGTAAAATCTAGTTTACTTCATAGTACAGATAGTGTAAAATAACCTCAGTGTTAGGTCTGCTTGTCCAAAAGATAATGTTAGCTCAGAGGCAGACACTGGAACATACCATGTGCCTGCTGACTTCATGAATTGTACTCTCAGGATAGCAGTAACTTTTCTGTGGCTGCTCTCAGTCTTTTATTTTCTCCCTTCCTAGAATGTGTACTCCAAAGAATATGTGTTCCCAAGGGGGGAAAAAAGAGCATAAGATTTAATTTAGCAGTTAAATTGCATAAGCTGCACTTCAGCATCCCATTTCTGTTCAGAGGAGTACTCAATAATGTACCTGATTTCCTTTCTGTGGAGCATAAGCTGAGGTCTTGATGAAGTGGGGGATTTGTGTCAAAGGCAGGCCAGTGTGGAAATACAAAAGTGTTCTTGTTTTCACCCCTGCCAAGTAGGCTAATAACAATAAATATAAATATAGATACCAGCATGAAAGAAGATACAGTGAAGTGCTTGGACTTGAATTAATGTTGCAAGAAGGGTATAATCCATGATATGGTTAAAAGTTACTTCGTTGGTTACAGTTGTAATCAGGGCAGCTTTGCTGGAGTTTGGCTTGTGACTGAAGTAACAGAACTGATTAATGGCTGTTTTTGTGAATTTCCATAAGGAGGGGAGAACAGGGTCCTGAAATGTCATACCAGCATAGCCTGAGAGATACATTTTTGTAATTCCTTGTGAACATCAGAGTCTCAGTAAAAGTCAAGTATTTAATCACCTGCAATTAGTGCAGGCTGTGAGATTTGTTGTTGTTCCCTAGATTTGGTTAAAAAGATCACTTTTGAGCATTACTTGGCAAGGGCATTAGATGAATTAGTTCCTTTTGGGTAACCGATGTATTTGTATTTTGGAAGAGGGCTGGAGAAGGAGGGGAAGCATGGCCCTGTGAGGAGAGGAGGAGTACCAAGCTGTGGCCAGTGTCATACTTTGAGTGAAGAAATTGTAAGCTGCTTAAAAGGAGCATTTTGGGAGAGTGAACCACGTGTCACTAAAGAAATATTTCATCTTTCATCATCTGATTTTCTTCTTATAAAACCCAACCTTCAAAGCTCTGACTATTGGCAAAACTTGAAGGTCAAGGGCGTAACTAGTCATTTCTTACCTCTGGGCAACACTTCTAAAAGTCTTTCTCTGACAGCATACCTTATTGGTTCCAGTTTTATTTGGGTTTTCATTAGCAGATTCCATTACATTTTGTCACTCTAGATGGACAGAATAGTTAGTGTTGATAAACAGCATATTGGGGGTTTTGAGTCAGTGGAGTTTATCTTTACCAAATCATTTGGGCTCTCAAGTGATCCCTAAGCAATCTCTTAGCAAGCCCCTTTTCTAATATACTTAAATAATTGATCTCTCATTGCTATGTGGCTATGGAGCTTTTGAAAAAAAAATCCACAAAAGGGTTTGAAAAAGTGCAGAGGGAACACACAGTCCTGGCCTTCAGCCCTGATGACTTCAGCCACTCACAGTCTTTTGTCTTCAAATGTGATTTCTTTGAGATTTTTACTGCCACTAGATGTTTTTTCCTCTTCTCTTTGCAAGTAAAAAGACTACGTGATTAATTCTGCTTTCAACATGCGATGTGAAAGTCTGCTCAGAAACCCCCTGTGTGGAATGGCAGCAGAGAAGAACAAGAAGTGCCTGGTTTGTGTCAAGAGGAACAGGCTGTGCTGTTTCCAGTGCTCTCCTCAGCCTCCCACAGCCTTTAACAGCAGTCGCTAAACTTCCTAACATGTGAGTGTGCCAAGATCCAACGGTTATCCCAGATAATGAGAGAGTTTAGGTGCCCTTCGTGGTTCCTGTCCCTCTCTCCCATCACTTCCTTCTCCCACACAGTGTCTGAACTGAGGGGATGCTTTCACTGCAGTCAGTGGGAGATGCTCAGCAGGCTGCGGTCTCAGGGACATCTGCCTGCTCCCCGTGCGTGCCAGCAGACAGCAGCATGAGGGCTGGCACTGGGAGACAGTCCTTGAAGGCCAGCTAAAATCGAGCCTTTGTGCTGTTAGCCATGGTCGTTCCTCTGAGCCACACAGGTCACATTTCCTACAGCATAATCCTCACTTCAGCTGGATTCCCAGGCAGACCACCCTTCTCACTGTCCTCTGTACAGCAGCCTTGTGGCACAGCATCTTGCTAAAGACACGGGGTTCAGGTTGCTGTTTCCTCTCTTTAATTCCCATTTCATTATTCACACTGCACTCTGGATAAATTCTGTTTAACTAGAAGGTAACTGTTTCTTGAAATAACATGAATAAAACCATCCAGTTTCTGATTTAGATTTAAAAAAAAAAAATCTATTACTTCCCATTGAAAATCTCTTGCAGTACTTAATATCTGAGTTAATATGCCTTCTTTCCAATTAGATTTTTTGTCTGGCTACGGATTCCAGCCTTATGTTATTTTTATCCCCAAGACAAAGATTCCTTGGGCACCTGGTGTTTTCCTCTTGTGACTGTACATCTGTATTCCAACATTTAATTTTTTAGAAGCTGAACAGGTTGGCTCCATAGAGTCTAATCATTGTGTGGCACTTTCTCCAGTTCCCAAGTAAAACCTGAGTCTTTTGCACACCTTCTCCAAATTTTCAGTAGACTGTGAAAAATGTGGACATCAGAAGTGAATAAAATACCCAATACTGGTGTCACTCTAACTCTCTGGGGGAATATCACCTCCTGAGGAGGAAGGAGCTCTCCCCATACTCTGCCCTGTGGCTGCTCTGAGCCTAGAGCATCCCCTGCTGCTCCGGGCTCGGGATGGCACCCCAAGCAGGGAACTGCCTGTGCACTTCCTGTTTGGTTTTGTTGGTCCGTGTCAGGCAGTCTTTTACTCCTTAGGTTTTGCTCATTCTTATAAAGAGAAAAAAACAAACATCAAGTTTGAAACTTTCCCAAAAAAGGATTTGATGTTTCCTCACAACATTTCCATTCTTTGTCTCATCTTCTATAGCCATTTTCTAAAAGCCCCAGTGCTAAACAAAAGATGAAAATGTAGACAAGAAAAAGGATACAGAATAAACTCTCTTACTCTGTTTTATATCCCAAAATATACCAACAGCAGCCATGCCTATAACGTCCAATTCAGGAAAAATATGGATGTCCTTCTCTAAGGAGTAAATTTCCAAAAGTCACTTTTTCCTGATTCCAGAGGAATCTGTTTAATTCCCACTTACTTAAATCAGAGATATTTTATTTATTCAGATGTAGCCCTCAGGGTCTGTTGCATAACTGAAGCGTTTTAGTGGTTGTATTTCCCAACAGTACATGTTGAAGATCTTGTAGGTGAGCAACCAGTGCCATAAAATAGCTGCTCCATTTCCAAGGCTATGGACAAATCCTCATTCTCATTTCTTCTGGTTCTGAATGTAACATGGTGGTTTATCTCTGCTAAATGAAGAAATTTACTCTATCTGTATTCTGATTCCAGAATTACTCAGTCTGCAGCTGCCTAGTGATATTATTTGCCCAAAGATCATCTATTTTATACCTTTTTTTGCCAAGTACTTTGAGAAAATATAAACAGGAGTAGAGTTGTCCTGCAAGGATGTCAGTACTGCTGGAAACATTAACAGCTTTAACAAGGAAAATAGGGCAGGTTTGAGGGTTTGTAGTTACTGCTGTGCACAGGTCCAGGTGACATGCATGCTGGTTTAACTGGGCATTTTGGGAATTACTGAGGTAGGTGTGACAGCAGTGAACCAAAACTGCTCATTACGGGGAGGGGAGGTGAAAGGTAACCAGTTTAGATGTAAAGTTACCAACACTTTTGCTTTATTCCCAGAGGACAAGGCATGCCAGTGATTCTCTTCTTTGTCATCTCCTGAGACAGAAGGCTTCCTGAGGTATGGATGTGTTTCTAGTGGTGTCACTGGGACTTATCCACACAATTCTGCACCTGATTCCTGAGTTCACCTTAAAGAAACAAAGAAAACCAACCTTTTTGTTGTCCATCAAGTGTCCACCCTGCACTTCCCCACCACATCTCAGTGATGTCTTCGGGGTGTTCCCCCTGTTATCACCACCTCAAGTTCCTCCTGGTTCACCCAGCCCTGCACCTCTCCTTCTCCCCTGGAGCTGTGTAAGTCTTGTTTGTTTTTCCCTTCACTTGCAGTTTTAATTTATTTTCATTGAGATCAGTGGTGCTGGTTTTGAAGTGCTGTGGGTACCTCCTAATCCACAATGTGCAGTAAACAGGTGACCCTGTGCACTTCAATGGAAGATTAAATCCATGCTTTTGTTAGCAAGTTGGAGCACAGGCTTTAGCTAAATTATCCCGAGTGCCTTTGCCTGACCATCTGTTTCCAACGGAAACCAATCTTTGGCTTTAATTATAAATCTCTTATGAATATAATTTTTCTTTTCTTTTCTAACCCAATCTGCCCTTTAGGAGACTGGTTGAACTCTCCCTGTGTCGTCTGAAAGGTGGGTGGGATCACCAGCGTGGCTGATACTGTGATTCATTTTCTTAATTAGCCTTCCTGTTAACGATTCTAAATCTATTTATGCACTTGCTGCAAGTTGAAGCAAAAATCTGTGTTAGCAAACTGTGTTTATAAATTTGCTACAGATACCGTATTATGAAGCAGTCCAAGTACAAACATGTTAAACGATATGGAAAATCCACCCCAATCTTGCTAAATTGTTCCAATGTTTAATTACCCAGATCATTAGAAATGTGTGCCCTCTTTCAAATTGTTTTTTCAATTCTAATTTTCTGATCTAACCTTCAGATCGTCTTCTAATTTTTTATGTGATTGAGACCAAACACAAAAACCTCCAGGTGCTGTTCTCCAACAAAGAATTACTCATCCCAATAAGGATTTGTCATTAAAATGCTTTATAGTCTATTAATGTTTTCCAAAGAAAGGGTGAAGTCATTCTTTTTATTTTAAATTAAATGAGGGTTGTGGGGAAGGGCACAGAGGGCTCTGGGTTGGGGTGTCAGGGGAATCCTTACTATTCTGGAGCTCTTCCCTTTTACCTGGTTAAGGACTGGGTAGGGAGGTGCTCACATCTGCAGGGCAGGGCAGCAACTCGTTTTATGACCACGAAAGAAAAGAAAAACACACTGACTTACACTTCTGGCACCTTTTCCAGCTCCACTGGAGTGCTTGGCCCTTGCTAGTCAGCAAGAAGACCTTGAGCAAGAGAGGAATGTCTTCCTGCCAAGCTTTCTTCCTGAGCAGAGGCCAACTTGTAGTAACGCGGTGTGGAGATGAGTCAGTGCAGAATGGCCGTGGGTAAACACTGTTACCTTCTGTCTCCAGCTGCATTTATTGCTCCATCCAAGAGCCACTGAGGGGCAGGGATTGAGGATTCCTCACTGAAACCCCGGGTATGTGCTGGTCTTCTCCTCATAACTTTTGCCCCTGCAAATTTCAGTTCCTGTCCCTCCTCCTCAGCTCTTCATCAGCTCCTCATCGATTTAGCTTGTTCTCTGCAAAGGATTTCTAGTTTAGAAGGGTGCCACATTTTGATCTTACTGAAGGTATTTTCTCTCCAGAATTACCAGAGTAACTTTGATCAAAATCCACTGCACTGGAACGTTTTCAGAGCCATGGCTTCATTTGAGTCACTGTTGCTGCAGAGATTTAAGTGACATGTAGAGGTGGCACTCTGGGGACATGGGTTATTGGTGGCCTTGGCAGTGCTGGGGAAATGGTTGGACTTGATGATCTTAGAGGGCTTTTCCAAACTAAATGATTCTATAATTCCATGAAATTCCTAAATACCAAATTCTGCCATTCTAGCATTTGCTGCCACTGTTAAATCAGCTTGTGGGTTTTCTTCCTGTATGATTTCACTCTACTAAGTGCTTGTACAGAAAGTGTATCTACACCAAATGTTCATACAACCTTTAAAGGAGTCCTGAGAAGGTTTAGCTGTTCCTTCATAGAATTAGAAAGGGAATATTTTCACACTCAGCCCTTCCCTTCCCGCCCCCCCGCCCCCCCATTTCTGAACTAAGTTCAGTGACTGAAAGTGATTCACTGTGATTCATTCTCATTCCCTCCCAAGCTGTGTTCTTCCCTGAAAAGGACAATATATCTTTTCACGTGAATACTGTGACTTCCTTCTCCATGTTTCTTATGTTTAGCAGCAGCTCCTGTGAAGAACAGGAGCATGAGAGAAAAGCTGGAATTGTATCTGGAACCAGCTCTCTGCACCTCTGGGAGAATAATAACTGGCTCTTGGAATAAGAGATGATGTTCTGAGGATTGTTCAGCTGGACCTGAAGGTTTCTGGGCTGTGAAATGTAAAATTAGAGGAAATGTAGGATTAGAGAAGCAGGAGATGGAAGGTAACTACAGAGTTCCCTGCAAATGCAGACTCTGGCTTTACACACTTGGCCTCTGGGAAAAAATACAGATGGAATTGGCTTATAAAGCAGAAAAGATGTCAATTCTTCATCCAGTTTTGAAACAAAAAACCCCAAACAACAGAAGCATTCATCTGGATTTTCACACCAGCAGATGCCTGTTTAAAACATGTATTCTCAATCACTGCCTATGTGTATATTTAGTACAAAACCAGATACTTATGCAACAAAAGATAAGCCAAGAGACTTGCGTTATCATGTGATGTTAGCAAAGTTACTGTCGCAGCAAGACAAATAGTGGTATTAAGCATCCTATCCCTGGAGTTTGGGCACCTCTATTTTTCCATCCATAAATCCTCCTCAGTCAATGGCTTCTGGGTGTGGATGGCTCATGTTAGGCCCTCTCTACACACCATCCTTAGGAAAGGAAGCTTGGGATATCTGTTTCAGGTTCCAGCTGCTGTGCTTGAGGATGTGAGAAGCCACAGACAGCGTTCCACGTGAGACCCAAGCACTGGAACTCCTTGGCATCAAGCACAGCCTGTGTGAGAGCTCAGGAGAAGTTCCAGAGCTGACTCCAACACACCTCCTTGTTTTCCAGCTGCTCACAAAGAGGTGATTTTCACCAAAAAAGTCAGAAATGAAGCAGAGGTCCTTGGGGAAGCTGGGGATGGAAATATTTCTCATGTGAGCCATCGCACACACACGGACTGGAGGAGGCTCTGGGAGGTTTCTCCAGAGAGTAGTGACCTTTCCTGCAGGTCATGGGGAGCAGAGCTTTTCCCTGCCTCGAGTTCTGTGGGGGAAACATGATACAGTGCTTGATGTGGAATTCTCAGGCACACAAAGGATAAAGTCCTACAGGTCTATATTTCCCCAGGCTAAGAGAGGACAGGACTTTTTTAAAACATGGATAAGCCAGCTATGCTACTGTGTCACTTCAGTTGTTTCCAGCTACAGGCAGATATCCAGAGACATCCTGGATGCAAAAGATCCATTCTGGATTCCAAAAGAAGGAATCTTTCCTGTTAAGCCTGCTCATTTCTTCAGTTTAACAAAGCTAACCTGAAATACTCTGTTTCTTTTAAACTCTGCTTGCTTTTGAACTGCTTTCATCTAGAGTGTGAAATTCCAAGTCACTGTGAAAAAGCTGCCTTAGGAATATTCTTGGCAAAGCTGCAAGCAGAAAGTACAGGAAACCTCACAAGAGAGTTTGTTCCAGCAGCACTGCCATCCACGTTTCACAGCTGTGGGGACATCCAGAGCAAATCCAAACACCAGCTTTTCCCTTTAACAGAGCCTTGCTGAGGTACAGCTACCCAGGACACATCCCTGGAAGTGTGCAAGGCCAGCTTGGACACGGCTTGGAGCAGCCTGGTCCAGTGGATTATTCCTGCAGAGGAATAATGGAAGAGACGTGAGGCCCTGACTGCCCCTGGAGAGGCCAAGCTGTGGTGACTTTGCCATGAAAATACAGAGCCTGTAGTGCTTCAACAGCCCGGAGATTTACAGGGAATAAATGTGGTTGACAACTTGATTTGCTGGCTTCACCCTGTATTTAACTGGCCCCTTCCTCGAATGACACAGGAGCTCAGCTGGGGCTTGTGTATACAGCCTTAAAGCTCCTCAGGGTACCCCTGAAGGGCAGGTGATACAGCCAAAGGTACATACTGACACGTGTGCTGGCATAATTACTCTTCTGTTTGGTTTCAGTCACAGTTTTCCTTCCTGTTTGCAATACAACTAACACTTCTTAAGCTTGTCACTTTCAGAATTATTTTGCTTTTAGGCAATAGAGGTGTTATTTATTTATTGGCATTACTGAGTTTTCTCATTTCTTTGTTGGAAATTACAGACATTTTTTTCCTAATTCTGGCAACTGTAACAACCTTGTAACTCTGAACTTGCTGTTTAACCCACTGTGGTTTATTTAGGAAAAACCATCAGAGAAGTCTCGTACGGTTTAAAAAAATAGCTGTAATAGCCATGTGATTGTGGATATGGGTGAACAGTGAGCTGTGTCAGCAAACAGTTCATCAGTAATTCTTATGCAGAACTCTTGACTTATTATTTGCTAATATATAGTACTGGAATAATATGGATTTCACAAGGCAAATGAAGTGGTGAGTAAAACTTGTGTGAAAATGCAAAGATTTGGCTCAGTAAATTAGAATGCTCTACTACCAGCCAGAAAACTGCAGTAAATGGGCAAAGGCACCGGGCTGGTGGATTTATTGTAAGTAAAGTGTAATCTCTAAGTGAGAATGAGTGTTGATGGTAAGTGATGAGATGTGAAGTCTGACTGGCACGGGGTTCAGGAATTAAAAGTTGGCCTCAGCTGTAAGAATAAATCACATACAGAAATATAATTTTGATACCGTTCTGTTCCAGCTTTTGAGGATATAGCACCAGCTCCCAAAAGGCATCCTGGAGCCTGTCTTTATTTTGGGATGCCTCAGCTCCAGCTGGATCCAGACAGAAGTTAATTAATAGCCTTTAATTACAGCCATGCCAAAGGCTTCTGTCAAACAGTGTAGGTAAGTAAAAAAAGGAGTAAAAGTCAATTAATAGGTCTCTGAAACAACTTTCCCAAATATATTAAACCTAAGGAAATATCTCAATGCATTCTTAAGGTATTTCAGGAATAAGATATATTATTTTCTTGCAGCAAATTACTTTAAACCTGAAAATAGTAATCATGTAGAAGGGCAAAGTATTAACAAATACTTGACAGCACTAAATACTCCTCTTTAAAGAATTTCCTGATTGTCCTGACCTTTTCTTTTTCTCACTTAGCTGATCTGCGTGTTCTGAGTTACTCATTGAATTGGGTGTAAAAACAATTGAAAAACAACTCCCAAGTCTTTTAGGATGACTGAAGTAAAACCAGATGCAGTTAGAAGATAGCTATGCACTAGTAGTCATTATTCAGGGAATAATATATAGCAAGCTATAGGGGAAAACATTGGGAAGAGGGAGTATACACTTTTTTCCAGTTGTTGTATTATCTTCCTTGTAAAGTATCAGTGAAGTATGAAAATCAGTTATCTGATCAGACAGAGATATAATTTACTAAATAAACTCAAGATAAAAGAGACTTTATAACCTTTTTTTCCTCCCAGAGTGGATATAACATCATAAAGAGGGAACATATGCTTTCATCTTTTGCTAAGGTATTGCTTTTTCTTCTTTTTCCTTTTTTTTTTTTTTTTTTTCCTGGGCGTAAAATAAATAATCCACACAGAAAATGGAAAGTAACGGCATAAGGACTGAAAGTTTTAAATCATACAATCAGCAGTGGAAGGAGTAAAGAGAATCCAGGTCCAAAGTGGAAGCAGCAGCTGAATGTAGCGCGGCCCCAGCAGCATGGCAGGGTTTGGCACTTCGGGGTGCAACAGCCCAGCGAGCGACTCAGTTGGAAGAGGCACAAGTTGCCCAGAATTGGCACCCACCACGTATGGTAAGTGTATTCTAATATCCTTTTCACATATTGCACATAATCAAGGGTTGTTTCCTGCGAAGGTGTGGGAGTTGTAAGTCGGGAATGAGGATGTTTTTCAACAGTTGCTCATCTTTAGGAGGAGAAATGCTCGGAAAAATTTGGCCTGTCCAGTCTAAACAGCAAGAACTTTCCAGGCAGGTGAGATGCAGAGGCACAGGGCAGGTTGCAAACTCTGATTGTGCTTTACTAAACCATTACAAGGCTGCTGTTCAATCCCTGCACTCGCTCAGAGTGCAGCTTTCCGGGTGTGAAAGGTCCCGCTCTGCTCTCCTGCCGCGGCAGCTCAGCACTTCCCGGGAACAGGCTCTCCCTGCTGCCTCAGCCGCTTGTCCTGCTGCAAACACCACCCCCTTGGGGATGAACAGCTCCCAGCGAGGTCTGCAGGTGCTGCAGTGGGTACAGCCTGGGGCAGTGTGACACGGTCACCACGCGGGTGCTGAAAACAGACCTACAGATGCCCCCAAAACCTCCATTATTGCTCAGAAAGTATCGGCACAGCCCAGCAAAACGACAGGGGTTTTTAATAACTTGGCTGGAATGTCTGTAATGACTCTCAGCATGCAATAATATTTTCCCCTTGGAGTTTGAAGAGTAAGAGTTAAGAGAGCTCAAATCCTGTATTATTCTGGGCAGCTGTAAAGGAAAGTATTTTGTATCTGGTCGAGAGGAATTGCTGGAGTGTGTGTTTTAAATTGAAAGTGTTCACTAAACTGAAGTGGTCTAAATTGAAACTATCATGGTTGTTCACGAGCTTTAGTATTTCATTTAGTTTGATCAAGGAGGGGGGAAATTAATACTAAAAAAGAAAAGAACAACACACACACACACACAGTTTTTGTACTCTTTTAGGGAAGTGATTATTGTGCATTTTATCTGTAGAAAGTGAATCAAAACCTTGTTTAATTCCTGTAGTGATCCGAATAGTGCAACTGCAACAATTTCTATCAAATTTCGGTGGAACGGCTCTTGAGTTTATGTGAACTGTCAGGGGTTCTTGGGCTTTCTGGTTCTCATTGTGTTGGTGACTAAGATGTTGAAGCCTAAAGGGAATTTTTGCATGTGGGGATAGACAACATTGAAAATTACTTAGAGTCAAGAAGTAAAAGGTATTATATAATATCAAGAATGTAAGAAACTTGCTGTCTTTATAGAAAGGGAGAGAGAATGAATATACAAGTGGTAGTTTAAATGCTCTTTTATTGCTTTGATTTCTCAATTTCAGCAGCTGGAATGGCTGTTGGAATCCTTCTATTATTTACATTAAAAGGAAAGGAGAGAAGGAAAAGGAGGGTATCTGGGGGAAAATAATAAAAGAGAAAACCACAATGAAGCTGTGGGGAAAGTGACTTTCCTTCCTGAGTACAGCAATTCAAACAGGTCATAAATGGGGTCAAATAAAGACAAATGTAAAGAACCCCACCAAGTACAGTGTGTGCTTGTTGTTCTGTAATTTTATGGTTTAATCTCGCTGTCTTTTCCTGGGAAGTGCCCCATATGCCATGGTTATTCCTCGTGACAGCTGTCATTTGGTGGTGGTTCCTCCGGAATGGCTCCAGGCAATCACATAACCAAGCCTGCTCTCCTGCTATTCCCAGCTCTTCCTTGTTCCCTTGTGCCTTTTCCTTTAGGTCAGAACTTCCCCCTCTGACCAGCAGATCCCTGTGTCAGATAGGGATCAGCCACAGACCAATTATCTACCCACTCTGCCTCCAGTAGAGGGAAAATGATAATGTTTAATGGATTTTTTTTTTTCATGACCCACCATAAATCTGTCACTTTGAAAAATAAGGAGAAGGAGTTAAATTAATTACTCTCATATTTATTCCCCTTGGCCAGATTCATTAGAGGATTCTGTCCCTGCATAAACCCCCCAAATACCGCTCTGGGTAAGACCTGGCAGAGAAATGCATCACCTCCACCACAGAACTCATTCATATTTCATTGTTTTAAGTGGTTTCCTCTGTAAATATTTCATAGATGATGTATATGGATGAATATTGAAGCAGAAAACTTAAAGAAACCTTGGCTGCAAACTTACAGGGTTCCTGATGAGCTTTTTAATCAGGAAAGAACTAACAGCTCACTCCTAGCACAGGCTGATTGGGTTTTTACAAATGGTGAGCAGTTGCCTAAATACCAACATCTGTCCAAATACTTCTCATTAGCAAACTGCATAAATTAGCAAACGCTTGCACACAAGACTGTGGCAGTGGCTCACCTGCACACAGGTCTTATTGTTCACATCAGAATCTCTTATTTGACTCAAAATTGAACCTGTATCTCAGGATGCAGAGCAGGGGGAGGTGTCCATTAATTTGTTCCACACTTATAATACCTGACAGCAAAGCCCTTGAGTGGCTCTTTATTTATTTATTACGGTTACTGTTCCTTTACACTTCAGCTCGTTTAGACAGACCCACGTGCTCCAAGCTTATTATTTACTGAGAGGATGGAGATGCCTATAATGTGAGTAAAGCCGTGGTAGCTCACAGAGTAGTGACCCAGGAAGAGTCTGGTGTGGTAATTGATAGCAAACCTAAACATTAGACTTGTAATTGTGCAGGGGCCATCAAAATTAATTGTACTTGCGCACAAACTGTTGAAAAGCTAAATCTCTTCGGGGAAGGATTTGTGGAAGTGTGGTATTCCTCAGGGAACCAGGCGAATCTGCATTGCAATAGCCTGTTTCCTGAGGTTTCCTCAGGGATCACAGGGAATTTATAGGAAGGCTGTAGTTTTTTGTAGTCCCACCGCCTTCACCAGCTGCACGAAATTCCTCCTTGAATGACTACGTTCCACAAAAGCAATTACAGAAAATGCTGGGGTTCTCATTTTCATTTCTTTTAGCTGTACTACAGAGAAACCTTCTCCCTAAGAAGCACCTGGCATATGCTGTGGTGGAGAAGAGCCTGCGCATTAATCCTTTACACAAAGGATATTTGGAAAATGCTCTTATGCTTTCAGGATGTCTAGAAAATGCTGTTATGTTTGCGTGAACATTGTGTGTGAATTGGAGCAATGTTTGTGATTTTGTAAGAAGTGTTAAAAAGAGCATTGACTTGTGCCTGTGGTGGGTGGGACTGGATACCCAAAGCCACCCAGACCAGAGATTTAATTCCTACTCTTATTTCTTCTAGTGCTGCTGCCTGGGAAGTCACTCCCCATCAATACAGACCAAAAAAAAAGGGCTCTTTTCTTTTAAAGCAACAGCACACAAAGAAAGCAAGAGCTGACCTCATTTGTTGGTAGCAGTGCTGAGATGAACTGCAGCTCTGACCTATTTCTCCAGAGTTACAATTATCTGCTGTAATGGTACCATTTTACTTCTTAAATCCTGGATTATTGTAATTTGAGATTTACAGAAGTTATTCCCTCTCTGGTTACAGACCTTGGTCCTTTGGGGCAAGCCAGAGGGAAGGGAGGATGAATACAGACAAGGCATGGGATCAAGCCATAAGGAATTGGTAATTTTTATGTTCATATTTTTATAAATCTATATAATTTAATGAGTTGTCTAAATAATCTGTCTACTTATTTTCATGTATATATAAAATATATTTTTATTTATGTATATTTTAATATATATTTTTTTAAAAGTACTTCTGTATCCCTATGTGTCCCTCCATGGAATGATCTAAACCAAGGTCATGTGGTGAGGGATCTGGGTTTTGTTCAGTTTCTGGCAGACTGCACTTTGCTGAGACATGCTCAGCCTCTCTCTGCACCACGGGAATGATAAATATAAAAGACTTGAAGAAATCAAGTTCTTAGATATTCAGAACCAAACCCCTTGGAGACAGAAGTTGACAGAGCTGCCTCTAAATCAATTTAATACTTGCTTGAATCAATGGAAGGAAAGTGAATTACACTGCGTGAGGATCTGGTATTTAGAATCTGATTTCATTTTTTATTTATTAGCAGTGTATCCAACCTCACAGAACAAATGGTTTTTTCCCCCTTGAGTTTTATATTTGTCTGTATCACCAAAATGAACAGAAAATACGTTCCTAGGTTTTCCTCAGGTCAGATTTCCTTAGTAAATTTTCAATCTTCAGAACATTCAGTGCCCATCGCTGGGTTTTGTCAGAAGTTGGACTTGATGATCCTGGTGTTCTTTCCAGCTTTAGTGATTCCATGATCCTATGACTTCTGTTGATTTACTGGTAAGGGTGTTCACAGCAACACTGTGCTAGTAACAAACACTGAGTCCTGCCAGCCCAGACACACAGAAGTCCTGAGTTGGGTTCTCACCAAGCACAGGATCAGCCTAGAATTTGACTTTTCAGGGAAAAAAACCCAACAAGCTGGACAAACAGAAGCAACTCATATCTCTTTATTTACCCTCTGCTTTCTAGCCCATATTAAGCTTTGCCCCAGCCCATAAACACTGACAAACAATTAACAACATGACTCTTCCACACTTATATGCCAAATGCTATAAACTTCGTTCCCCACTGTCACCAAGAACAGTGCCCAGACCATTCAAGCCATGCATTCCACATTGGCTGGACTTGTTTTATTCAATCCTCTTATTTCTGCATGCCTTCAGTTAATGGCAGTCATTCCCTTTTTGGTCACAGATCTACTCTAAATAAAATGGTTGTTCAGGGCTGCCTTTCATCCCTGTCAGGGAGATGCCACGAGCACCACCCACGCAATCCATGGATTTTAAAGAGCACGAGCCCTGCCATGGCTGCAGGAGGTTGAGGTCAAGCAAGGACAAGTAAACTGCAAGTGCAATTGCTCTTAGTGAGGGGCCTCATTTGTTTTTGGACTCCTGTGCTAAGTCATTAAGTTTTGCTGTGGGGGGAATGGTGCTGGATGAGGTTTTGAGGAAGACATTTATGGCTCCATCCCCGGAGGGCTGACACGCAGGCTCAGCATCTGCCAGCGTCGGATGGGGATGCAGGGAGAGCACGAGGGCTGCAGCAGCACTGGGAGCAGCTCTGGCCGAGGCAGCTGAGAAAAATGAATACTTGCTGCTGTTACTTAAGTTACTTAAACGAATTTTAAATCTTTTCCATCAAGGGAGCAAAGAAGGAACTCAGGTTCCTGCAAGCGGGAAGTTTTGGAACAGAAGCAACCGGAAGATGTTGTCATGGTTTGCCCAAAAATGAGAGAATATTTTCCTTGCTCCTGAGGGATGTGCATGGGGAACAGGCAAAAGGTGGGTGCATCCAAGTGACAAGAGGGTTTTGCTACAGAGATGAGAACATACACTAACATCTCCAGCACTAACTGAGAGTAAAACAAACATTTCCCTCATTCCCCAAACAAAACAACTGAGTCAATGCATTGGAAAAGGCAAATGAGCAGTTGAGTTGGTCTGGCTTCTCAGCTCTCCAGGGAATTTCAGGTACTCCTGGAATCCTGTGGCTCATGACATGGCAATCACATGCGTTTCTTAGATAGGATTTCTTGAGAATTTTCTTCTTTTTGTCTACATACAACTTTTTCAGGTGATAGCAAGTTATATACATTTAGATGTCATTCAGTATAAAATCAATTATATACTGATTATGGTTACTATCATAATCAATTACTTTGCTTACCTATAAAATACACAATGAGGTTCAAGGTCAAGAAAGTTTGTAGATGTCTAGTATTTAATAATTACTTGGTATGCATTCAATTAAAATTGAATCTTAACAGAGACTGTGATAAAGACTAAAAGTTGAAAAGTGGGTTATAAGGATTTCACAGTGGATGAGAATCACCAGCCATGCAATAATCTAATACAGCCAGACACAAGTATTATGTGTCCTTCTATTGTAATATAAATACTAGTTGCCTCTTACTTGATGTCATGTTCAATATTAATTAATGTTTCTAGACTTCACATCAGATTCTGGGCTGTGAAGTATATCCCGTAGGTATGTTTTCAGCTGTTGATCTCCACTTTGCTCCAATTGTAGCAACAGCAATTCCTCACTAAGAAAAACATAAACACATTTGTTGCAACATAGCTTAATTTGGGTGTTGGTTTGTTTGGGGGTTTTTTGTTATTAAAACTTACAGTAACTGACTAATTGTATTGTGATATCACTTCATCTAAAAAAAGCCAGCAGATGAACTTTGTAGAGTAGTAAATAGTTTGTCAGCTATGAATAGGGTTTCAAAGTATGAAATTTTGACCAAACTGGGAAAGAAAAATTGCAATTAACTATAGAACTGGTCAGGGTTTAAATTCTGATTAAAAACAAATATGTTTAAAATCTGTGTCCAGCTCTCCCCTCTCCTCACTTTTTCTCTGCTAGCTCAAATGGTAGTCTGGGGAGAAGAGATGAAATTTCTCTTCACCATCTGTTATCTGAGATTTGAAAAAAGTCCTTGTTTGACCAGTAATGAGAGAATTAGCAGCATTTGGGCTATAAATCATTGCCCTCAGATTTACAAAGCTGGTACATTTTTACAGGCAAGACAGATAATGCCCCATGTGGAAATGGCCGATCCCCCAAGAAGCAGAGCCACATCCCAGCGTTAAAATACCAAACAGATGGAGGAACCTTTCAAGGGAATATGCATAGGGGAAAAAATGGCTGAGAAATATAAGGTAAGAAACGCTGCCAAGCTTAATAGGTCCACAGAAAGTGTTAATGACTCAGGGATTATCTTTTCCAAAACTACATGAAAAACACAACTATGAAGAAAGATATTCCCCTAACACAAACGTCCAGTGAGGAAACAGCATATACCAACATGGGATTATCCCCCAGAAGATGAAATTGGAAAGGATTTCCCATCTTAATTACATCAACCTCCTAAGGATCAAATTTAGACACAATATCCCAAAGCTGACTTGACAACTTCACAGTGTAAGGGGAAAATAAAAAGCAGACCCAGATGTTCTGTGTTACGGGCGACTTCATATTAATGAATCATATGCATTATGTAAGCAAAGGGCAGGGGAAAAGGACCATGTGAAGGTCAGTAAAGAGCTGCTGTTGTGCTGGGCACTGGGAAAATGTGGAGTATGGGATGACTCCGGCCTCCAGGAGTTCAGGCTCAGAGTAGAAGTTGGGTAGGGAACCACTACCTGGTGTGAATGTTGTGCTAATCCAATGCTGGTTGTAGGGATTTGTGGTGCTGTGATACAACAGAACTCGATGGGTAGATGGATGGGCAGATGAAGACATATATACTCCTTTTTTTTGGCAGAAAGAGAGAAGGTAGATCTTGCTGACTGCAGCAGATTGTGCTTTCAACAAATGTAAACAGCATTTGGGTAAGAAAGCTGTGAATAATTTTTGTGCCTGTTTCTGTGTTCTGTGTCATTTGCTCATAGGAGATGATTAAATGCCTCAACACTGTCAGGTCTGAAGGTCACATATGAAAGCCTGTGAAGGTTCCCTCTAAATTCCCACTTTCCACACACCTAAGGTATGTATGGATGCATCCTGCTGTTCTTGCCTGCTTTGCTGTAGGGGTACAAATATACCTTCTGGCATTACCAGATTAGCAGATCACTCATTGTCAGCATCTTATAAAGAGACTTGCACAAGGAAGGAACACTGGCATTACACAGACCTCGGGAATTTCTGTGTGTATGGGAGTGAAATAGGCACCTTGGCCATAAGAAGTGACTGTGTCTTGCTGTTACTGAACATGGGATACACTCTGTGCCCCCTTGGAGTTGAAATGGAAGGTGTTTCTTCTCCAGACATCCGTAGGGAACATTCTGCCTTGGCTCTCCTTTCTCCATCCTTCCTGTGAATTTTATTAACTGGCTCATGGGGGAAAAGCAATAGGTAAGAAAAGCCTCATTGAGGCAAGATTAATGCAGTTCCTCTGAGAGTAAGGGAGAGATTTATTCTCTCCCTCCCTTCTACAGATATCTTGTTAGGGGCTCGTCCTGGCCTCACATATGTACCTTTATTCATTTACTTCCTTCTGGTCCTCTGGGGGTAGCCTCTCTCATGGAATTTACTGCCTTGGCTGCCTTGTGTCTGTCCATGTTAATAGTAAGATGTACTGAATGCCCATATATTTGTCTTATTCTCAGATGTGAGTGAAAGGGGTTTATCTATGCTGAAAAGTATGTGCATTTGGCTTGGTGCAGCCAGGGGTTACTGTAAAGAAAACATTGAAACCGGAGCCTCTGAGCTGGCAAGAAATGCACAGCTTTGAAAGAGGGGGACCCAGCAGAGCTGCTGAAATAAAGCATCAGGTTCCAAAGGAATGGGCAGCCTTGGGATCCTGCTCCGTGATTTTCCTTCTCTGAGCTGGCTCTCACCTGGGGCCGACAACAGACATTGGCAAGTGATGGAGGAAGGAAATACTTATTGTAAATACCTGTTTGGTGAAAGGCTGTGAGAGGAGACGAGGAGAACAGAGCAGCCTAATTTAATTTGTGCGTAATTGACTCTGGCAAGAGGAAGGAGCTTGGACCAAGCCCTGCATGCAGTGTGATCTTGCCAACCTTGTCCTTGGGACTGGTCTATCAGAGTGTCCTTCATGGCTCTTTCTGGAAGGAACAGCTTTGAAGGTCACTCCATGGCATCACTGCAATATTTTACCCAGAAAAGGAGTGTCTTTACTCGTTGCCAGACTCAAAAACCTGCCACTGGCATTAATAAGCTCAAAACAGGCCCTGGGCCCTTTTCCCAGACAGCTGCATTTACTGAAATTGTCTATACTTTTCTGTATTCAAAATGTCATTTTCATTTTTACTTTTCAGCTGCTGTCCTTTGCTTTCCTGTCTACAACCTGCCCTTGGCATTTCACGACTTCGCATCTTGCCCAACAGATAATGTGCTTTTGGGGACCTGTGGGTGATGCTCCTGATCCTGCTTTCCAAGCTGATCTGAAACTGCCATGGACAGCACAGGAAACAAAGGTACATTTTAAAAGCTCTGAGTGTTTCAGCTCTGCTTCCACATTCACGTTTTCATACCCTTTGCTTCCCTTTCTTTAAAGTGTAAGTTTTCACCTATATTCACTCCTAGCACCCTTTCCTTCTTCTGTTCCATGGCTTAGCCTGGGCACGAAGGGAATGCTGTTGAATAGAGCAAGGAAATGAAAACAGCAATACTTACCTTGCTTTATTGTGACTTTCATTTCCTCCAAAGCCAGGCTGCTTTTTAACCTGCAGTTCTTGTTTTTTAGCCAAGCTTGTGGTTTTGGGGGCATCCACTCAGAGTGTTTTTATTAAGTCCTCAATTGTCACTTTCTTCAGTTTAATTCTTTTTTCTCTCACACCTCATGTTGCTTAAAATTGGTTTTGGCTTGTGAAACTGTGTCTTAAACACCAACTAAAATATACTGTTCTTCAGAGCTGGAAATGGCTTCTTGAGTTTGGGGACTCTCCTGTAATTTGTAGAAATCCCTAGGCTGTTTCAGCACTAGAGGCTGAGGCTGCCATCAGACTACAGGTGGGTACTTAGTCCTACTCTTAGTGTTCAAGGATGTTCTTGTTGAAGAAAGTACTGGTGAATTCCTCTTTGTGCTTCAGTTTGTAGAGCTCTGTTCAATACACTGAGTGTCCAGTTTGTTGTCATCATGATTAGCTACATTTTTAATATTTACTGATATTACGCCTCTTTTACCCACTTGATTCTGGCTCCAAGCAGTGACTTTACAGTTAATTTGTAACGAAAAAACCCAAGCAAACCAACCCCCAGTCTGCACCAGGTGCAAGTGCTGGTAGCTAAAATGGATTCATACTAACTAATAAAAAATTCAGATTGTTTTTATTTATTTTATTTTACATTTTATTTATCTGCTATAGATGTAAATTACATCTCCCTTTTGCTAAGCAACTCCTTGATATTTTGCCGGTCATCTTGACTGCTAAATGATTTTTGGTCTCTCTTTCCTGGTTCAGCTTTTCCATTATGTGCTGGTTTAAGGGCCTCCTTACCAGTGTATCCTTGGCTCAACATGAGAAGTATCCAACATGCCTTAAAGTTTTTTACACAGCCAATGGGACACTTATGGCTTTTGTCTTTTCCTGTGGGACAGGGAGGAAAATGAGATGGTAATTTAGGAGTTATGATTGTTTTCAGCTCATGAATAATCAGTAGCATTTGAAAATCATTTCCACTGATCCATCTCCGAATGAAAAAGGGGCATTTCTCCTCTCAGACTGAGAACAATGCAGAGAATCTATCTTAATCTTCCTAAACCATCCAGCCTCCCAAACTAATAGTCACAGTCAGGCAGCTGGCAGGTCACAAACACCAGCCCTGGGGGGGTTGTGACTGTGAGTAAGCAATTTTACAGCAAATTTACTGCAAGACAGGTCACCAAGAGACATTTTAACCTCAGCAATTATTTTTTCCAATGTCAATGACATCATGAAAGGAGCCAGAAATGTATTTCTTTGGACAATTATAAGCAGATATTGCTCTTGACCTTGATGTTTATGGGGTCCCAACCATCTTGCAGCAAGAGGTTATATGAGTCTCCAGAGCAAACCTGCCAAAAGTTCGGAAAAGTTCCAAAATAGCAATAATCCATGATTTCATTGTGCATGGCTAATTGTTTTTCCTGAAAGCAAAGCTCATGTTTGGCAGGTTCCTTTGTAACAACGAGATAGCAAAGGTTGTAAATCCCTGGACAGCAATTACTGCACAATCAAACTTGGTAACTCATATATATCTCCCCTGGAAATACAGTAATGCGCTGCTGAAGTCAGAAAAAAGTGGGATTTGGGGCCGTGGTATTTCATTATGAGCTGCACAGAGAAAGTTGAGTCTGTGTTTAAGAAATGGGTAGTTAGGAAATGTAACAGCAGGATATATGTCAGTGTATATATATGCAATATGTACATAGTGAAGTGCTCTGCTAGCTCACTGATGGGAAAACACTGTGTAAATTGTATTGTCTTAAACAAAATGGGGACAGAAACACAACTGTTTCCCACAGAAAGAATTTATTTCTATGACTCCTTGTAAATGAAAAGAGAACACAGGTAAGAGGAAAAACACTGCTGAATCAGAAATCTGGTCTACTCTGTGCATGCCTCAGTCCAAACATTGTCTCCTCTCGTGGAGAGGGGAGGGAGTCTCCTCCCTTGGACTAAATCCCTGTTGAGTCTTGGCTGTCTCTAGTTGGGTGTCTGAGCATCTAGTTTCCTTCATCACTTGGGAACAGCTATTTGGAGATAGGCTTGGCTTTGTCTTACTCAGATGATGGTTATGTGATACTTTGGTGCCAGAATTTATCAGAGTAGATATAAATATGTTTTTATATTTTAAGCAGAAATAGAGAATGGCTAGTGAGATATCCCCCCCCAAACAATAATTCTAATGAGATTTAGACATGTAATTATAAATAATACGTAGACTTTGGCTTTACCATATTTGAGAAAGAGAAAATCCAATCTGAACAGCTGCCAGGGGAGGGAACAGCCTGCTCTGAACAGCCATCCGAGGATGACAGGGAAAAGGAAAACCTGTCTTCTGATCAGAGACTGAAACCAAGGGCTGAGAGAGGATGCAACTGCACTCTGAACACAGGAATGGCATTAACAGCATTTGGGGACGAGCATAATGGCAATGAAAGGACAGCACTGGAGCAGAACAAATGGCTCCAAGCTGAAAATGGATATGCGTGGGCTGGCTGTTAAGCAAAGTTTCCTAACTGATAATGTTGGGCTGGCTTCGAGTAGAATTTGAATCTGATTAGCAGAGGAGGATGAGAGGGCAATCCTGCCCGTACTGTAAAAGGCTGGCGTGGCTCAGAAGCATCCTTCTGGTCCTGTATGGTCAGTTCCTGCGTGCCTGGAGCAAAGATGAGGCCTGCAGGCAGGCTGGCCAGTGAAGGAATCAGTAAGAACAACTGGACAGAAAACCAAGTAACTTATAAATTCCTTGCTGAGATTTCCCCTTGCCTCAAACGTCATGCACAATGCAGTTTCATACATTCAACCCATGCTGTTCTTATGGCTCTGATTATAAAGAACCAAACTAGCAAATACTCAGGCAAGCATCTTTCTAAATTAATTAGAGGGGGCAGTAAGCAAGGCATTTTCTGTGACCCAGGATCTCTTCCAGGAGCCCTTCCATTCCTGACTGATATCTTGGTAAACACCCTTGTCAGTTTTAAGGCTTGGCTGGAAAGCTGGCAATTAATCCCAGGCAGGACTGAGCCCAGGCTCCCCTAACACCACCTCCTCAGTGATGAACTCACGACCTGCTGGCAGCATTTAAATCCCCCGGTCACAGCTACTGCAGCCAGAGAGATCAGTAGATCCCTGTGCCTTATGAAAACTGGGAGGTACTTCCACCTGAAATCTCCCTGGTTCCTTGTTATTCCATTCACTTAACATAACCTGAATTTTCAAGCTGATAAAGATTTCAGCTGACAGACAAAATTTGTAATGCCCATAACTTCAACTGTGGCATTTGCTTATAAATAATTTGTACAAAAGCATATGCTTTCCTCTATAGAGACAGGGGAGATGATTCCATTACCCGTGGTTCAGTTATTAAACATATTCATGCACCTTCAAAATAACCAGTGTGAAAGGCTAAGCAATTGTGATGTACTGGGAAAAGTACCAGAGACCAATGTTCAACCCTACCTGTTAAGAACACACTATGGGAAAGTGTCTCAGCCAAAGGCCTCTCCCTCGTTATTATTATGTGTCTTTTTCACACCAGAAACTTGTAACGTTTCTATGAGCTTCCCAGAAAGGCCATAATTGGTAAAGCCAGTGCATTACTGGTACTTGATGGTTGGAATCTTTTTTTTTTTTTTTGCTTTGAAAAGAAATAAGTAAACCTTGATAATCACTGCAGGGAGGGCAGGGAACTGCATAGAACTACTTTGCTTTAATCATCTAGAAAATATCTTTTCCTCAAATCAGAGGTTTCAAGGTCAAATAGCTCTTATTTTTCAGCTGAGATTGGGAAGGTTATGAAAGAAACACTGCAACTGCAGTCCTGCCTCCACATCCTGAAGTAAAGAAGAAAGCTTATATCATGGATATACAACCCTCCTTCTGCAGATGATGGGTGGGGTTATGCATATATATTTATACTTCCAGAGATGTGAAATACAAATGCAGATGGGGGCTGTATTTTAGCACTGGGGAAGCAGCTTTCTGAACCCTTTGGCAGGGCTGTTGAACTCAACACAAAGCTTTTATCTCTCTGAATCTCCCAGGGCAGATTAATCCTTCACTTGTAGGTTTGTCAGATGAAAAGCAGCTTGAATGGTTTGATATTTTTTTAATTGTGGCTAAAATACTATTGGAGCTGTTCACAAATCATACAAAGCCAGAGTAAGGACTTCCAAAAAAAGCAGGAACACCTTCACCAGCCCAGGTTGCTCCAAGCCCTGTCCAGCCTGGCCTTGGACACTTCCAGGGCTGGGGCAGCCACAGCTTCTCTGGGCAGCCTGTGCCAGGGCCTGCCCACCCTCACGGGGAGGAATTTCTTCCTGCATGGCATTTCCTTCTGCTGCTCCAAGAGACACGGACAGGGCTGGAGAGGTTTGACGCAGCCGGATGTTTCTTATGCTCTTATGCTCGCTGGATCCTACAAATCCTTACTTACAAAGCAATCTTCTCTCGTGTAAGTAGCTTTGAGCACTCAGGCAATATATGATTCTTTATCTGGGAGCGTCAGAGCCACGTTTTCTATGAAACAAAATGGGTCACAGTCATTTTTCTGTAAGTCTTTCACTCGACAGAGCTACACCAAAGGTGAGCTGGTTGGCTGGGCTTAAGGGGGAAGCCTCTTTCTCTCTGCCAAGTACTTTGCCAGCCATTCTTAAAGCTTATCGTACCCAGTTCTGCACAGAAATGACACTCATTTCCTGAGCAAAATGGGAGAATAGCAGCCTAATTTAATGCAATCCCTGCAATGTCTCTTTTGAAGCTCAGACAGGATTCAGTGATGTTCAGCCTGTTCCAGTTCTGAATGGCTTACTGAGTTTTGACAAACTATTATTCAAATCTTTCTTTGCTTTTAACTTAGTTTTCTTCACCTTTTAACGTGAAATTTATCAAAATCCAGATGATGGCTTTTAAAGTATTTTCATAAGGGAAACTTGGTTGCTGTTTTCTACCTGATCAGGTATATTGCATGTTTTTGCATTCCAGTTTTACATTTTATGCTGATTATTAACTTTAAATAGTTTATGGTCAGAAAGAGATAAGTGAGAACATGGATAAGAGGAAGAAATGAGATGACAAACCATCCCCATGCTGGTTACTTACATACTTAAACTGCATGCGTTCAGTAAGCCCATGAAAGAACATGCCTCTTCTTTTTGTGTTTTAACTAACCCATGTAAGTGACTCTGGAATTCTCTCTCCTTTTGTTTTCCTTCTTCTTTTCCCCCGGGAGGACACATATCCATAGGTCAAGCACAGAGGTCTGAAGAACAGCTACATCAACATCAACAAGGAAGCAACATACAAACAGAAACCTGAATCAATATCCAGTCAAGCCCTTTAATTATGCAGCTGATTTTGTACTGATGCAAGTAGATCCTTAATTCTGAAGCAGCTTGTGCCTGGGGAGAAGGAGTGGAAGAGACTGTGGTGTCCCTGTACACAGCAGCTGGTGGGGAAGCATGATACAGTGAAGAGATGGAGAGTGTGAGAGATGTAAAAACCTCAGCCAGTCTGAAATTCAAGAGCAGTGGAGAGCAGAAAATGGACCTGAGGAGAAGAAATTATTTTAAAAGCATATCTCTCTCTCTATATATATAGATATATATATCTATATAGAGATAGGTATAGATATCTGGATTTGACCCATCTTTATGTCAGATGAAAGACCTGGTACAAAAGGAAGCTTCTGTGATGAAGAGTGGAAAGTTGTCATTGGGCCACGCAAAATCTCTTCACAAATTCTTTATTTCCACGTTGGAATTCAGGAACAGAGGAATGTAAGATCAAACTAGCTCACATGCTGCAACCTTTAAAGTAGCTTATTTTTAAAATAGAAATCAGATCTGATCTCTCCTTTGGGAATAAAAGAAATGTTGTACAGAAAGTTACAAGTTCTGGATCAGATTCTGTGGTCAGCAGCTGAAGTGGCTTGAAATGATCAAAACTCCAGTGGAGGAGGACAAAGGACAGTTCAAATTCCTCTGGGTGTGTCTGTGCTCGAGTGGTCACAGCATGACAAACATCCAGCCCAGAATAGCTGGAATGGAGGACAATAACAACCAGCTTTGGGGTGAAACTCCAGTACAACCACAGTAAAACATCAATGTCACTGGAGAATTAATTACACCATGTCAAGCAATGCGAACATGAGAGGTAACACCGAATTAGAGAGACTGTTCCAAAGAAAGAGACTCCAAGGAGTTCCTGGCTTGAGAACACCTTGGTACGAGTGCTGCCTCTGTGTGAGATGCACACAGTTATGTACATACAGGTTTTTAGGAGCAGTCCACGAGGGGCTGAACGTCTCCCGGGAGTGGGGAAAAGCAAAGAGCATTGCAAGAGGCAGCAGCCTGGCAGCTAATAAACAGCACGTTGCTGTGCATCTCATAAATCTCCATGAAGTTCATTTATTCTCCTCTGAGAATGAATAATGCGAAGCCTCTCCTTGCCAGTTACTGTAGCACTACACAGAGCGGGTTGGATGCGGAGGCTGCTATTAATAGCAGCGAACGAGCTACTAATTGGACAGTTATGTAATGGCTTTGTTATGAAACCTAGTTTGGGTTTGACACCTTCTGTTTGCTAAAAACAACAGTAACAACCCCAAACAAATCCAGGGTTAGCGCTATGTGACTTGAAATAAAGGCTGAATAATCATCAGTGTTTCAAAACTGGAATAGAATTAAAAAGAGGGGGGGGAAGATCAATTCCTTTCTCTGAATTCCAACAGAAGCGAGCTGGAAGCGAATCAATCCACAGATCTGCTGTTCAAAGGGATACTTTAAAGTAACTTTCTTTAATACCTGCCCTGCAAATACTGGCCAAAAAAAAAAAAAAAAAAATTCCAAGCAGGCTGTTTCTGCCACTTGTGGTCTCAGAAAGTGCTTTTTTCATTTGAAAAAATGGAGAAAGAAGGAAGGACCAGAAAATGTGTGTGTGAGACACACTGATAGAAATCCTGCAGTAGGATGAGGCTCGGATCTCTACCCTTGTAAAGGATAACAGGCAGCCCAGGGAGTTTGACATTTTTTTAAGTAACTTTAAAAAAATAAAAAGAGAGAGAGAGAGAAACAGATGGGGATGACATTTTGTTCCCTGCCATACAGAAGAAGAGAAAATTGCATTCCATTAGGAGAGAAGCTTTGATCCGGGGTGGCCCCTTGCAGTGACTGCTCCTGGGTATCTGGAAGGCTGGACATCACTGATGCAATGTACAGCACTGGGAGCTTCTCCTGATGAAACCCAACTGCTGTCCTCCAGTTGTGAGGTTCTTTTCCTTTGGATGCATCAAACACAGCAGCACACAGAGCCTGGAAGAAAAAGAAGAATCCCTACAGAGGTTTGTGTTTGTATGTATATAATAATCCATAAATATTTTAAATACACAAATTTCAGGAAACTGGCCCAAGATACTACACTCAGCCCTGCTGACTGTGTGTTATTTTCCACTCCTTGTCATTTTACATTGATGCTAAAACCCCTGATTTATCCAGCACTGTATGTTAGGAAGGGTTTATTCTAATAAAGGAACACTTGACTTCATTCCTTCATTATTAAAACACCCAGAGGAGGCAGCCAAAGGGCTTACAGAGATTTGATGCACAATGTCCCAGCACCACACTAATTACTGCCAGCATGCCTAAAAAGCTGTGATAATTTAGGGTTCAGCAAGTGTTGAAAGGAATAAGACACCATAGAAACCAAGCTGGAAGTTGGGTGGTCCAGATGGCTTCCACATGTATCCAATTAATTATCAAGATCTAGAATCTCTTATCCATTATGTGCATCCACATCTATATCAGTATGCAGAAATAGATAGATAGACAGAGACAGACTATTCATTTCATTAGGGTATTTTGGAATTACCATATGGCAAATAATAGAAGAACCTGCTCCTAAAATATGATATAGGCAAGCTTTCTTACTCCTACACATCAGATGAAAGGAGTTTTCTCTTAGATGCACATTTTCACTACTAGGAGAGCCTGTCTGTGCTGTTACTGCTCTTCTGTAACCTCCCCTGTGTGAGAAGGAAGAGGGATGGAGCAGCTCCTCTGAGCAGTAATTTCATATTTCATATGTAGCAGCTATTTCCTATTTCTGTTGTGGTGGTACCAACAGGTTCCAACAGGATACAAGATCTGTCACCCATTTCACTGTAAGAGGGCGTTCAAATTTCATTCACTGTCCTATGACTTAATTCTCAATTACTCTGAATTTATACTGGTATAAATGTATATTTTTACAATACTTCAAAAACTTTTAAAACACTTTTGCAGTGTCTAAATCTTTATTGCCGTTTAAATTTTAAATACCTTAAAATACTAAAAGTTGCCTTTAAATAATGTTTAAATATGGGAATTTTTTTCCTATGTCTGACACAATTTTTTTCCTCTGGAACAGTGTTTTTTCCACCCTTTGCATTGCCTGCCTGCAGTGACAGTGCATCTGCTACAACTCCCAGTGTATCCTGCTGATCCTTGTTTTTCCCAGGATAAGGCAACACAACCTTTCTCATTGGTGAGTGCATGTAATTAATGTGTGTCTATTGTCTACTAATGTCTGTTAATTACCATTTCCTGCTGGATTTATAAGAATTTAATTTCATGTGTTCATCACAATTCAATTGATTTCTGGCAAATGGTTTTCTGATGGAGAAGCTGAGAAGCTACTCCTCTGTGGGATATCATCCAGGAAACACCTTTTTTTTGTTTTCCCTTGGATTTTACCAGGTCTTTTTTCTTTTCTTTTGAATAACTGGAATTACTCCCTGTAATTCTGAATCAGACGGATTTCTAGATGGAAGTCAGGATGGGGAAGGAGCTTCTCTATAGCTTCTGTCAGCTGGAGGAGGTGGTGTTGAGTGTTCATATACCCCAAGTGACTGTACACAAGCAGCCCTATGTACCACAGAATCAGGGAGAACCAGAGACAGGACAAGAGGAAACAGCCTCGAGTTGCACCAGGGGAGGTGTAGGTTGAATATTAGGAAAAGACTTCTTTATATAAAGGGTTGTCCACCCCTGGCACAGCTGCCCAGGGAAGCAGTGGAGTCACCATCCCTGGAGGTAATGAAAAGACATGCAAATGTGGTGATTAGGGACACAGTTTGGAAGTTGTTACATACCCTTAATTCATTTTACTCTTACCATGAGCACAGGGTGATGAAACCAGTCACTGCATTTCTCATCTACTTGGATTTAAAACCTCCACAGGTCTTACAACTGTTTTCCTCACAACTCAGCTTCTTCCCAGTCAACAGTGCACTGGTTCCTTCAAGATCTTCCCCTTTTCTGACCTGATCTCTTCTCTCTCTTCAGTTCAGTCTGTCCAAACTATTGCCATCAAAATGTTTCCCTTTTCTCACCACTCTGAGCATATTCCTCTACTTCTAAAACCTCAACGCTGACTTAATTCCCCCATCAAATCCAAGCCAGCTCTGATTAACTCTGTTACTGCTTGGTCCTGAGCTCCCCTCCTCCTGGGATGTCTTTTCATCTCCAATGCTGGGAATGCCTGTGTATGGGAAGCAGGGGACCTTGTTAATAATTTCCTTCCTCAACTTTCTTCATTGAAAAAACTCTCTGAATCTGAAACGTATGGTGGATGAAATTACTTGGAGTCATCTCCCTCATTTGTTTTTGGAAATGCCTGGAAATATTTCCCAAACAACCAGCAGAAGCATTGAGAATGAAGATTCAGCACAGTTTAATTGATTGCTGTGCCAGTGCCTCACCACCCTCACAGGGAAGAATTCATTCACAGCTTGAAGTGTCTCTTTTTTTAATAATGTCTATCCTTCAAATCCCTGTCATGCAAGCCAGTGCCAAAAGGTCTTATTCTTGGAGTGTTACTGACTCTGCTAATTGCTTGTAAGAAGAACTGTGTAAATAACGGAATATTTTGTTTGCTAGGAATTCATTAAAAATTACTCAGCTCAAAATAACCAGGACAAGTGCATTAAAAAGAAATCACTCTCTTCAAAAGCATTATTTTAAAGGAGGATTCTTAATTCTTAATTAAAAATACTTCAAATAAAAAGAAAAATTTATTCTTTAAAGTTCTGAGATGAAACTTAAATCCTGTTAGAGCATTCCTGTTTCCTTTCCAATGCTAACAAATGATAACATCTCCATTTTTCTCAGCCTGTAGTTTTGTCCTTGCCCCATGCAGAAAGATTAAAAAAATGGCATTAATTTTTCACCTCTTTCTCCCAGTGGTACTTCCAGAAGTAGGAGTTAAGTGGCCAGCAATTCCTCCCAATCTGTCAGGAGTGATGCTTTTTTAGGCCAGAGAGAACCTTTGGTCTCCTGCATACCAAGAGCGTGACAGAATCACTGAGCTATCAAATCAGTTATTCTGCCAACATCTTTGTGGTTCACTGAGGAGGAAATTAATCCTCCCTAGGAGTGCTCCAGCAGCAGAGTGAGAGGCAGCACACACACTGCCCTGGCTGGGAAGGAGGGTGCTTGCCAGGAGTGTAAGGAATGGAGAAATAACTCATTTTGCTTGGGGAACCTTCACGGATCTACTTCAGAATCCACCGGAGACCTGGGCTGTCTGGGACTGGTGCCAGTTTCTGGAGCTGGGACTGGTCAGAAGGTGTGGGTGAGGGAGCTGCTCCAGCAGGAGACACCAGGACAGGCCTTGGGCCACCATCATCTCCAGGAAAGGATACACTGAGTTTCTGGCACTTTATTTAGGGAAGTCTGATGCTCCAATGAGAAAATATGAGAGATACAACACGTGGTACAACAGAGAACTCCGTACTGACCTGACATCTGGTGCCTCCAGTTCAAACTGTTCCAATGAACTGCAATCCCATGTATTTTCTGTGTGATTTCTCACAGCTGACCCTTTGCATTTTGCCCTGTTCTTACATCTTTCCTGGTTCCCACATACCTGTTTGATGTCTTCATTGCTTTACCATTGCTTTTCACTGATGTGCCTGTAACTGCTCCAGTGTTTTCCATCCGTTACCCTGAGGCAGTAAGTGCTTTGCCACAGGAATATGTGCAGCCTTGGGAAGGACCAAAGACTGATGTTCAAGACCATCTGGTCATAAACCAAGTATTTATCTACACCCCAGATCACTCAGGTTTCAGGGCATTTTCTGTATAGACCTCTGCTGTAAATGACTGTTGCATTTGTTCAAGAACTAAACATACAGTACTCCTAGCAGCCCTCATAATGAACAATCTACACAAATGACCTTTTGAAAGCTCTCTGACTCCTTCAAAACATAAGCAAATTGAAAATCTGTATTTGCAAGGTCAGAAATAAAATTAAAACCTCAGTTTGGCTGTCTAAAAATAAAGCCATGCAAAGCAAAGACATGCTGAATAGCAAACTTGTGAAATAAATACAGTTTCCTTTGCCACAATAAAGTCAGCGTAAAGTTGAATTTATCATTCATTCCACTGAGCTGTAACATTTTGCTAAACTGCAGGAACTTTAGGGGAAGAGCTCTTCAGTTTCTTACAGGCCTGAACTGCTCTCTTAACAACCTGGAGAAGAGAAATGTGCTCTGGGATGTTTTTTAAGCATTTCTTTCTTTTTTTTTGGTTCATTATTGAGATCTGACTTTCTTCAACCACACGTTAATTGTTTCTGTGGCTTGAATGGAAAGCTGAAGCTCTAACCAGCTTTCAGAACTTCACCTTGTGGGCCAGATCCTTGGCTTCCATCCTGCCTGCCTTGGTCTGCTCAGGAAGAATTTAGGGAAAGTGTGGAGTGCTTAAACAGCAGCTACAAATTAAGGTTTCTTTCAGCTCAAGAGTGAACTACACATAAGAGATGATTGTTGTAAAGAGAAAAAACGCTCTGAACTCAAGTGTTTCCAAGCTATTCATCACTTCCTTAGTATCTCTCCTTATGGAAATCAAATCCTATGATACTGATCTTGTAAACAATTATTTTCTTTTCATAGCTTCTGTGATGAAATTCATACTTGAATTTCTGTAGGAACTCCTTGTCCCCTCCTTGGATTTTTTTTCTAGACTGAGAAATAGAGGGGGGGGGATGGAAAGAAATTGTCTTCTTTCTTTTTTCCAAATCTCATGTTTGATCACTAATCCTTAAAATGTCTTTTAAAAAGCCATGAATATATCAACAAGAAAAGAAAGTGAATTGAAATGGACTTTAATTATTTCTTTAGAACACTTTTTTATTAAGGAATAACTGTATGGCACAGTAATAGCAGATACTTTGGGCAAATGCTTGTTGTCAGAATATACTATTAGGGAAAAAATTACATAGGCCAGGGGAATATTCTTAGTTTTTTCATGTCTATTATATCTGGATAAGGCACCTGGCAGGTAAATCCCCAAAGATACAGCCATCATCCCACTCTGGGGATTCAGCACTGCTGATTGCATTGCTTATGCAGATGATATACAAAGTTATGCACAACTTGCCTGTTATGCTTTTGTTCGAGGGGGCTCAGACACATGCTAGGGTTCTGAATACATTCTAAAGCACATTCCCTTCACGGATGTGGAAATAGAGCCATTCTTACTGGTCTAAATTGAAACATCCTGCAGTGTCTGTACTGACACTGCTGCACAGAGCGTTTCCCTGGAGAGGGACTCATGGAGCAAATGCTTTGTACTTGCTCTCGAGTTCCAAAGGCTCCCTTTGCTGCCACCTTTATGCCGTGAATTCGGTGTATTGAGGAGGCGCAGCTGCCTCACCCAAAGGAACGCTGCCTTCTGCATTCCTGCTGTCCACCCACCCACCTTCCCTTCGGGAAGAGTTGACAGGTTGTAACTCTTCCTTCAGGATCGCAGCTCTGGATCCTGATTCTAGAAACTCCAAAGATTCAGCGTAAAGGAAACCTTTGTGGATGTGTTTTGTTGTCTTCTCGCCCATCAAAATACGGGTGGAGACGCTTTGGGCTGCCTTGAGCTCCCGTTGTACCCAAGCTCTACATGATCAAAGTGCTGTGCAGGTGTTAGTTTAACTCTTTAAGTGCCTCGGCACCACTGAGTTTATCAGAGAGGAACAAGAGTGATCCAAGTTTGTCAGAAAGGACCGAAAGCACTCCGGGTGTCCTGATAACTCCCGGTTCTGTGTTCAAGCGGTCACGGCCCCCAGGCTGCGGGAGCTCGGGGGGCGTTTGGGCAGCGGTGTGAGGCACAGGGTGGGGCTCGGGGGGCTGTGCGGGGCAGGGCCAGGAGCCGGGCTGTGCACGGTCCTTGGGGTGCCCTCGGGGGCAGCGGGCACGGGGACGCGGGGACAGCCGCCACCCGGCGCACGCGCCCTGTCTGT
>VXBX01004773.1:364671-404283 GCA_013400415.1 Scytalopus superciliaris | reverse complement strand
GCTCTTCGAGGAGCTCGGGAAGTAAGGACGGCTCGGGGGGCGAGGGGGTGCGGAGGGCGGCGCGGCCGGGGCCCCCTCAGCGCTGCCCGGAGCCCCGCGGGAGCGCCCCGGCTCCAGCCCTGCGGCCCCGGGGCGGCGGCGGGCGGCTTCGGGCAGCGCATGCCTCTGTTTAGTATTGCCATTATTATTTATCGTTATTATTAATGACGGCCGTGAGCTGTTAGGGTGTGAGGGGTCGCGGTCCGTGGGGGCCGCGGTCCGTGAGGGGTCGCGGTCCGTGAGGGGGCGCCCCCTGGCGGCGGGGCGGGGGGGGCAGCCCCGATCGCCATGTNTCCCGGTGCCACCGCCGAGGGGACACGGGGGGGACACACACTGGCCATGGCCACCCCCGCCCCGGGCTGGGCACACCCGCCTGCCCTCGCCCAGCTGCCGCTCCACGCTGCGCTGGGCTGGGGGACGAATCAATGCCTGGCCGTCGCTGCCAGAAAATCAGAAAATCCCTTTTCTTTGCTCTGATTCTGCCGACATCACGCCCCGTTAGCCGGAGAATGGCAGTGGAGTGTTTCGGTGGGACTGACACTTTGCCCGGTTCTTGGTTTCCAGAGGGGCGTTCTCCGTCGTGAGGAGATGTATGAAAATCACCACAGGACAAGAGTACGCTGCCAAAATCATCAACACCAAAAAGCTTTCGGCTAGGGGTGGGTATATGTTAACCCAGTGTTCATGATGCCTCCTCCCTGTTTCTTGCATTCACGTGCTAAGTGTTGGGAAAAAAATGATAAAAATAGCTGAATTATTTCATAGATTTCTTAATGCATTTTTAATTATTATTTTCCTGGTTTGATTTTTTTTATTTTCACTCCGTGCTTTTTTTTCTACGTTAAATGTTTTGTGGATTGACCGTATGGAGGTCTGAGGTTCAAGAGAAGATGTATAAACCCAATTTAACATAATGCAGCCTCTTAATTTTTCTATCTAAATAATTTGAGTATCAACAAAATTCTGAGTGTCACCGAGCATTTTTCAAGCTGATATTTTTGGAGAAAGGTTGGTAAATAATAAGTTTCCGTTACAGATTTATTTTAAATATTACGGTTTTACTGAATGTTTCCATTGCATCTAAGCATGAGCATCAAGGCCTATCTGACTATGAATGCTTGAGGAAAAGTATACTTTTACCTCATAGTAAACTTTTTTGTGAGACAAAAATTATGCCAAGAAAGAAAATGATAATTTTTGAACTAACCATTGTGAAGACAGTAATTCTGGCAAAGTGATGAACAGTGTTCCTGTTCCAGCCCTGCTGCACAGCTTGTTGCTGGTTCGGTGTGATGTGTGTGTTTCCAGGAGCTTGTGAGTATCAATGGACGGGTTGTTATGATACATTGTGGGTAAATATACACACGGTGTGGGTTGTTGTTGTGGAAAGGGAGCCCTGATGGTGCTGTGTCAATTGCTTGTTAATTCCCAGTCCCAGTGCTTGTGTTGGGATGTCCGGGATTAGGGAGCCTTCGCCCTTAAGGTTATCTGTGTTTTGATATGAATCTGTGGTGTGGTAAAGAACGTGGAAGTGAATAAGCAAACAGTGTCAGCGTGTGAGCCTGTTCATGGCTTGGTTTGCTTCTGACCCAAAGGAATCACTGCAGGTAAACAGCAGTTTGAAGTTACTAAATTTAAACATAAAATATTGCATAGGACATTATGGCACGTTCTGATAGCGTGCTGTTCTCTAATAAAGACCTTTTAACATGGTGTCAATACTCTTATTTGCAATCGATGCAAGTTGTGTGAAAATTTACTTCTTGCTGAATTTTAGTCTTCCAATCTCACAATGAGATTTGTTTTCCTTTATTTTTCAAAGGGTGCTTAAATTTAAAATACTGTACTGTAGAGTTATGGGCTTAAAGGAAGAGAGTAAGAAAATTACAACACCTGAGATAAAATTCTCTCACAAAATTTTTTAACAATTTGTTAGAACAATAAGGTGATCTGCTGAATTTTGATGCTTAAAACAAAGCACCACTTCCTGTGTGGTTTCATGGCTCTAAGTAACTTTCAGCCTGAGAAGTCATAGCAAGATGAGCACCATGTGCCAGTAACCAGGTGACCCAGTGCCATGGGGTATATGTATGATGGGATAAATCCTGAAATGCTAGGCTAAATTAATAAAAATTTGGCCTTACTAATTAGTCATTGTTTGGATTGTACTTTACTTCAAGCTTTAATTTTTGTACTTTGTTCATGCAGGGCCAGGTTGGTCCTTGGTGTGGTCCAGTATATGAGTAGAAGCATATTTGGGAGAAGCTGGCTCATAAAATGGAATGAGGCAGATTTTGCACAGCTTCTTCTGTGGGGTTAGCACATAAAACCCAAAAAGGAAGGGACTACACTTCAAAGCTGGGCTGTGAAAGATCCTTTCTTATCTGAACACATGTGATTCCATGTCCATGAATGAAGAGAATGCCTTTCCATCTCTGCTTTCAGACATCCCAGAAATGTGGGCAGTTTTCTACTTCCTTGATTGTTTTTTTGTGGGGGTTGTTCTGCATTTTGGTGCTTTGAGATCTACTAAACAGCTTCTGAAGAGCAAGCTTCTTGGAAAAATCTTGAGATGCTTGTTAGGCAGTTCTTTAATTGCACAAAGATGTGCTTGAATGGCACTTATGGTGCAGAAAACTGAACATTAAAAAGCCTCAAACTGTGATACTTTCTCGTGGCTGATAATAGGGCAAGGCAGTTTATAAGTAAGGTGTGATTTTTCAAATCTTTGTTTTATTTTACTCCATCTGAACTGCTCTGTGAGGAGACAGCAGTTCACTCCGGTGTTTCATGCTTACTTGAAATACCAGTTCCAGGGTAAATCATTGGGTCAGCTTCATCTGTGAGCAGAGTTAAGAGGTTGTTCTTGGCTTGGATACTTGTATCCCTTGCACAGTGTCTGGTTCTCTGAAAGCCTTTTAAACAAAATGTCAAATTTGGGCCTTTGTGTCTGTCAGATTGAAGAAGAGCAGTGTCAGTGTATGATAGGGCAGAGTCGAGGCTCTCAAGCCTACATGAAACTTCCTTAAGTAGCTTTGAAATTAAAAGTTATTTACTGGATTCAGCCCAGTCATAACAATACTTGTCTCCCCATCCCTCTTTCACCTCAGCCATAAATGCTCTTGGAGATTTATCCAGACCCTTACTTTAGTAGTCCTTCTAAACTGAGGAACTGATCTGGTCACAGGCTAATGCCAGTGAAGATGTGTGCTCATCTGTTTCCTTGTATAGTTACAGGGAAATTTCAGGCTAGTTGCGTGTGTGCACAGGCATGGGCTTTGGCTGGAATTTGGAGGGGAAAGGAAGCTGTGTCCCCTTTTCTAGCAGGAGTAACCTTTGTGCTTTCAAATTGATGGTCAGTTATTTATATAATTCTGATTCCATGCTTTTCTGATTTCAGTAATAGAAGTAATGCATATTTGCAATTCAAACCTATTTCAGTGTAGCAGAAATGCTCGTGCTTATTAGAACAACATATATTCTGTTCTTGAAGTACCCTTAAGCTGCAGTTCAATGTTCTGAGCTTTGACTTGGTGTTTTCTAAGTCAGCTGGAGTATTGAATTGATACTAGAATATCAGTAGCTGGTTTTGCATCAACAGAGTATGTTTTAGACAAGATTGCACAAGTTGATTATGCTGCTGATTTTAAAAAAAAGGGAGGGGAAAAAAAAGATGTGAAATGAAGTGCTACAGTGAACAAGGACAGAGAAAGCTAAGAATAAGGTGAAGGAGGTGTGTTTGCTGGTTCTGAGTTCTGTATTGTTTCATCCCATGAAGTTGTTAGCATTTCCTTACTACTCAGTGTGCTTTTTGGGCTTCTCTGTGTTGTTTTGATTATGTTGAAAACCATGCAGATAGAAGTGAACTTCTGTGGGGTGACTTTATTTTTCCCTGGTCTGTTCCAAATACCAAATAATGAGCAAATAGTCTGTTTCTTTTTGTCATTATCTCTACATCCCTTATCTTCTCTTTTGAGAGTCTTCTGGCTTTGATCCAAATTGATTTCACATAAACATATCCATTTTCTTAAAAGGCTTGGCTCTCGTTTTCTGTCTTAAAAACAAAAAAAGAATTAGACAAGTGTTTGCTTCTCTGATCATGCTTGAAAAGGTGAATTACTGATATATTGTCATTGCCAGTAACTCATATTGACAGTTTCTCAGGTGACCAGAAGCCGCAGTGCCTTAGGTGGCAGTTTGATGGCATCTGTGTGAGGAGGATCACATTCCAGTCTTTCTGCTTTTCTGGGGAGTTTTTGTAAAAAGACTGGACACACCTCTCCTGGCCCTTGGATTGCTGCAGCACAACTAGGAGCACTTTGTTTATGTGTATAGTTGTTCTTAGGAGTAATGTAACCATCAGTTGAAGGTTACTGCTGCTTGTGAGCTTGCAGGGACCAGCCATTCCATCAGCTTTGAGCCTTGGAGGTGTCAGTGGACATTTATTTTCCTTCTTAGCAGGTGATTTCCCAAATCTTTTTCAGCATCTTTCCAGTTCTTCCAAGAAGAGGGTATTTCCTCTGATTTTGTGCCTGCAGATGTGAGGCATAGCCCGAGAGGGATCACACTTACCTGCATCGAGCTCCGGTGGGTGCAGAGGCTGCAAACCCCCCCCTTTGGGAACAGCGTTCTGTGGCAGCATTGAGTAATCAGGCTGTGGGAAGAGTATTTCAGTGTCTAAAGCTGTCCAAGTAGGGCACCTCGTGATCCCTAAAGTGATTTAAAATACATTAGGGAGATGAATGAAACGTGAACATACAGGGTAGTATTTTTCAGCGCAGCTTTTCATGACACAGAGATAAACGTTTTTGATGTGTCACTAGACTAACATTTTCCTTTAGTCAGGTAGCCTGTCTCAGCCAGTGCCAGATGTTTTGCAGGAAGGCAAGCTCTTAGAAGGCTTCCTGTACTCCATAGGAGGAGAAAATAATTCTTTCTAATCTAGCTAAAGATGTTAATCCCTGAAGTGCACATTCACCTGTGCAAGTTTATTACAACACATGTATTTTTAATGCTCATTTCTGTTCTTACGTACACATGACGTTTATTCCCGCATGGAGAGTACTATCCTTAAGGGCATTTAGTTGTCAGTGAGGCAGAGTCTGTCTTTGTGAAGACAAGAATTAAGCTGGGGATTTGAGCTGTTTTCTTCCATGTCTTGCTGTAGTCTGTTTCTCTGTTAATTACTTGTCATTAAAAATGTTTTGAAACTGCTTCCCCCTGGTATATAAGAAGACTCACCTGCTAACACGTCGTTGCCCTTTTGTGAGGTTTGTGCTCAATGTTTGTGTTCAGCTTAGTCACAGCATTCTTTTCAGTTTGACATAGTTGTAGTACAGCAAATTGGTTTGCATATTTATCTGCAAGTATTTTTCAGGTGCAAATTACTGTAATTTAGCAGGCTACTACTTCTGTTAAAATCAGCTCTATTCACAAAGCTCAGAGTAGTAGAGAGTTAAGATTGCTATTAAAAAAAAAAAGGGGGAGTTTTGGTTAGGTGTTCTATGTTGTGAAGGTTTGGGCTTTTGGAGCTTTTGTTGGTTTTAGTGAAAATCTGAAGAGCTTTCAAATACCAGTGAGAATGAGGACTTTGAATCTCTGAGATGACTGTTGTTTGGTAGTAATTTATTCTAACAGTTCAAAATAAATTTAAAATGGAATGTCCTGGCAACTCACAGTTAAATTATTCATAGCAAATACGATGTGATTTTCATAATGTCACTTCTGGGTTCTTTGCAAAGGAGTTATTTTCTTTCTCCATTGTCACTGGTGTTTCTCTTAGAAAGGGAGAGTCTTTTTATAGCACATACACTGACAGGTCTTAAACTGCATCAGAATTTGAAGGTGCATATGTTGCTCTTGCTACCATTAAATCATGTTGCTGGTGTTGTTACTGGGAGGTTTGTACTAGAAACAGTTAAAATTGTAACACATATATTATGTTTCTGCATGGAGGGTGGGGGAAAAGGAATTCTGGTATACTGTGCTGTCCTCCTTGTCACAGGATTCAGTGAAATGTCCTTGATGTGTAGCTACAAAGTTTGGAGTGATACTCTAAAAACACAGCTCATAAGTTATCCTTAAAGTGAAGTTTGTGGAAGTGTAGCCATTTATTGCAATGGACATGTGACCCAAATCCAGTAAGTAAAATAACTTGGGGAGGCTTGGAGAATTGAAAAGGTGTTTGCATCATCCTTCAGCTCAGTTTGAGCAAGCTCATTAGGGCAGGGAAGGGAAATGTACAGAAGAGAGGATTCTTAGGGTCTTATTTGCCTACTGCTTTCCTGCCATTTTCTGTCAGAAGTTGAAAGTTTTGGCACTGATAAACTCTGTTTTGTGTGTTCAGTTACTGCAAACTGAAGACTTAGCTGCACATCTGAATAGCTTCACTTCCAGAATTGCTTCTGTTGGGAGAGAAGGGAGAACCAGACACAGGGGAAAGTACAAACTGAGCTTCCACATCCTGGTACTGAAACTTGGATGTGTTCTGTTCCTCCTGGTCTGGGAGAAGTTGTGTTCCCTGCTAGTGTTTTACCATACCCAGGATATGGTACTTCTAAATGAAATGTTTGGGAAAATACGAAAACAGGGAAATGAGCACGATGGTCGACACTTTGCCTTTATTGTAGATTGATTCTGTTTGTTTGTATGTAGAAAACATTGTTTTATGTGAAACCACAGGCTCAGTTGTTTGAGACTTGCATCTGACCTCACTGACAGCAAGGCAGAAACACATTTGTTCCTGGAAGGACTGAGACTGGATTTCTGGGGGGTTGTTCTGCACTTCATTTCAAAACCTTTCACAGGCTTAAAACCTATCTAAAATAACAGTGGTATTAAAATGTGCGAGTCCTGCCATACACAGGCATGCATTGATCCAAATACCAAACATTATTTATGCACTTTCTCTGGTTATGATTAGGGGTATGTGAAGTCATCTTTGCTGCATTTATACACATTTCTGGTTTGGTTGGTGTTTTGGATTTTTTTAAAAAAAAAATTTAAAATTTACTTGGGAAATATCTGATCTGAGAGACTGAAATAAAAGTCAGTGAAACATTATGCTTTACAAATGCATGTACTGCCAAAATAGTGCTTTTCATATATCTGTCCTTCATTTGACCTCCTGAGAAATGTAGGCCAGGGTGTTTCATATGTCAGGGTCCAGCTTCTTCCCTCACACACATTTATTGCACGTTTGTCAAGTGCTTGGTAGGGATACTGTGGGGATTTTTAAAAGGTTATGTGAGAAAGATAACTTCCTTTGTGTTTTGAAACAGGTTACTAGAGAACAATCTCCTGACTTAACGGTGGTAGTTCCTCCTGTTTAATTCCTTATTAAAAATAATTATGCCCTGAATTTGAAGAAACATCTGCTGTGGTTTGGAGAGGCACAGGATTCCAATCTGTCTGTTTATTCCTTCAGTGTATTGAGCTCTGTGTATATCTTTGAGCACATGTTTGTGCAAACTCCCCTGTTTAATCCTTGTATTATGAGAAGTGTCTTGTGCTTGGTATCAGAGAGGGTGGAATATTTGGGTGACATGGGCTTGGTATTTTCTTCCAGGGGAGACAGTTGTGCTGTTATGGAATGTCCTTTTCTAGATTGTTGTCAGCTTGGTCTGAAATTCATTGAGTTTCAGTTGTTTGAATCAGAGAACTCACTTTAAAGCTTTGCAGCCCTGTTAATTTCTGAGGCATCTGATTGAAAGCTGCTGAATATATTCTGCTGAACTGAGTTTTTACTTAATTTTTCTTAATCTGTTGCTTCTGGATGCCACTGGGTAGAAGCAGTAGCTATAGCTGAGAGTCAGAAAAGATGGGGAGGGGTAACTTGTGCAAATTTGCGAACGTGTCTTATCCCTGATTGAGCTTTTATTCTAATCCAGGGCCTCTTTAGTGGAAATTGAGAAGTGTAAATTGTGCTACAGCATATATTTGTTTTTTCTAATTAGCTTTTTAAGTCTCGAGAATGATAGTTAATGTGCTGAGCAAGCTATTGCAGATAAGTCTGTGCAACTGCTGGTTTAAGTCGGCTGTGTTTGATAGAAAGGACCTTTGCCTACCTGGTGGTTTGAGGAAAATTCTGTTATGTGAATTCCTGACCTTTCATAAGCAGCAAGTCATTTGGAAATTTGGAGTCTAAAACATGCACATCTAGTTTTAAAAAACAGCCCCCAAGCCCCTCAAATGTAACCAAGTAGATTTTAATAATGGAAATGTGATTCTGTGGGTATTTGCTGGTCGAGATGAAACATTTCATCTGGTGGAAGGTTTTTTTTTTTATATTTTTACCAGTAACCAAGAATTTATGACTGATAAAGGTACAGAGTTAATATCCTGGTGATGCTTTCCAGGAGAGGTCTCTGGCATCCATAAAATGAGAATTAATTTAGGTTTTGGCAGTTGCTTTCACCTTGAATGTAAAGTGTGCTTGTTGTAAAAGTTCAGAACTGTTTCTGGGGCTTCTTTTGCTCAGTTCCAGCCAAATCAGTCATTTTGGGACTGTCAGTTGGACAGTCTCTCCTGTGCTATGTAGGGTGTTGATTTTTTTTATTATGCATGAGTTTTGACTCTGCCAACACACAGCTGGCAGTGCTATGGAAAGGATGGCTGCAGTCACCTTCCACTGGATGGAGAATTTGACCTAAATCCACCTTGAGTCAGAGGCTATGATGTGCAGAATTAAAAACTGCAGAATACATAACAGAGAAAAAGGTAAAAACTGAGCGTTTGCTGGATCAAATGAGCGGGTGCAGGAATTTTGACAGCTGTCTGTTGAAGGATGTACCAAGCTCTGGCAGTCACACACAGCTGGGGGGTGTGTGGTGTGCGGGCAGGTTTACAGCCCTGCAGACCAACTCACCCAGCCCAGTGGCAAACAGCTCTCCTCACCTGCAAGACTGGTAATTCATTTGTCCAGCGCTGGGCAGGCAGTGCCTCACGTGGCACAGAGCAGGCTGCACACACACTCCTTGCCTGCACTCCAGCCAGCACTGCACCGTGCCCAGCAGGGCAGAGTAACAAGCCTCGGTGCCAGTGGAAAGGGTAGCACACCTCTGCTGTGCAGTTTCATCATCTCAGCACGTGAGAGGAAGGGAAACATAAACTTAGAGCGTCAAAGCTCATATTTGTGGGCAGCAATCTACAGCATGTGCTTCCAGAACTTTGTTCCTGAGGTAACCGTAGCCAGGAACTGCTTACTTGTAAATTTTCCACAATGGGAATGCAAGTGTTGCGGCAACAGTCACGTTGCATATTCATGTTGCTGCACGAACAGATGGGGTTCCTAAATAATATCCATACTTGACAATCTGATGGGATTTGCCAAGCCTAAGCTTTCATTTAAATTTTAACCTCTTGGAGAGATAGGTTTGTGATTTAATCAGTCGAGGGAGGCCTTGAAGTTATTTGTTTTGCACAGCAGATTTCAAGCTAGTGCTTAGGTGTGATTTCGGTTTGGGAGACTTCCTGTAGGAATGGGTTTTAATAGGCTATTGCTCATTAGAATAAGTGCTTACCCAATTCAGAGATTTCTCTTGGAACCTTATTAGTTTGGCTGATTTTATTCGTGTCCTGCGGAAAGTGAAGACGTATATTCAGTTACAACATGTAAGATGGACAGAGTGCTGCTGCTGTGGTGCTGCCTTGCAGGGAGGATCTTGTTCTGTAGGGCAGATGACCTTCGGTTTCCCTCAGGGCAGCTCCAGGTGCTGCTGAACTTTGGTTCTTAAAACTCACTTAAAGTACTGCTTTACACCCTTTTTTTGTAGAAAGATGTCACTCATGTTAAGTGTCTTCAAGATGCAAATAAATATCGGTACAAAAACCTTCAAAAAGTACTTTCCCTGATTATTTATGAAACACTATAGCTATGAAAATAGAAAGCTCATCTTGGTGCTTTTTATACTGTGTATACTGCTTTTAAAGTAAAAAACCCCTTGGGTGTAAGGTGGATTGTTCACTCATTGCTTTATGCAGCATGGACAGCTAGGAAATGGTGCTAGCATTGCACTGATATGTGCTGCTGGGACTAAATGCCTTGCTGATCATAGCATAAAAATGTCCTTTTTAAGGACTTTGTAGAATCACCCTTCCAAAAGGGGGAGTGGAAAAAAATGGGGAATTTTGTCACATTTTTGTATCTTTTTGTGCTGCTCTTGCTGATTTTCATCACCTATACTCAGTAAATTTTAGCATGGTAGAAACCTTTTTAGTTGCTCACTTTCAATTAAAGTCTTCATAACTATTGTGTTTTTGTGGGTAAGAAGAGGAAGAAAAGGCCACTGGTAGGGTGTTCCCTGTGTATGTGCACATGTACATGTTAGATGCAGGAAACAATCTGGCAGAGCCTGTTTGCTGGAGGAAAGTAATTCATGCTAAAGGACCCATTAACTAAAGTGATTTTACTTGTAATGAGGGCAGGAATTGGTGTCTTTAAATTTTTGTTTATTTGTGTTAAACATGATTTAGCTTTTGAAAGTAAGTAATAAATTGCTTTTAATACCATGTTAATCACAACATGTAATGAGATTAATTTTCCCAGAGCAGAAGTTGCTTATGTGTGGTCCATCCCTTCCCTTAGGAGCTTTGTGTTAATATTACAGAAAGTTGTTCCATCTCAACAAAGTTCATAGTCCTTAAAGTAAAAAATATTTGAAAAAAACATTTTCTTTGTCCGTTAAATGGAATTGATTCCCTTCCATCCCCTTTACATAGGATTGATTTCTCGCTGTCCCCAGGTGTCTTGCCTAAGTAGTTGTGAATAATAAGGATTGGTTGTTTACAAATAATCAAAATGAAAGTAAAATTCAGTGATAGGTGTTTGCATGCTCTTAGTTTTGCTGTTTAGTGTAACAGAGTCTAGCTGAAACTGATACCTGCCACTTCCAGATCACATTTATCTGCTGTCAAACTTCAATAATAATAAGAGAACATTTGAACATGTATCTGGGGTTGGCCTTAGGTGAAAAATAGGAAATAAATTAAAGTGTATCCAAGGTGGAGTTCTTCAACAGAATATAAAATCTGATTCAGCAATCAAGCTATATCTTAAAATTAACTGGGAAGGTGAGGGGGTTGGTTATTTTTGCTTTAATGGAGACAGAGTTTAGTAGTGCCCTCTTTTACTTCAAAGACTTTTCTGATTTACAGCCCAAATTTAGTCATGGATGGTGTTTGTTGTTGTGCCTGGGCTGTCCTTCATCTTTAATCAGTATACTTATGAAGGATGATCTTGTTTGCATTATTTTCTTTAACATCAGTCTTCCTTTAGCTTCCTCTTGAATGACAGACTTGCCATTATTATGACTATTCTCCCTTATGCATGCTTTAAACTGATTTATGTATTTATAAAAGTGGATGTTTGGAATGGGAGATTGGAATTCACCAGAAGAAAAAAAAAATAGGTGAGGTTGTCTGAGTGTCTTTAGTAATCACTTGTGTCTGCATGGAAGAACCTTGTCTGGTGAATTCCAGTGTTTATTTACAGATCCATTTGGCTGCTTTTGAGGCTGATACTGAAGCAATTTGGTGATTTTGCTTCAGATTTCCCACTCCCCACTATGTTTCCTGTCACCTCTTTTACCAGTTGCCTACCACTTTCAAACCCAATTTGGTAATCTCCATTTTTACTAATCCCCAGGTGCCTCATTTTCTTTGTTTCTGCATCCTGAACAGTGGAGCCTGGCAGGAGGCTTTGATCCCTGTCTGGAAAAATTCCCCAGAGTAATGTTTTAGAGGACTTGCTGTACCCAACCAGTAACAGATATGCAAAGATGTAGGTAGCTGCAGGGGTTTTTTGTACAGTTTCTCGAGATCATGTATATTAAGACTGAAGTCCAAACCCATTTCTTTCCATCACAGGCGTGTTGTGCAGTTCCTGACACGGTGTCTCTCTATAGCCTGCTGTTACTGTTGCCTCTGTGCAAGGTCGAGTGGAAACTGCTGTGAAAATAGCTCCATGAAACAAAGCTAAATTAGGAATAGTTTCTGTTGAGTGTTGACTTGTTTCTGCAACCACAGATGCTCATCCAGACAACAAAATGGCTCAAGAAAAAGAAAACTGTGCAAATACCCTTAGAGCAGCATAGCTCATTGTTTGTCTGAAGTTCTATTGATTTACGGGCTACATGACTGAAACACCTTCAAAACCTTGCTAATTGTTGTTGACAGGTTTGCTCAATAAGATACAGTGTGTAAAAATGCCTAAGTAGCTCAACAGGAATTTTGAGGGGTTTTCCCCGAATTGTGGCCATTTCTTTTTTTTTCTTTTTTTTTCTTTTTCTGTTTCCCCCGTCCCCTACTTAGAGGTCCTTTCCCTAAATGTTTCTCAAACAGTATTTATAGACAACTGGTGTTTCATAAAGCTCTGATAGGGGACAGCAGAAACTTTCTGAACAGGGAAAATGCATGAGCTTTTGGTGATGTGACTTGTGCTTTTTTCTCTCAGCTGGTTTGCATTTGCGGTGCTTTGTGAGAAAATTGTGGCAGTTACTGGTGAATAAGTTGGCCTGAGGGGTTGTGTAAGAGTACTTAGATACTGCTTGTCCCAGGAGACAGTGTTGGTGCTCCGCAGCACTGCCCGTTGGAGCTTTCCCTGGGAGAGAGACTGGCCAAGAACATGGTGAGTGAGGCACCTCCCTTCCCTAAGCTTCCCGTGGGAGCTGGGCACGTGGGGCCAGTTCCATGGTGCATCTAGAGCTCCTGGAAATAAGGGATAAGTAGGTGGGTTTAAAGTCTTGAATGCAGGGAACCTGTCTTTTGGGAACAGAAAAGTTCACTATAATAATATCAAGTGTCTTCAATCTGATCTTGAAAATGAGGTGATTGATGCTGTGTGTTTTACTTAATCTTACTAACCAACAATGAAAAACTGGTGCTACACAGGTTATAAACCAAAACAACAAACAAAACTCCTTGTATTTTTAGTCATGTGTCTTGGTTGAGATTTTTCTTGTTCCCTCCCTGACCTGGATCATCCTCATTTAAAGGGAAGAAGGGAAGGAGATCTCTACAAGGAGAGTAATCCTCCCCTGTAGGACATTTTGCAAGCTGTAAGAGTTAGTTTTGCAGAAAGGAGGGGGGAAAAAAGATAACAGCTTGTTTCTCATGTTGAAATACAAACTGGAGGTATGAAACAAATCTCTGGTAATTCAGAATCAGCACTGCCTCCATCAGTTAATAACAGAATTCTGCAATCTTACCATGTTAATAGTGGTGTTATCAGACTCAGGAAATGCCACTCGTGGGCAATAATTTTCTTCCACTGCTGTAACTTGATCGTGTTTAGTCTGGTACCTGTGTCCTTAGCAACTTCTGGTGGGATAATAGAAGGATATGGATGGTGTCTGAGTCTGGGCTGTTCATGGATCCTTCTCATGCACACTTATCCCACCAATTTTGGTAAGCTATTAAATAGCTCCTGCTTTGAGAACTATTGTTCTCAGTCTGATGCTTGAGAAGGTTTACAAAATAAACATCTGAGTCTGGCAAGTGTAGGTTTGGTGGTGTTTTTCTGGCTTTGTTTTGTTGGGGTTTGTGTTTGTTTTTCTTTTGAAACTTTTACCTCCTGTCTCTGAGATACCCCGGGGTCCTTATAATGTCATTGCAAGGTATTCTATTTTAAATGCTGTCTCTTTCGTATTGTTTGTTTTGCTTGAAATGTGCTTATTTTTCTTTGCTGTGTTACATGAATATTCAATGTAAAAAAAAGTTCTTATAGTTAAAATGTTAAATCTTGTGTAAAGGTGCCTAACTAGCTCAACAGAGATTTTAAGGGGTTTTCAGTGTGTTGCATGACTTCTTTTGCTTTCTCTTATTTTCTTTTGCTCTTGTTCTTTTTTGTTTTTCCTTAGAGATCCCTTTCCCTAAATGTTTCTCAAACAGTATTTATAGACAACTGGTGTTTCATAAAGCTCTGATAGGGGACAGCAGAAACTTTCTGAACAGGGAAAATGCATGAGCTTTTGGTGATGTGACTTGTGCTTTTTTCTCTCAGCTGGTTTGTATTTGCAGTGTTTTGTGGTAGTTTTTTAACCTGTTTTTTATTGGTAATTTTGCCTTACCAAGATGTGACAATATTGTCCTGGTTTCCCGTTGTCCTGTCCTTGTAGCGCAAGAACTAAAGAAAATGCATGAAGAAAAACGTATCTGCTGCTGAGTATTAGTAATAAACTATAAAGGTATAGCTTGATCTTGCATCAAGATATAAGTCAGAATAAGACTTTGCAGTGGAGTTAATTTTTAATTGCTTGTTTACAAGGATACGTTTGCCTTATTAGTGTTGGAAGATTCTTCACTTTTTCATGGGACTTTCTGTGGAACAGCTGAATAAAATGCTTAGCCACTACTTCAGCCTGATCTCATAAAATACATTGATATTCTGTGGTGGATGGTTGAGTGACAAGCATTGCAAATGTACTTGAAGTTTCCCTTAATGACTAAGCTTTCTTGCCTAATATAAAAATGAACGTCTGTGCAGGAGTGAGCAATGTTGTCAAACCTGTCATCAAGTTCTCAGAGCTGGTTTCAGTACTTGTAATGTTCCTCTTTTAATTGACTTGGAAATTGGCAAAGGTTGGTTATAAAAGGGGAAAAGCAACTTTTAAAGGTGGTGGGAAAATTTAGCTTTATAGTTAACTGTGCAAAGGCCTAAATAATTAACTGCAGTTAAATTGCTTGCTTTCGTCAGCGTGGGGGTTTTTAGGTGGTTTTTTTTGAGCAGGATGAAAAATCATTGAACAATCTACAGTCCTTTGAGAGTGTTTGGAGGTTGAACTAAAAAAAACTTTAAAAATCATCTTTTCATTTGTTGGGTGTGAGTCTGTTGTTATTACCTGAATGCCACTGGATTTCTTATTATCAACAAAAGGAAAAAAACTACCCCACTGCTAAGGAGGTTTAAAATGGAAACTTCGTGTTTGAGAAATGACAAACAGTAATTGTGGTACCAGCTTGCTGACAACAGGTTTAAAATTTTTTAAAAATAATAAACTGTAGTTCTATTGAATGACAATTTATTACAATTTATTTTTGCCCTGCTGCAGAGGTGGTAGTTAGAAAGCTGAAGTGTGCACAGCTTAGCAAGAACTTCTTTTAATGTCCTAATAATCATTCATAGCAAAAGCCTGTGAAGAGAGCACGACAAGGTGAGGATCTGAGAAGAATCCATGATGAACTCTCCTTTACCTGATCTTTGCTTTAAGCTGCAGCCTAATCCCTTGTGTCTGTGGGAGCCAAAGGTAGGGCAGTGTAGTTGTGTCCTGAGATGAGAGGTCTTGGCTGTCTTTGCCACCAGTGCCATGGCCAACACCCAGTACTGCCTCGCTGTTGTACTCTGCTGTGTTCACAGGGTGACCATGGTATGTAATTCCTCTTCTGAACTGAGTTTTTCTGAGTCGTCATCTCAACAGAATTAAATTGAAAAAATAACTTGTGAAACTGTTGCATTTGTACAATTGCACAGTGCCAAGGACATATGAGGAGGCAACAGTATTAAAATGGCAGATGGGTCTCTTGTACTCTCTGTCAGAGAAATTGCAATAAGAGACCAAGAGTTTCTTTAAACTTTTGGTTTCTGATGTTTCTTTTTGGGAAATAGCATATTATATTTTTCACTTGTGTGCTTGTTTGATGATTCGTGTTGAACATCAGGAGCTAAATCAGGAACCACAAAATTGCCCTTGGGAAGATGATAAAAATTCATGGTATAGAGGGCTGATTTCAGAGTTGTCCTTTGTCTATTAAAAAATGAGCAAAAGGTTGAGATGGTGTCAATAATTCCATCTGTGTGTTTGTAACACTGCATCCTGTGTCAAACCATGTACAGGATCCTTGGGGTGATCCTTCACCAGCTCCAGCTGAATCCAAGGAGAGTTTGAATTGGTCACAGTGTGTGAGTGAAATCTGTACTGTAATTTTGACAGGTGACAGCGTGTAAAATTGCAGTTTCCATTCCTTGCTGGAGCCACACGTGTAACTTTGCCAATTGCTTGTGCATTTTCCGATGTGGAGTGACGTTGCACAGCAAGTGACCCCTGGAAGTGATCTGTCAGGGGTTTATCCCATGAGTGCCCAAGCCAATAGGAAAATTGCAGAGCGTGTCATAAACATTTGATGCATGCACAGCTCTGCTGCCACTCAACCAGGCAGTGTCGAGCCTAATAAAGGTAACTTTAAGTGTCCTGCTTAGTAGAGCGTGTGTGCTGATTCCAGTAAATGGACTGTGGAGAGAATTTTCAAAGAGTCTGTCCAAAACTCCCTCTTCCTTCTCCTTCATGCCCAGTGCTAAGCACTGCTTGTCTCGTGCATCCCTATGAACATGGACTGTTGTGTGTGTCTGACATGGACTAGGAGAACAGTTGTACACATGGTCTTGTCAGAAAGTTGATTACCACATAACCCAGTGATAGATTTCAGGTTGCACCTGGAGCTGCAAGAGGCTTCATGATTCAGTAATTGCAATGAAGGTTTTGCTTAGATCTTGTTTACACTTAAATACAGATACCTATTTATTTATAAGTCAGTTGTCTTTTCCTTGGAGAGAAGGTTTTGCCAGTGTAAGCCCTTTTTATGAGAGATATTCTTTGATTAAATACCAGATGTCTGCTTTTTTAGGGGAAATCATGCTGCTCTGTTAGGTGGAGGGGCTAGTATTTGGGTTTTTTTTAATTGTTGAGGTCTGTTGATAGATTTGAAATGACACATCTGATTTATTTAATGTATTAATAAAATTTAAAATAACTCTCCTGAGTGACAGTTCTCCACCAAAATCTGGTTCTATATCCAGCCAGTTGTTCTTAGACCACAGAATTGCTGTATGCTTGGTACTTCTTGAACTGTGCCGGGGTTTAGATGTTTGAAATATTTGCTGCCAGGCTATTTGATTAATGATTTGCATAGAGGATTCCAGTGAAGAGTTTTAATTCTGATGCCAGGAACCAGAGCTAATGTATTCCCATTTCTAGAATACTCGTAAGAGACATCTCCTGTATTGTATGGGATAGTTGATAGTAGCTTGGAAAGAAGGATTACTTCAACAAAAAGATAAACAGTGTCATTTTTACTCCTGTCTCTAGTGGTAGTACTTTTAGTCTTAGTGAAATTTGATATTGCACAGTGTTAAAAATCAAATTACCAGGTGGTGAAACTGTGTTAGTTAGAAAGCTTTAGATTCTGATTCAGCATGATAGGTAATTAATTAATTATCTTGTGGCCTGTGAACAAGCCATGGGACTAAACATACCTTAAGTCTGCTTGTGTTTACGTACATTTCAAACCCAGGGTAGGGATCATCTTGCTTTGCTCAGTGATTGCCTGGTTCTACTAAAACCCACTGTGTGAATAGCACAGATGATTAGTGTATGTGAGAGATTAAAGCCAACTGGGAGTTTGGCTAACTTGAAATGTGACATTTTATATATTTTTGTCTCCATAGCACATGTAACTATTAGCAGGGTAATTCAGACATGATGGGTATTATTTATGTTTACTGTGGAAATGCAGGGGGAAGGGAAGCCAGCGTGGAATTTAAGGGTAGAAGTGGCACGCTGTCTGTGCCCTGGCAGCCCCTGGCAGCTCCCGCAGCCTCAGGTGTGACGGTGCTAAGGCTGCTCCGCAGTGATGCAGTGAGGAATGTTTGCTCCCGCTGCTGATACGGCACGAACATGACAGTCTCTATAAGCTTCACTTCTAAACACTGTTATGTAAAAGCCATCAAAAATTTGAAAGGGCTGAGGTCAGAATGCCTTGTTTTGGATTAGCATCTCGGAGTTTTAATGACCTGCAGGAGGCAAATGTAGGCTTCTGTTTTCCTCTAAGATGTTTCAAAACAGAGTGATTAAAAAGTATTTTTATCTTCAGAAATGAACTATTGCTGGTGTCCCGTACTGTTTAACCTGCATTACTTACTGGTCTTTATTTTCATATGCCACAGTAAAACATTATTTAAATGGCATAAATTTTATGCTATTAGTTGACTGAAAATAGCCTAGAGCAGTATTTAACATCTTAAGACTCAGAGGGTGAGATGCTTTGATGAATATTAAAAACTGTGGAAAAACTAAGAGAATTGGTGTTGAAAATACTAAGCATTCTTCTCTTTTTACTGGGGGGAAGGGTAATGGTGATGAAAGGTGAAAGGCTGTTTAGCTTTTTGTCCTAATTTGGTTCAGCTTTGGCACACTGTATTTAAAACGATTGTTGGATCATATGAGCATGAAGTGTTCTTTAAACAATATAATTTCTGACAGAATTTTTCATGAGAGCTGGGAAATAATGTGCAGCTTAACTGCTGCAAAATACTTGTTGGAGAAACAAGACATGCTCGTGCCTGGGATGATGAGTTGTGTGTGGTGAGATTTGGGCATGACGCAGACGCTCTTGGTGAGGGAGGTGCCAAGCAGAGATTACCCAACTGAGCTGCTCTTCATGGAATTCTGACACAGGATGCTTGCCATGGTTCCTGGTGTTCAGATCTGCAGGGGTGCCACATGTTCTCTGTGAAACACAGATCTTGTAATGCCTGTTCACCTTCCTCAGTGCCTGTGCATGATCCTGAAAGGGATTATCTCTGTCTGATAAGCTCCTTAGCAGCTCTGCACAGGCCTTTTCCTTCACAACTCTTCCCTCAAGATATTTATAGGTAAAGCATTAACAACATACACCTTCTTACAGGCCTGAAATGGGTTTTCATATAGGCTTCTATTGGCTAAGAAAATTCAGCTATTGGCTCTTTAAATTTTGCGGGGTGTTTGTGTAGAATTCCATTCATAAGGAATATTTGTTTCTCGAGAGCAATGGCCCTACTAGTGTTTTTCACCCTTCTTCCTACTTTTCAACGGTCTGCATAAGACAGAGGTGGCTTGTGAAAATGCAGGAGGAGAAAAGAGCAAATAGAGGAGGCGAGGATGGAAAGAGTGTGGTTTTTTTCACTTAAATTTTGGGAAGCTGTGAAAGCATAATAGCTGTTTCTCTTTCCTTATGATGCTTTGCCATGACACTATGGAATCAACCTTCAAGGGATAGAAAATGTCCTTGTGCTTCACAAAATTACTCACAAGAACCCATTCATCCTAGGAGGCAGATTGTAATGTGGAAAGGATGTTTTCCTGCTGTAATTACTTGGCATATGTTTATATATACCAGCTCCTCACAAGAAACTCTTTGGAGAGATGACTGTTTGCCTTCAAATCAAATTATGCTTTTTGAATGGTCAGTAAAAAGCACATGGAAAAGATAACAACAATCTCTGAAAAGGCTACTTAACTGCAAAGCAGAAATTATCACTTTTCATTGAGAAGTCTCTCATGTAGCTTACAGTCATTTCCACATTAAATATTCAGGCTACTTTTCTTTCCACACTTAAGTGTGCATGTAAACTATCATTAGTTACTGCACAGTTGTACAAATCTGTGGAGGATGTTCTTCAGCTGGTATTTCTGTGCATAAACTGTTCTTGGAGAAATTGCTAAGCTCTTATTATTAGACTGTTTTAAAGGAGTGAATCCTAACTGCTCTCACCTGTCTGGCAAAACTAGGAAATGCATCTTTTTTGCCTGGTGCAAAAACATCATTGCTGTTGAAATTGGTTAAAAGCAGTAATGTAAGAAAGGCTTCAGTGATGCTGCCTGGTAAATAATTTTAGATTTTACAGTATGCAGAATCTTTATGAGCTTTTGACTGTTCAAGAAGCAGCCTGGGTCTCAGTGACTTCTCTTGGAATGACAGAACATCACTGAGTAATAGCATAGTTTCAAAGAATGACTTGTGAGTCTGGATAATTCTGTGTGTTTTATACTTGTAAATGAAGAGATATCTCTGGATGAGTACCTTGTTATCTGTAAATTTTGATGTGGTTCAGACAGAAAAGCTTATTTGAGGATAATTAGGTTAAGTAGAATGTCGTTCTGAGCAAGTCAAGTGGCCAAGAGATTTGAAAAGTGAAAATTTCAGAAGTGCAATGAAACATGCTAACATGCTGAACAAGCTCCTCTGGTATGGAAGGGGAAGAAAGGGGTTCCCCTTTGTTGGAGGGGGAAAACACCACAACCAAAAAACGCAACCAGAAACATAAGAGTTCATCTAGAGAAAAATGGAACTTCCTCAAGACACTGAGATATCTTTTGCCCGCATTGTGAAACAGGACCTTTGTGAACTGCTCGTGTGAACTTCATGAATTGGAAGTGCTGTGGTTCTCACATCCCATGGAGGAGTTGAAGATACTGCTGAGGAGGAACATTCTTCTCTGTCCAGGCAGAATGAGTTCTTGACTCCTTTTAAACTTGGAGCAAAAGCTGCTGTATTTTTGGATTAACATTCTGCAGAATATTAAAGAAGAAATTTTACTTAGCCTGGGGGAACTGAATATTATTTCTTCCTAGGCTGTCCTTTATTCCAAGCTAGTTATTACCTTCCCCTGCTTCCCCTTGGACAGGTGATCTTTTTACGTCATAAAGGAGCACCATCCAAATATAAAATACACTTATAAAGCAGAGCAGAGGAGTAATGCATTCTTCAATATTTATCTTGAAAGGAATGTAAATACTTTTAAATTTTCAGTGTGGGTATTGAACTGTGTGATTCTCATATCCAGTGATAGAAAATTGTCACTATATTCGGTATAGCTGAATGCTTAGTAAATCTTTGTAGGCTTTTCTCTTTTTTTTTTTTACAGGTTATCTACCAGAGATCTTTTTTCTTAAGTTGAATAAGTTGAATTTACATTTTGTAGGCATTTTTATCCTACTGCAGTGCTAGCAGCTGTTCAGTTTGATTGCTGAGATCATATGATTATTAAAAAAAGTATATTGCAGGAGTCCTTCCAGATTAGAGGTGGGTTGGGTTCTGTTGGAATTTTTTCCCCCTTTTGTGTATGATCATAGTGTGATTTTCAACAAAGCTGCCTTAACAAGTGTTCTAGCCTTATTGAGAACACTTCTCAACATGTTCACTGGACTGGCTGTTTCCTGATGTGCAAACTCTGGAGTCATCCAAAGAGCCAGAGAGTTTGAACGTGAGGTAGGCAAATTTTGCTGATCCAAGGTTGACTTGCTCTTTAGGAGAATTTTGGTTGGCAGCTCTTGAGATGCTTTTTAAGCATAGAAGTCCTTTATGTTTCAACCTCATCTGAATCCTTGGGTGACATCCCAGTCCTTTTGATACTTTGAGTTGTCTTCATTCATCCCACATTTGAAGTATTTGCTTTTCAGTGTTTTTTTCCTCTCTCACATATCCCTTCCTGTGTCACTCCCCAATTCCTCATCCCTCATTTGGAGAGTAGATGACACCTGTCAATCTTAATGGCATATCAGAAGGGTTTTTGAAAGCCTATGGAGTATAGTTTCCAAAAATTGGTGTAGCTGATAAAGCATTTGTACCAGGGAATTGTCAGGCAGCTTTGGGGCTGTCAAGGCCCAAGTTAGACTAGCCCAGTGCACTGGAAGCCAAATGCAGCCTTTTTGTGACCATCCTTGGGAGCCCTCTGATGTTTTGCATCCTGAGTTCACAAATAACTACAGACTAGATAGAAATCTTTAAAATACATGGATTTTAATTGTGTTTCATTGCCATCAGAATGCAGATTTTATTTTTATCTAAAAAATTCAGAAAAGAGATAATGGAGCAAAATTTCATTGTTATTGTTGAATGGACTATTTTGTTCAGTCTGGAATCACTTCTGCATCCTGTTAAACCTTCTGAACTGTCTAATTTGATCTCTAAGCAGAAATATTGACACATGACCCTTAACTGCAGATATGTTAAATTGAGATAGGAGTGGGCAATTAAAAATGTACCTTTAGATAGAAGTGCAATCTATACAGTATCCAGCCCATTAAGCAAACTGTCAGACTGTAGCTTCTCCTTGTTGAGAGAAATTGGAAATTAAAGTTCTGAAGTAGTGAAGAAAATAAAAATAGGGGTAAGGAGGATGGCAGATGGGGTTTGAAAAAGGCAAGCATGTTTGTTACGTGTATTTTTTTGAGGTAATGTAGAAGTGAAAGGCTGAACTTAGAATCTGCTGTGAGAGATGATGGCTATCTCACATTATTACACTCTAAACAAATACTTAAGGGTGGGGGACAATAATTTTTAACTTTGCACAAATTGAACCATGGAACAATGAACTCACATCACTGACATGCCACACCTGACATACAGCTTTGGTGTCCTTCTGCACGGTCAGTTCTGTAGCTCGCTCAGGATGCTGCTTGACTTTGGGTAACTCCGTGATCCTTGTGGGTCCCTTCCAGCTCAGGATATTCTGTGATCTTGTGAATTCATTGCAGCATTTTATGAAAGTCATGAGAAAATGTGGTGATGAGCTCTGTGGACTGGCAGGTGTTTACTGATAAGTCGGTACAATGGGTTCCTGTTAAAGCAAACAAACCCTGGTTCCGGCTTTGCTTTCCTGAGCTGTCCTGCTGTGTTCTGCCCAGTGCTGGCTCTTGCCATTCTGTAGTCTAACAAAGTGAAAATCAAGCTCACCAAGCTGTCCCTCGAGGCTGGCACTCACACACAGTGACATACAGCACTCCTGCCTGTGCTGGGACAGGGCTCAGGGATTTCTGGGGGGTGTGCTCTGCCCTGGCATTGGGCTCTTGCTCCTTTCCTTTGGATCTGGTGCTGGATTCCTGCATCACAGGAGCTTAGATTGTCTTGGTGGACCGTGTTTCTTCTCCACTGAAAAGCTGAAGTACAAATGCAGAGGAGAAATACCTTCAAACTGTGGCATTTTCTTCTCTGTTTTGTTTTCCATGTTGGAGTTACTGGGGCTGTCTTTGGTAGTAGCAAGCAAAGCCTTACGTTCAGAGCTTAAAGCTATTTGAGGATTTGACCCATTGATCTTGCTTTCTGCTAAGTTAGAATGAACAATTAATTGGTGGTAGAAACCTGATAAACTTCCAGTTGCTTGACAACGTCAAAGCAAACAATACTACCATGTGTTTTCTCTGAGCTTGTTTGTATTTAAAATAGCCATGAACATGTCAAGTGGGGACATGAATAAAATGCTGTCCACATAAATTACTTGTATAATTAAATTAAATGGAGTTTTAAGTACCCGCTCGTTTCATTCGATGATATTGCATTGTGTAAACTTATTACTTAGGGGTTTTTACAGCTGTTTCTCCTACACTGGGATCTGAAGGTCAGATTGTGTTTCTTTGTGGTAGGCTCCTGTTTATGTGCAGCAAACAGCAGACTGATGTCAAAGCATTGGTGCAGTGCCAAAGGTGTCCAAAATTCTGTGCTTTTGAGAGTCTCCTCATAGGTTGAGCATGATGAAGAAAAGGAGTGTTTAGTAATGCCTTGTTACATACATACTTTGGAGTCAGTGGCATTGTATAATCAAACCACAGATCATTTGGCTTCAATTCTGTAAATAAGGCAAACATTGATGGGTGCAGTTGGATTAGTGGGTTACAGACATTTTTGCATGAAGGTTGCCAAATTTACTGCAAAACCTTGACATTGTTATTTAAATAAGGGAAAAACTCTGATCTTAAAAGTAAGTATAGAGCCTGTGTGGCTGAAGGCTTATACAAGAATTGAAATTCCTATACAATAGTTGATTCCCTCCCTTATCTATGAACTGCTGCATGCAAAAGTAATGCAATTTCTGTCCTTCAGCTGGATGCTCTTCTGGGCAGTAAGTGGCTGCTTGCACCCAGCTGTGCATCAGAATGAGCTCCAGGCATGCTTTGGCATGCAGGCAGCTCTGAAGTGTCCAGTTGTTGTTTTCACTTCCACAAATGTTGGTTGGCCTGGTGGAGAAAAGTTATGAACCTCCAAAGTGATAGCCCTAAAAACTCCTGAAGTTTATTACACCGTAAAAGAGTTAAGCAAAATAATTTTGTGGCCGTGGGAGGCGTAAGCTTTTAAACTCTGCTGTTTAGATGGAATAAATGAGCCCAGAGAATCAAATATTGACAGAGTATTTAGGATCTTATTTACAGTGGTATGTGCATACAAGAGTGTTTAAGTTAATGAGCAAAGACTGGTTAGTTATGTGGACTTGGAGAAGCTGTGTGTGAGTTCAGAACTGCATAGGATTGTTCAGGTGAGCTGGGCAGCCTTGTACAACAGGGAAACTTCAACTTGGGACCAAGTTATTCTTGGAGTCAGTAGTCTGGAGGGATCAAAATTGGGAAATTACTTAATTAACTGACTTATGTAGTGTTTCTTTCCTTTTGGATCAAGGGTTCCTTCACTGAAAGCAGATTGGAATATTATTCATTCTGCTAGTAGCCAAAGTAGAGTTAAAAAACATTTAATAGCCCAAGAAAAGAAGGTTGGATATGATTCAAAACCAGAGCAGTTTACCTGCAGTTGAGGTGTATAATTTGTGAACAGCTGTGAACTGGTTTGTATTTCACAAAGGCACTTTTATTTTTTCTTTCTGTTTTTCTTTTGTGTTATTTTTCTACTGTGGACCATTGGCTGGAATTCTGGATCTTATACTTGCATCTTTTTTAGATTTCTGTCAAGTCTAAAAAGCAATAGAGCGATAGGACTGTTTATGGCATTTAACCACATCTATTCTAAAATTAGAAGTTTTGAACAAACTAATTATCAAAGGTCCTTTGTAGCAGACTTGATCATTTAAACCTGTACAAACTGCTACGTTTCAATCCAAATAAATCAATATTTTTAATTCCCCCCTTAGTTCATGCTAGTGATTGTAATGATTAATTTATCAAATAGCCTGGAAGTATCCTTAGATAATGAAAAGAGCATCAACAGTGGGGTTTTTTCCTGTATGATTTAAGAGGGCTTCTCAAAGTAAAGACAGATCTTGGGCCCTTTGCAGTAAATACAGGTAGCAACTTATCTTCTGTTCAGTCCCTCTTACTGAGATGCTGCTGCTAAATGTCAAACAAAACTTCCTGCACATTTTCCTGAGGACTAAAATGAATGCAGGTCAGTCAGATAGTGGCTGCTTCGGGCCAGGGATGGAGCTGGGCAGTCAGAACAGCATCTCTCATGCGCTGAGGAATGAGAGCTTTTTATGACTGTGGCTTTTGTCTGGAAGATTTCAGTGTTGAAGGTTTGTTGGCCTAGCTCTGGTCAGAAGTGCCTGTTTTCATGTATTGCTTCCATGGCTCATGTCTCAGAGGGGTTTGTTGCCAACATTTCACAGCACTTCGGTCTATCACTCCTTTGTTAGCAGCGGTAGTTCATTTTGAACTTCTACTTGCTTATATTTTCAGCTCTTGGTAGCAGTTCTTCCTCATCCCTGTTCAGGAGCTCATTTTCATCTTCTGCCAGAGTCAAGTGATTTGAATAATTTGTTTGATTGCTTAGAAATAAAAAGTAAATCTGTAAGTGGTCACATCAGCTGATCGCACCTCTCTGGTAGAGTTTGCCTTTTACTTTGGGGACAGCACATAGTGCTGCACACCTCTAGTGACATCCTGCCTGGCCTTGTGGCTTTACTATTATTGTTACCTCATTTTCCCAGAAAAAAATGAATAAAAATTATTTTTGTTCCAGTTCTCTTTTGATCTTTTTACTTTTTAAATAAAAATAGACACCACTGCTTGAGTTACTTTGTGACTTTACATAGGCAATTGCCTAGGTGACCAAATTTGGATTCAAGTACTTATGACAGGTCAGCTGTACATGATTTTTTCCACATAATGGTTTAAAATTAGTCTGTGGTAGTTAAGATATATTTTCTAGTGATAGCATATTGTATGGCATTCAATTAAACAGTCTCATCCTCTACACCAATGCTTCCAGGTATAAATAGCAGAGTTGCTGTTCGTAATTTAGAGCCCATGGCTGTGCCAGTTTTCTGTTTGATCTCTCTCACACCTCTGAAATCTAGAAATCAATTCAAATATGCATAATTTGGTTAGGAAGGTCATCACAATAGATAACTTATGTCAAACCACATCTTTTAAGGGGGCTCCTTAAGAGAAGCTATGAACTTCCAATATTTAATAGGTGAATTACTGAAGTTTCAAGATATATCACCACCAAGACAGTCCAGAAGGGCTGTTTTCCTCTCTCTTTGTGAACTGGTCAAGTCTAATAATGAGTGAGACAGTGTTACTTTGGTGCAGTGACAGCATGAGAGGTGTGCTCAGTGATTTATATGCTAAATAAGCTTGTTTTATGTCTCAACCTGAGACCTTCAGGGCACACCTGGTCATAAATTTGCTGGTGATACTAATTTTCTTCTGAAAAAGTGCTTGTTGGTTAAAAATATGACACAGGAAGTTTCTGGTTCATAGCAATGTCTTCCTTTGCAAGGCATCTGAGGTGTTCTGTGCATCTAAGAGATGTCACGCTGCTGACAGCAGTCTCTGCTGGGTTAAATGTCCTGACACCTGCTGGGGTGCTATAAGGGATCAGTCGTGGTGGATTGGAAGGTTGGTGGGGGAAGGTAGCTGAGGAGAATGGATCCCTTCCTCTTCCTTGCTGGCAAAAAGCCAAGTTCCTCTTGGTTGTGAAACAAAGCAGTTGGAAGTGTGGCAAACTACCTTCTCCTCCCGAAGAGGAGAAATGGGAACAGGGATGGAAAGACAAGAACAGGAGCTGTACAAAGGCAATGTTAGCTTGAAGTTTGTAACATGAATAAAAATCCTTGAGAAACCCTGTTTTACACACTACATGATAACTCAGAGGTGTGACAACACCCTTGGAGAAGGTGATGTTTGAGGAATGAATGTGCTTGAGAATTTAATTGGTTTTGATACCACAGCAGTGTAAACTTTATTTATTGTACATTTACTGAAAGAAATCAGACATGTGATATTGAAGTAATTCAACATCCTGGTGGAGGAATGCTGTCAGGCCTTTGGATTAGTCTATAAATAATTGTTGGATTTGATTGCTTAGAGATGGTCATTAATCTCCAAGAAGCATTATGATTTATTTTTTTTTGGTCAACCATCATCTGAGCTCACCAATCATACCAACCTAGGAATGTATTTAGTCATAAACTTCTGTTTTATTAGAAAAAATGTTTTCAGATCAAGTAGAATCTGAAACATGAGGTTTTTTGTTTTAGGCCTGACTTCTCAAAATCTTACCAGTTGCCTCTTCCAATATAAAAACACATCCCTGAATATCCATATGGGTGCTTTTCTGCCATAATTAAAGTCACTTTTGCAGGATGCTCAGTAGCAGAAGCAAGAATCTGCAGGGATCTCAGCACCTTTGGCTAATATCTATGGAAAACAGTGATGGAGTCCTGAACTTGTGTTTCTTTATCATGGCTTCAGAAATTCCTAAAATGTGCCTGACTTTACAAAAGTTGCACAGCCGTATTTGTAGAGTAAACCACCTTCAGGACAGGGATTTTCCATCCTCCTCTTGGTCTGTGTCAGTGGGGCTGGGCAGGGGGGCTGTGTCGGTCACACAGCAGTTTACCCTGCACATGTGGGCAGGGAAGAGCAGCTGCAAGGGGCACAAGGGGAATGAGGCAGAGGCACCTGGTTGGTTTCCTGGTAATGTTTGATCAGCACTCGTGACCAGCCTTGGTCCAGCGAGTCAGCCAGGCTCGCAGGGCTTTGTCAGGGAAGTGCTGCAGGTCACACTGGGGTGACTTAGGGTGGTCAGCAGGATGAGAAGCATTATTTTGTCATTGTAGACAGCTCTGAGTGGTTCTTTCTCAGCTGGAGTACTCCAAGTGAGGGTTTGAAGGAGGCTGCATTTAAAATGACTACTTTGTGGAGCTGATCTCACCTTTCAGTATTTAAAACAAGGAGTAACTGTTCTTAGTGGCTCGCCAGTTAGGTCTCTCCAAGGGAGGTTTGGGGTTCATAACTTACTCTGAGCACGTTTGAAGTTGGTGAGGGTAATTTGATTAATATTACTCAGATTTGAATGTGGCATGTTAATCAAGAATGCTATTTCAAGGGCCAGTAATGCCTCTCTGCTGCTTTTTCCTCCTGCTTTTACTGTAGGGAATTACATTCAAAATTTCTTGTCTGTAATTTCTTATGTGCATCATCACTGGCCTGATTTCTTGCACTGTAAGGAGGCAGTTGCACAGAGAATGTTCTTTGCAGACAGAAATATAAATGGAGACACATTTTTGCTTGCTGAAGTTTGTTGGTAATAACACAACTTGATTTTTGAGTTCTAGGATGAGATCGCTTTTCAGAAAAATATTAATTCTGCTCCAGAGTCTGTGTGTATGTAAGAGCTAAGGGAACACAAGTTATTTGTTTCCATTGTTTTTATAAAACTCTTATAGAAGTGGGAGCTAAATAATAATAATAAAAAATAAAAGTGCCATATTATCTGTGTTGTTATGCTACCAAGTGAAATGCTGTGCTGGTTATGTTCAACACAGATAATTAGTGGTTTAAATGCCTTATTTCTGGCATTAAATCTTGAATTTCTTTCAACAGTAGTGGGTGTTTGGTTTCAAAGATCACTTGCAGAGTATCTAAATGGCCTAAAGCACAGTGTTCTAGAGAAAAATGATCAACCCAAGGATGTGTGAGGGTCCAGTTGTTTCTGAAAGGAGCTTGCAGTGTCATGGATGATTTGCCTCCTGTGCCATTGGTGGCACCACTGGCTCTCTGCCCTGGCCTCTCAAAAGCAGGTGTGTTTGTGGCTCAGCAGGGCTGTGCCCAGCCACCTCCCTGGGCTCTCTTTTACTTCCATTTGCTTGACACTTGAAGCTTTGAGCCTTACAAGTCCTGCTGAAGTATGTCAGTGCTTCTGTTTCAGGCTTTAAAGGTATCAAAATGACCCTGTGGGTATGTAATGAAAACACGAGTCTCATTAACACACTTTTGTTTTGCATTTTGACAAAGTGATTGCACATTTAAGGAATTTGCTACTCACACCAAGCTGCTAATTTTCATAATCTATCCAAGATACTGAGTTGATAAAAATAAACATGTCTTTTAGTCGTCAAAGATGGGTTGCCGAAACTGCACATGGTGGGTGGCAGCTCCTGAAAACACTTTTTGCTTACACCTGAAGCTGTCAGATAGCTCTTTTCAGGGGCACTGTTTCTGAATTCAGGTTTATAAATCACTGGAGTTGGGAGATTTTGTATTCTGTTGCAGAACTGACACATTCCCGAGTACTGCAATCAGATGTTTTAAGTATGGAAACTCCAGTGTTGAGTGGAGCAGCTTTATTTCAAATATATACCAAAAGTTATTGCTTAGGGAAAGGCATTTATTTTATTTTAAAACAATGAAAAAAGCAGGAAAGAAATGACACAGTACTACTAAAATCACATTTATGTCAGTGTTGCTGAAAATGCCTGTGAATTAATGCATTTTTTAAAGAGCCATTTAGTGTAGTCTTAGGGGTTTCTGTGACTGAAATAATTTAGCTTTGCAATTGTTCCTTCCATTTTAAGTTTTTGCTTGAGTTTTTATGCATTAATTTTCCTAAGAGAAAAATCTTGCTTGTTTAAATTTGTAATGATCAGACCTGTGAAAACAGTCTGAGGGTGGGGAGAAGGTTTGTGTGTTAGTCTGTGTGCGCCTCCTTTTTGTTTTTTATATACCTATATAATCCCAGGATTTCCCCTCAAATTCTTTATGATTTAGATATGCTTTTTACACCTACCAGTGAGCTAAAAGCTGTTGCTGATCTTTGCAAAATTAGAAAATATTGGGATATTTCACTGTATACTGTGCATCTAAGGAGAGTGATAATTGCCTGTGTTTGTAGCTTCCTGCAGTTCCTTTTTAATGCTTCTCAAAAGCTACTTGTCTAAAGCAATTTTAAATTTTAAAGAAATAGTCTGGATTTTATTATCAATAATTAATTCTGGTCAAATCTCTGCAATATCTGGGGAGGAAACTCATTCCCTGGTTGTACTTACACGACTATCATGTTATCACTGAAGCCTGACTCCAGGAGGTTGTTCAGCACTATTGGCTGGGACAACAAGAAGCCCCATTTTACTGAAGCTGGAAAACTTGCTGTGCCAGATGGTCAGAACAGACTTAGGTTGTTCCTTAGTCCAACTAAGTGGATTTGTGGAATTTGCTATCAGTGAACTCTTAAGTTGTGGGATGGGTTTAGTGGCAAGTTGTCAGAGTGGTGCTGGCTGACTGGAGACTCTCCCTTGCTGCAGGCCCTTGGGGTGTTTCAGCTCACACAGTGACAAGCCAGTCTGCAATGCCTGGAAATCCTGGCTCTTTCAGGCTGCTGCAGCCTGAGGTGCACAGGTGAAGTGGGAGCCATTCAGTGGTTGCTGCTTCAGCACTGCAGTCAAGGGCTTGCTAGATTTGTTCATATTCCCTCTGCTCTTAACACGTCTGTGGTTTGCTTTCACCAGTTTTGCTTCTGATGTTCGAGTTGGCACTTCAGCCCTGCTCAGTCATTTCAGGTTTGCAAATTCCACATCTCGAGCTGCTTTATACTGGTATCAATGGGACGTGCTAAAGCACACTTAAACAGGACAGTGCTTTCAAGATTGACTTTTATTTATTTATTTTTCTTAAACCTGTGCATAGGATTGTTTATGAATGTAGAACAGGGATTTCTAAATACCCAAAAGCAAATCTAAAGGCCCAAAGCCTGTAGCTGGGAAAGGCAAGTTCTAGGAATGAGATACATAATTGTACTTTGTTTTTTGTAAATCTATTTCAGCTTGAGAATTAAGAGGAAAATGCAAATCTTGCATCTGGAATCTGTCTAGCTCTCATTTTTGCTATCTAGCTCACTGACTGTTGATAGTGAAATATTTTCACATTTTGTCTGGGGAAACTGGCATCCACATAAGAAATACCTTTGTCCTTTTGAGAGAGATGTTGTCCCGAACTTTATTTTTGTAGAGAAGTTGTAAATTCAGTTAATTGTGATTCCTTCCTGGTATAGCATCAGGCTGTTCACACAAGTACAGAAAGCAAGGAGGTTGGGTGCAAATAGCTTGTACAGCCAAGTGTTTTGTGGTACAGCTATAGGGGAGCTTACTGGTTTCACACTGAAACCCAAGAGACTTCTGTGTGCTTAAACCTCATTTGCTGTGAAACTGTATAGTAAATTTTGGTGGTGTTTTCACTAGACTTTATGCTCCTCTTTTTTATGGACTGTGTTTTTCTTGGCCTGTCATGATTAATGAGCAGTGATAGAAAACGAAACAGTATCTCTGAAAGCCTGGCAAAAGTAGTCCTGCTGTTGTCACATGGCCCGGGCAAAGGTGGAGTCGTAATGTTTTTATTAGTTGTGTCAATACCTAAATATTTTTGCATGCTGACCTGGTTTCTCTTACAGCTCACGCTGTGAGCATTTCAATGCCAGCTTGACTGGGAACAGATAGGGGTCAGGAGCCAGGGCAACTGTGCCCAGAACCTTGAAGGAAATACGGTGGTGCCTAATAACTTAGAATTCAATTAGTAGCATAATTTGGACATCACACAGGATGAGAAATGTTTATGTCCCAGAATGAGATCCTTGCTAGTAGTAGAAGAGTCAATTTCCTGCCTCTGGATTTTAACAGGTCTCAAGAATAGAATTTATAGTCTAGTAAAATTGGAGGTTAAAGGTGAGGATTTTTTTTTTCTTTTAAATCTTTTGTACTTTGACTATAATATAGATAAAAGGATTTGGTTAGTTTTTCATTCTTAACAGGAATGTTATTTTTGCTTTTCATGCATTCTGATGATCACTGGATTCTTCTCTCTTCAAAGGCCAAGACAGTTGTAATAATAAGTATTCTCATATAATTTTTCAGTGGTTAGTGCATGCTTAAGAAACTTTTAAGTGCAACTTCCTTTTACCAGCCACCTGAGAATGTTCTGTGACATTGACACAGGCTTTGGCTGTAGTTTGATCCACAAGATCACATAAAGAGGCAAACCCAAGTGATTCTTGTAGAAGAAAAAATTCTTAATGTAGTATTTTGTCTTAGTTCTGTATGCCTCATAGTTGCAGAGGTCACCAAATCTTGGCTGGTATTTGTATCTTTGGACTACATTTTAAAAAGAGAAGTAGCAATTGAGGAAATTCTCAAGAGAGTTACAGCAGAAATAAAACCCATAAAGATAAATGAGCTAAACGTTGCTTCAAAACATCCAATTAAAAATAAAAGGCAACAGAAGGGTTTGCACAAACCCCATGGGAGGAAAAAGTGAAGCAAGACACATTCAATAAACCTTTTAGGCTAGGCTAAAATATATGGAAACAGTTTATTTTGTGCATATGTGTTTCTTTTACACTGTACCGCTGCTGCTTCAATGGATTCTTAAAAAAAAATCCCAAGCAGGCAGCACCTTGATCTGTGACTGCCTGTAACTCGGCCCTTGAGGAGAGAGGCAACAAAATAGATCATTTTCAGTGTCTCTCAGTATTAGGTGTCTGTGCTACCTCTGGGGCCAGTGTGTGTGTGCTGAACAGTCTTTTGGCTGCAGACACAGATATTGATATTGTTATGGTAAAAGCCGGATTGTAGGATGTTTGAGTGAATTTTAATTAGATGAGAAGCAGCTACAGGAGCCAAGTTTTTGTAGCATGAGTCATGATTTGCGTGCTGTGGAGCAGTTCCATCAGTGAGAGTTCTCCCAGAGTAATGACTACAGTGACTGGCCCAGTGCCAAGGAAGGGTGCCAGTTTCTGGCTTTGCTTACTGAGGTGCTTATTAGTTCTTTTCTCAGTAAGAGCTCCTCTGAACTCTTAATTTAAAAAAAAAAATCCCCTACCTTTAGAAAAGTGTTAAGTTGAGGAACGTGCAGATGTAATTGTGCCAATGATATCTGAGATTTTGGTGCCCTGTTGTCCCTCAAGACCACAGTTGGTGCTGTGTGAGGTTGCATTCACCTTGCATAGCAGAGGTTTTATTTGCAGTGTTGGAGTTGGGGAGCTGGGTGGGCGATGACTGGAGGCGACTGTGTCCATGCATGATTCCTAATAACCTTGCACACAGTTCAGCAGGAACACAGGTTATGAATCAGACTGTAAGAATGTGAAAGTTAGGCAATTCAGAGTAATGTTTTCCATGGCACTGTCACTCAGTTTTGCTGTGCAGCATAAGGGAGTTTGTCATGCTCATTATGCAGAAGCTGAAGTTGCCTGAGGAGCAAAAAAGGGGCAGATTCCAAAGGCACATCTGATCAGCTGGATTTGTGGTATCATTGCGTGTTCTGTTCAGTAGGTCCAACAGTAAGTGCCAGAAACCAACCCCTATCCACTCGTAGTCTGGGGAATTGAAGGTATTTCCGTTGGTTGTCTTGCCAGCGAGGTTCTGTCATGATGGACATTCTGTTCAGCTAACAGATAGCTTTCCTTCGTGGGTGCTCACCTGAGCAATCAGGAAAGAGCACCATGTGCAGAGGTGTGGAGTGGCTACAGTTATTTTGGGTATCTCAGAGCAGGAAGTTCACAGCAGATTAGTCATGGTGTTGCTAATAAAATAACAATTACCTAAGCAGCAAATTTCTTTGCATTCTTAACATGGGAAATATCTACTCAGTTGCACAAGTGGAATCTTGATGTTCCAGGAGGTGAGAGGGCTTGAGGAATGTGTGTGCTCTTATTGGCATGAAACAGGTAATTCTCTTTTGAAATGGCTGTAGAAGAGCTTGGTTTAACATCAGTCCAGACTTTGGAACCCTCTCTGGGCAATGCCTACAACTGTTCTCTCAAGGAATGAGGGTTGTGATCTTCATTTGAAACACTTGTGTTTGAAGACACTGAAGCCAAATGTCATGACAGTGAGCTGGTGTGGGATATCCATATGGGATTCCTTCACAGCAAGGGCTCACAGAATCACTGAATGGCTGGGGTTGGCAGGTACCTCTGGAGGCTGTCTCATCCAGCCCCCTGCTCAAGCAGGGTCGCCCCAAGCAGGCTGCCCAGACCATGTCCAGATGGCTTTCAGCTCCAAGGAGGGAGACCTGATAACCTATTTCCCTGGGAAAGAAACCTGGGCCAGTCTCAGTGACCTCCTGGTAAACTGATGAGCTGCATTGGGAAGGAGCTGAGATTTGCTTTGTGCATTATCAGACCTTTCTGTGCCAGTTCTCCTGGATATTTAGAAGGAGAGAAAGTGCTGCAGTCCTTTTCTGTGCTGAACTAAGGAGTCCCTTCATCTCCCAGGCTTTCCAATACACATACTGGCTGTGAACTCTTGGAATTAGCTGAAAGGACTGTGGGCAAATACAGTATATGAGTCATGAATTTCTGTTTTAGAAATTTGGTATAACAGTGGTACTATTTCCCCAGTGCTTTGCCAGCAATTTAATTAGAAGTGGCAGTTTTAATTAAATAACACAACTGGAGGCTGGGTTATTTCTCTCCTCCAGTTCCCTCTCAGTTTCAGGAGAAGGTTTTTTTCTACAGTAGTTTCAGTTAGTGCAAAAGTGCATACGGTAAGTAGAACATTCAGCTGTACCATGGAAACCACAGGAAATGTGGCTGTTTAATAATGGTGGTGCATAACATTCATAATTTAAAGCACTTCCACTAAATAACTTTTTCAGTTATTCAGCAGATTCTAGAAAAGCAATGACAATACCAGAGACCAGTACTTAAGAGGGAACAGGAACTGAACAAAACACAATATTATTTTTTTCTTTGGTTGGAAATAAGCCTCTCTCTAGTTGAGAGGTTTTCTGCTGAGTGAATTGAAATTCTGCCCTTTGACTCTGAATTACACTTAATTCTTGTGGTTTAGTTGTGGTTTGGCTGCTTTTGGGGGGCTGGGTTGTCACGAGTGTTTGCTGGGTTTTGCCAGTGCCCTGTGCTAGGATTTTTCAAAGCCACACTTGCCTCAGTGATCGGGGTTTGGCAATAGCAGCCCTCTACCATCTCTAATTGGAGTAGTGAAATTCCTGACTTCAGGTGACAACATGGATATTTAGAACAAATCATGTTGATGTAAATGTATTCGTACACACACATTTTCTCTAAATCATCAGGCTAATCAAATTCAATAATTTCCCAATTAATATTGATTACTTTCTTCTTGTCTTTTGTAACATCAGTAAAATACCATGCAATGATTAGCATTGAAAATATTCCAATTTTACCCTTTAAGACAGCTATCATATCAATGATGCTCCAGTTTTTCCCTTTTAGATAGCTAATATTAACCATAGTGTCAGATTTTGGAGTTTCTGGAATATTAGAATATCTTCCCTGGGGTTTTATTTACAGAAACAGGGAATAAACATTCATTATCTAGATGGGGTATTGACTGGGTTTATTATATTGCTGAAAGCGTGTGGTTTTAAAAGGTTGGTCATATCTTTAGTGCTCTTTAAGTGGTAGCAGGGATGAATCTGACACCGTGAGAAACTGGAATGCATCAAGTGTTCTTTTACATAAGTGGGATTATTGGGTGGTTCTTTTATTTTCCTGAGGTGCAGAATGATTTACTCACCCTGTTTGCTTTGCCAACAGAGAGATAACCCAGTTTTCTACTGTTTCCCAAGAAGCTCAGTAGCTTGGGAAAAAAAGGCCAAGAGCTTGGGAACTGACACTACACCTGCAAATGCACAAGTGGTAATTCCCTTATGAGTGGAGAAAAAGCTGAGATCCCTTTAGGCAGGTTTGTGCAACCACTGTCCATTAAGGAGGAAAGCTTGCCTCCTGGGCCTTCCTGCCTGCAGCACTGGATCTCATCCAGGAATTCCACATACCTACGCTTCCTTTGATTAGCTCACATACTTGGATTATATTATGTATCTTTGGGGTATAACATACGGCACAGAGTGCAGAAGTTAAGCAAAGCATGTGTTTAAGGGTGGGAGCTTGTTTGCACAGTAAACCCCCGAAATTTGTCAAAAGCTGAAGTTTCAATGCCTGGTAATGCTTGCTTGAAGTTTTATTTTGTAGTGCATTTTAAAACTTGTGTTTATCCTCCCCTCACCTTACTTAGAAGAAAAAAACCAGTCTCAGACTTACGTGCCTGGGAGCATCTTTATTCACTGTCTGTAGAATAAGTGAGATGATGCAGCTGTTGAATCAGATAAGCTATTTAGGCATGTCTTACTGAAATAAGACCAATTAGGGATTATGAGGCAAAACACATCCTAGAATGACTTGGATTGAAAGGGACCTTGAGGACCATCTCCTTCTAAGCCCCTGCCATGTGCAGGGACACCTTCCACTATCCGAGGTTGCTCCAAGCCCTGTCCAACCTGGCCTTGGACACTTCCAGGGATGGGGCAGCCTGTGCCAGGGCCTCACTATCCTCACAGGGAAGAATTTAGTCCTTGTATGTAGTCTAACCCTCTGTTAGTTTTAAGCCATTCCTCCTTGTTCTGTCACTCCATGCCCTTGTCACAAGTCCCTCTCTGGCTTTCTTGTACTGGAAGATGCTCTTAAAGCTTCTCGGAGCTTTCTCTTCCCCAGGCTGAACAGCCCCAGCTCTCTCAGCCTGTCTGCCTAGGAGAGATTCTCCAGTCCCCTGAGCATCTTCATGGCCTCCTGGACTCACTCCTACAGGTCCCATGTCCTTCTTTTTGGGAGCCCCAGATCTGGATGCAGTACTGCAGATGGGGTGTCCTGAGAGTGGAATAGTGGAGTCACCTCCCTTGACCTGCTGCCCAGGGTCCTTTGGATGCAGCCCAGGACATGGTTGGCTTTCTGGGCTGCAGGTGAGCTGCCAGGTCATGTTGAGCTTGCATTTGGCCTTGTGGACCTTCACTGGGTTCATACGGGCACACCTCTCCAGCCTGTGAGGGCCCCTCCGGATGCCATCCTTTCTTCCACTGTGTCAGCCACACCACACAGCTGGGTGTTGGCAAACTTGCTGAGAGTGCGCCCAATCCCACTGTCCATGTCACCCACAAAGGTGTTAAACAGTGCCCGTTCCAATACCAACCCCCAAGGAATGCCACTCATCAGTGGTGTCCACTTGGACATCAGCTCTCCTTTGTTTTTAATGAAAACACTCCTTTTGGGTACTGTCTTTTAGTAGTATGTGTTTGCAAGATGAGCTTTTTTTCTTTTTTTTTTTAATTGCTTTTACAAACCAAGTGAATTGAGTTACATAAAATGATTTAAAAAATAATGTCAAGACAATCCTCTTTCAAAATAAGATCATACTTGTGTAGCTTAGAGGTCATGGCATCAGCATCCTGCTATCAAAGATTCCTGTGATATAAAGCCTCAGATGGTTAAAAGCTATTCATGCACATCGTATTTGAGGAGGAGATTTGTTATTATGAGCAAAGACTTAGCAACTTGGCAGAGCAGAAAAAAAATAATACAGTGGGTTAGTCATAATCCACTTCTTTGTTTTAAAGTAAGTTAATGGACAGAAGACAATGAAATTGCAACTTAATGTGGAACTCCTTTTTGAGTTTATTATTTTTACCATTTTAGCTTTTTATGGTGGCCATGTAGAAATAAATACCAGCTTTACTTATGACCCACTATTTTGTAAAGACTGAGATTTTGCCATTAGGATATTTTTATTAACGCAATAGTATCTTTAGTCCTATAATACTAGTCCAGCCTACTGTTATTTTTAAGAAATATTCCTGTAGGCATGTGCTTATGTATTCTTAGCTTTTCTTGTTGTTATGAAAAGCTTTGGCTTTGATGTGCTGCTTAAATTTCCTCTGAGTCATAATGGTAGTTGCCAAACCATTGTTTTTGTTCTATTTGGACTTGATTCTAATTCTACAGTTGTTTCCTCCTGGGGGGTTAAAGTCCATGAGCTTTTATTAAGATAAATGTCAGTGATTTCAAGTAGATTTGCATAAAAGAAGCCCTTACTCTCTGGTAGGACAAGTCATGTGTAATGTTTAAAGTAACAGTGACCACAGGAAATATTGGAAATAAAAGTTGTTGACCTTTTCTGCACAATGGAATTTCTCTTTCTATTAAATATGGAATACTCACTCATCTGTGAGCTGTCAGCAAACTGAACATCCTCCCTGGTCATCTTCTGTTTAACAACATAAAAAACTTTCTCCCCCCAAACAAGTGATGCATCATCTTGTTCTAGAAATGACATCAAGGTAGAAGACAGTGATCATTGATATGCTTTCCTAAAATAAACATTGCCAAAGTGAAGAACTTACAGTTCAGAACTTGCTCTTTGCAGCAGCTTCAAAACCAGCAACTTTACTCATGGCTATCTCAGCCAAGCGGCTGTCCTAGATCATGACTTGGTACCAGTCTTACAGGCAGGAATTAGTCATTTATGTCAAAATTAGCTGGTGTCAGTCAGCAGGTCATGATTTATTTCAACTTAAAAAAATAATTTGCTACTATAGTTTGCATATTGCTGTAGCTCACAGTGATTTTTGGCTTTATAGTCACCTGTGGGGCTTTTTTTATGTGACTATTAGGTGATGCTGTTTTAATGTTTGCAAGGGAAGTATTTTGTATGTGTCTCGCAGCATTGTTTCAGAACCTGAGGTACTTGAAGATACCTTCATAATTTTAGTTACTAAGCAAAAATCTGCTGAGAGTTTATAATGCTCTTCATTGATTTAATGAGGTTAGAAAGGGGTCTGTAAGACTGGAATTCAGCAAGGCAATCGAGTAGGTCTTGCAGACCATCCTTCTCCAGTGAAGTATTTGAGATGCTTTAGTGCTCCTTAGTGCTGAGTCCATAGCTCAGATTCCAGGCATCTCACGGATTATGCATTTGTCTGAACTGGAGAAAAAATCTTAGGAATTGAAAGCAAGAAGAATTGGCATTGACTCAGCACTACCGAACACTAAAGCAAAGTAACTTTCACTTTTGGCAGTTAAGAAACAGAAAAAATATTTCCCTAATTAAGATTTAGATCTGTTCAGGACCAGCTGTATAACACTCATTATCAGTGTTGGTGTTATAAACAGGGTCCCTGAAAATATGTAGTTGCAAGGATTTAAGTGTTTGGTTGACTGACTTTGCAGTGCAGAAGGGGAGAGGTAGGAGGGCTTTCAGACAGATGGAACTCAAGTGCTGATTCAGCAGCATTTTGTAATTGCCAATTATTTCAGTCCTAATTTCAGAAGGTCATTTATGATACATTTAGGGTTTTCTTCAAACCCCCCCTCTTTAATCTCAGTCTCCACAGCTGTCAAAATGTACAATACCAAAAGGCACTAAGCACCCTGCAACTCCATAGTTACATATTCCTCTAAAATCTGGAAAGTGGGAGCTGCCCTTGGGCTGCAGTGCCTTGTGCTAGAGCAGGCTCAGGGATGGAAGGGGAGTGGTTGAAGATTTGGCTGACCATCAGTTTTAAGAAATGGCAAGTTTGAGTCACAAAGGACAATACACTGGTGCAGGGACAGGAAGGGGCAGCAAGGGGAGATGCAGGGTGAAAAGTGCATTCAGGCTCTCCTGCTAAGGCAGATGTAACACTAGCATGAAGGTCCGTGAGGGAGGTGGTACAAGGTGCAGCACTGCACAGAAGATCAGATTAAAAGAGGTGATAGAGAGAAGATGAGACACAGGGTACACAGAGTTAAATGTCAGGTGCAGATTGGTTGGCAAGCAGATGTGGGTGACCAGGTGATCAAACTTGCATTTCTGGCTCTCACGGCCTTTCTGTTTACTTTGGCACTGAAGAGTTTCACAGCACATCATTCAGTTTCAGTAGATGTGCTGTTTATATAATATCCGAAACATATAATAGATATAAAACCACCACACATTTTATTTAGAAAACATCGAGATATATATATATATATATA
>VXBX01004773.1:57522-364666 GCA_013400415.1 Scytalopus superciliaris | reverse complement strand
TATATATATATAAAACTTGAAAAATATCTCCTCTACCCTGATGAGGGTATTTAGCTCAGAAATAGACAAAATGCATATAAACCATAACTACCCTTTGTTCTGTAGGGCTTGTTGTTTAAAGTTGTTTTTACCCGTGCTAGTGTGGTTTGCTGGGACACTGCAGCAATTTTGGACTTTTACTAATACTTTTCTTCCTTTCTAAGTTAGAAGAGTGAAGTGAGTGAATTGCCAGGTGGCTGTTTCAGCCCACAGCAAATTAAAGTATAAAAAGATGAAAAAATAGGATTTAGTAGCTCAAACTCAGCACTGTGTGAATGTGTGCTTTTAGGAACTGTTTAAAAGTTCCCAACATGTGAGTAAAATCCAGTTCCCATTCCTACCATTCTGTTGGTCTCTGTTTTCTGTTCATTATGGACATCATTAAACGCAGATCCAGGAAAAAAGTCAAATCATGGGCTCAGTGCTTTGCTATTAGCATCACAGGATGTCTTTACTCCTTTTGTCACCTCCCTTGAAGTCATATGCTCCTCAATTGCAGCAGCGCTGCCAGGAACAGAAGGAACGCAGGAATACCCTGCACCTTTTGGTCAGAGGTGTCATAGAAATCAGGGCTAAAGTGTCTTGATAAAGTGGCCTGAAGACACTTGCACCATCTCTGCCTCTCTAATCTGTGCTTTGTAGGTAGGAATGAAGTCTCTGTGTCCATTTATCAATTTCTCACCCGCTGTGAAAGGTAAAACATTAACACAGAAAGCGGGCGAGAAGTGGAAGAAAGCCCCACAGAAACATCAGCCAGCTGAGAACTGCTCTTGTTGGTGGCCTCTGCAGCTGAGCACAAACGTGCCTTTTGTTTTCTCAGTTCCCTGGGGCAGAATTTGAAGCTCTACAGGTGTGGCTTTTATTCATTATTTTACAAAGCATCCTGAATTAATATATTTTGCTTTTTCTTGTTATTCAGAAGTCTGATTGAAGAGAAGTCTGTGCAAACAGAGCCACAGAAATAACTGGAGGCATCCTCAGTGCCCTGATTTCTGCTCTGTTGATGCTTTTGACCAGTGGCCTAATAAAAGAATTGGCTCTGCTATTGTTGTTGCATACTCCTGCCCATTACGGAGCCGGGTATCCATGGAAAAGATGTCTTTATAACAATGAACACCTGGCGCGTGATTCTGCTCAGGAAATGCTGGGGGGGTCAGATGAGTACTCACAGTGTCTGTAATTGTTTATTATAAGAATGTCCCACTTTCTGAGCTATAAATACCTGCAGGAGAAGAATAAGTAAAGACTGTTTTCAAATATCTCCCCAGGAGCAGGTAGTGAATGCTGGAACATTAATTTTGAAAATGTGCTTTTGGGAATTGAAGGACTGTGTTCCTTAGCATTTACCTTCTTTAAGAGTAGTGGAGGGGGTAAGTGAGGTTTATCTGTGAGCATTGCTGAGCATGAACTCAGTAATGGAAAATTCAAAGGGTTCTGTGATGTACTTTTACATGAATAAATGTGGTTCTTGGTTTATCTTACAGGCTGAAAATGAACGGGTTGCAAATTGGGTGCAAATTGCAATGGGCCCATAACTTGTCTTTCATGAGAACCAGCTCAAGCAGAGGCTTAGTAATACAGTTGGTCCCCACTGTCATGGTTTAACCCAACAGGCAGCTGAACACCACACACTCCTCCCACACCCTGCAGGAGGATGGGGGAGAGAATAGGAAAAAATGAAACAATTTGTGGGTTGTGTTTAAGATACTTAAATAGGACAGAAAAGGAAGGGAAAATAATAATGATGATGGTAAAAGAATTAAAATGTACAAAACAAGTGATGCATGATGCAACTGCTCACTGACCAGTGCCCACCCTGTTCCTGAGCAGCAGCCCCCAGGCAGCTTGCCCCCAGATTTATCACAGAATGTTTGGGGGTGGAAGGGACCTCTGGAGTTCACGTAGTCCAACTCCCTGATAAAATAGGTTCACTTGGAGCAGCTTGCACAGGATTGTGTGCAGGCAGGTGTCGAGTATCTCCAGAGAAGGAAGCTCTGGGGCCTCTCTGGGCAGCCTGTTGTGGTGCTCAGTGACCCTCACAGTAATGTTTCCTCATATTCAGATGGAACTTCCTGTGTTCCACTTTGTGCCCATTGCCCCACACCCTGTCACTGGGCACTGCTGGGAGGAGTCTGGCCCTATGCTCTTGGCACCCACCCTTAAGGTATTTGTATGTATTGATAATATCCCCTCTCTGGCATTTCTTCTCCAGGCTAAAGAGGCCTAGTTCCCTCAGCTTTTCCTCATAAGAGACACTCCAATCTCCTAATCATCCCTGTGGAACACCATTAGCTCCAGGTCTCCAGCCAGATTGCACTGCTGTTCCCAGCCCTCTGAGCTCTGCCTGTCCCCAGTTCCCAATCCACTTTGCTGGCCACTTAGCTATCCCATATTTCCTGGCCGTACCTCTGAGGATGTACGGATGTGTCTAAAGCCTTGCTGAAGTCAAGCAATATATATTTTTACTTCATATATTTATGCTGAGCATGACACCATATGGTATGGAATAGTGCTTTCCTTGGGCTAGTCTGGGTCAGCTGTCCTGGCTGTGTCCCCCTCCCAGCTTCATGTGCCCCCTCTATTCTGACTGGTGGGGTGGTGTCAGAAGCTGATCAGTGTAAACAATGCTTGCCAACAACTAAAATCAGTGTGGTATCAACACCATTCTCATCCTACATCCAGAATGCAACACTGTACCAGCAACTAGGAAGGAAATTATCCCAGCTGAAACCAGGACACTAAATAATGACTTCAACTTACAGAAATGGTCAGATCTAAGAAAGGGAACTGGACTGCTTCCAGAGCCTTAATGCTTCCTCAGAGAGAGCTTAGAAAATGCGTTTGATGCAGTTAGGTTGTGTACAAATCACGTTCCTGGACTTACAGCAAGTCTCTGTTGCAGCACTGTTCCTATACACAGAATACCCTTAAGCCACAAATATTTACATTCCATGAGGCCTAGGATACTTCGCTGTGCTCCTTGTAGTTGTCAGCAAAGTTGACAAAGTCAGGGTGGTGTTGGGGGCAGTTTTGTGCTTTGTTAACCTGTCTCCCTCTGAGTTATAAAGATTGGTTTGCACAACTGCCAGGAAAAGGTTTAGAAAGAGCGTGGCTGCAGCTTCAGTCACTCAGGCTTCATGTTTGACATTTTGATACTACTGAAATTTAAACTTCCTTTGATGCCTTTTTTTTTTTTTCTCCCCTGCAGCAAATTTTGCAGCTCTGTGGTTTTTTTGGCCTAGACTGTGCACCCACGGAAGGGGTTAGCATTGTCTTAATGTTTCAGTTTTGTGTATTTTGACTACAAGCAGCACATTTACTTCTCAAGGGAGAGTTCCATTAACTTTGTTTGTGCCACTGCATTGTAGCAACATCATCCACACACTGGTTCCAGCCAGTCCTTTTCATTCCTCAGAAGTGAGAGGGCAAAATTTGTTTGGACAGCCTGTGTTCCCATCAGGAAGAGTGTCAGCCTACTGTTCCATGCATGGAATTAGTGCAAATCTGCCTTTTCTTGTGCACATGCATGGCCTTAATGGCATCAGTGCAGCCTGGGGACTGGCCCCAGAACTTCTGTGTTGGGGACTTATGTTCTTTTCGGCGATTTAATAAAAAATAAGAATTCAGTGCAAAGCTGGAGAGATCCTGTGCTGGAAGTCTGCAGCTCTAGATGGGATTGTGGTCTGGGGTGGGAGAGCTGCAGAGCCATGTTCTTGCATGTCATGGAACATGTGTGAACAACAATGCACTGCATAGGTCAGGGGGCAGACTGTCAGCCCAGTTATGTGCATCCCTTCCTCACATCAGTTAAAAACATTCTGGCACTCCTGTGATACAGCAGCACAAAGGAAAGGTTTTGTTCCTCAGTCTGTTGCACAGACCTGCTAAGCTATTCCCAGTTCTAACCCCTTAATTTTACAACGTCCTGGATGCAGTGAATAAGGGTTGGATCTGACACAGGGTGCTGCCTGGCCTGAGGTTGTGCCCATGGAAATGCCCATTCAGCAGCTACCTGCCTAAATATTACCAGGAGTTCCGTATCTCCTTGCACACCCCAAACTCCTCCAAGCTTGCATGGTTAGTTTCTCCCTGGCCCCTGAGCTGCCTAGAAATTATGTGGAGCAGGGCTTAAGTTTTTAGGGAAGGGCTTCATCTCCTTAGCAGGCTCAAAGCTCTCTGACGCTTGGTTCAAAGACCTTAAACACCTTTTGTCTCAGGGAACAGTCTCTTGATCTCTCTTGTTAAGATGGAAGAGCTTATTCTGGTGAGATTTTAGGTGCCCAGAGGTTATGTCCTGCGACAATAGAGTTTTAAAGTCTAATAGAAACAAAAAAGCATGAAGAGAAGGGAGATTTTAATGCTCCATGGGGTTTCCTTTTAAAGGAACCTTTGGGGTTTTTTTGTGAAGAGTGAGCAAAAGAAAATCTTTTTAGTCAGTCCAAAGTAAGAAAAAGAGTGCAGCTGTGTCCTAGTACATGCTGTTGTCAGAACTTCTGCAGTTTAGATACCTGTATTGATAGGTGGGGAGCAGTAGGCATTTCTGCCATGGTGATAAGCTCATTTGGGTGGTCATGCACGATCAGCACTTTGGCTAAGACTAATGACATCTTAGCGAAGAGATTTATGCTGAAGACAGTAATTATATACTTCTTTAATTATAAAATATGTTATTATGTAATCCAAGAAATGGGTACAGTTTGTGTATGTAAGTTTTGGTAAGAAAGTACTGATACCACTGAAACCATTTGTTACTTTCTTTGCCTACCTAATAGAAACTTTATGCAGGCAGTCTGATTTTCTGATGCAGGTGTCATAAATTGTAACATAGATTTTAATCTATTAGAATATTGTCGTATGAATGAGGATTAGTTCAAGTCTTTACATTCATACAGTCTCTCAGTACCCCAAATTTTACACATCTATATTCTGTTTCAGGTTTCACAGTATTTTCTTAGCTATTGTAAAGGCTGAGTTTTTCATGGTTCACTGCATTAAATATTTTTTTCCTTTTTCTTGGCTCTGTGTCAGATTAAAGTTATTTGTCGGTGGCTGCAAGGATTTTTCCGTTAATAAACCCGTATTATTCTCGTTGCTGCCTTCTTTCCGATTGTATCAGTGGTGCACAGGCAGAGATCTTTTTCCAGTCCTGATAACTGGCTGTTGCTGTGGTAGAGGCCTTTGTTCACAAATGGAAACTTGCTTTCATAAAAAAATCTAGAGTTTATAATGTATTCCTTCTTCTGCATTTTGTTCCCTGCTTCTGGAGCTTCTTACTTGTATCTTTCATTTAATTAGAGTTTCTTATGTAGACAGTGTAGGAGGCCTGTTTGTAATTGAGTCCAGGTAATTAAAAGAGCAAAGGAAGCAAGTATATAAATGTACTTGCGTGTTTCCTTTTTATTATGTGAGTGGCTTTAAAGCTTGGCTTCCTCTTCCTCATAATCATTTTTCCTGTTTCTGGGTAAACTGACAGGTAAACACAGTTTTACTGAGGAATTATATGTTGTCAAAATTGAGACAAATTAACTTTTTGATTTTAATAAGTGACCTATTACTTGGATTTCTTTTTTCTAGAGCTTTTCCTCTGATACTGTTGTAACATGAACATATTATACCAGATGCTACCACGAGCTTCCTCAGGATTTGTGGGGGTTTGCTGCCTGCTAGGTACTTTCCCTGGCTGTTCTCTTCATGGCAGGACACTTCTATCCCAAGGAACTCAGTCCAGTGGCACACCTTACACTTCAGATGTTTGGGAGCTGAGTGCTCCAAGTATTTCAGTTTGACCTGCCCTTTGACATTCCCCTTTAGATCACCAGTAACTGAGACCTGGCAGAAACCAGGGGAACAGAAATAGATATTTATGTACAGCATTTGCAGTTGCATGGATTTATAAATAATCTGAGTGGAGAGAGTAAGGAACACGCTATTTCCTGAATCTCATAGAAGAAACATACGGATTTCAAAGGGGAATTGTCTTCTTGGGTAGCCCACCAAGGTAAATTCACATTTGGTTCCCCTCCAAAAAAACTTATATACTACAGACTCACTCAGAGTGCTTCTGGCACTCCTCTAATAACACTGAGGAATACTTTAATTCTTTGGAAGTGCAGCTGTCATCTTCTGGACCTTAATGTCCACTTCAGTCCCTGACTCAGAGAGTCTCTAGTGCTCTTTGTGCTGCCTCGTGGCACAATGGGCATGCTGTGAGGTACCTCCAGTCACTGGCATTTCCTTTATAGCCATTACTGTGGCACAAGCAACTGAATGAGTTAAGTGCAGAGAGCTCATTATTCTAATTCACATGACACCAGAGGCCACCTCGTTGGTACCTGCAATATCCTAGCTCAGTTTGGAGGGAAAATCTGGGAGTATCATAATGCAGGCAGTAGTGATAATGGTGATGTAACCTTTATACATTGCAGCACATCCAGCAGCATTTCTGAGTGAGATGTTTATGTGGTGACTTGCAAAAATACCAGGCATGCTTTTTTGATCAATACAGTTATTGTTCTTATATCATGCAATAGCAGTTCAGCTTCTCCTCATACCTAAAAGTGCTCAGCTCTAGTATTTGTTATTTGAGCCACTGTCATGTCTGTGAGAGCTGAATGTTAATCTCAGCATGGTGTGCTGTTAGCCTTTGACTAGAACATGATCATCAGTTATCCTGTAGTTTCATGGCACAGCCCGAAGCATCTCCACAGGCACAGCCACCTCTGACTGGGTATTGTGGCCACATGACACGTGGGGCATGTCCTTGCTGTGACATGTAAGCTGAAAGTATGAGTAATGATTGTATGCACTGGGTGCTTTTAATTGGTAGGTCTTACAGTGTGGAGCTTTGTCTTTAAGAACAGAAACTAATTTATGAGGGAAATGTATTTTTTTCAGAGAAATGTAACAGCTGTAGCATCAGAATTAGCATTATAAAGTTCCATAGGCAAGAAGAACTTCTGTAATTGAATTAATGAAGAACATTATTCAGTTACAGTGGGTGTCATTTCAGTATTCAGTACTTCAGTCAGTATTATAGCACCTGAATATGTGCAGATACCCTTTATTTTTTTCATGCAGTTGATGCCAAAATGTGATGTCACAGTGATGCCAGAGGGAGTCGAGGGCTGCCAAACTCTTGCAGGGTTAGACTTCTTGTTTTCAGTTAAATGAAAGGGCTCCATCTAGTTTATGCTCCATCAGCTGAGAGTTTATTTCACCTAGTAAATTGTTAAGTAGCATTTACTACTCTGTTTTTTTCACCGTGTTTGATTTACTGTCTGTCCATGGGAGCAGGAGGAACAGCTGTATCATGTTTGCTATGGTTTGCATGTGTTTATACTGCAGGTTTCCTCACCCAGGGGGTACCTTCCTACTCAGGGGGGGTGTGATGATCTTTAAGGTCCCTTTGAACCCAAACCATTCTGGGATTCCATAAAAACAGTTAAATTACCAATGAAAACATTTAGTGTATGTGAGAAATTAATCATACCCAGTGTCAATTTAGAAATGCAGTTTAGAAACTGTGGTACAGCTGATAATAGCAAAGAAATTTAAAATGTTTTGATTTTATACTCAAAGTTGGAGATGAAATTCTTTTTTATATCTGTGTTATTCCTGAAGAGTCGACACCGGATGCTTTTAGCACTTCATAGAAGACTCTCAGACACCTTCCAGGTTTTTGGCTGTGCTGGCTGATCCTGTAAATACAGATGGAGGAGGTACAGAACTGCCTTTCAAAGCAGAGCTGGTAGTGCACCAGAGATACGGTTCTGATGCCAATTGACCAGTAGTCCCTGGATTGTTTTTTCTCCTGAGACACTGATCACATATTCGTGCTTCTCCTAAACCCAGCCTAGTTCAGTTTGCTTTCAGATCATCTCCCTGTGTGCTGAGTGCAGTGTGGCAAGTGCTCAACCTGTGGTTGGGTTACAGCCAGATCTGACTGACACTGAGGGGCTGTAACTGAATATGGCTGTGCTTGTGTTTCAAACTCGCTGCGACTCAATTTCTCAACATAAAACCTCAGTGGAAGAGTTTAAGTTCCTAAAAGAACTTTAGGTTTAATCTTGAAGGGTTTTTCAGGTGTGTTTTTACTGTCTGAATTTTTTTTTTTTTTAAATAAACATGAAAGTTAACATGAAAGAGAGTTAAGCTGACAGATTTTCTCATACAAATGATGTAGACTCTCAGGCCACACAGAATATGGTGGTTCGGTTGGCAAGTGGTGATGAGGTCAAGAGCTATCACAGTTCTTAAAAGAATATAAAAATAATCTAAGCTGTTAACATATGTAGAATGGATTCCAGTTGTTCTTATTGTTAGACTGGTCTGAAAATATTGGGAAGTACAAATTAATAGAAAAATAAAGCTTTTCTTGCTTTTTCCTCCAGATTTAATGTTTCATTTTACAAACTTGAAGTGCTAAGTGTTTTAAAGATGGTGTTTGCTTTTTCTATTTTATTTTAAATCTGTTTTTATAGTTCTTTTAAACCTACATGTCTAAAACCTAAATTTCTAACTGTCTGGGCACTTTGCAGTAAGGGTTGAGCTTTTTAATTTTCTTTAAACATCTGATGCTAAATTATTGACTCTTCAGAGTTGTCATCCACAGCAACTTTTTCTGAGCTTGTTCATTTCACATCACATGATGCATTTTTGTTGCTTCTCTAAAGCAAATACACTGAACTATGTCAATCTCCATACTAAAAGTGACTGTTTTGCTTTCCTTTGTTGCAGATCACCAGAAACTGGAAAGAGAAGCTAGAATCTGTCGCCTCTTGAAGCATCCCAATATTGGTAGGAACATTTCATTGCTTCATACAGTATATATCAGCTTAGAAAGTGGAGGGGGAAATGCAAAAGATTAAATGCAAATAGCAGCTCAGAGATGTTGAGTGCAAATACCTCCAGGCAGGACTCTTTCCTCATAGTGTGGTGCTCCTTAGGAGTTGTGCTATGGGATGCAATATCCTGACAGATCACCTAAAGCAACATGCACTGTTCTCCTCTCTAAACTATTGCTCTCTATGCCAGGTGCTTGGGGTTTTTTTGTGCAGGGTGTAGGAGGAGTTATTTCCAGTACTGCCCATGACTTTTTGAGACCTGCAGAAGAATTTCAGCTAACAGTGTATATTGCAGAATGAGACAGGCCAATGAGTTAGTGTTGTTTTTACTGAGATGCTTATTTTATACTGCATTTTGTGTTGAGATCCTGTTCTTCTGCAGGAAAGACAGGTGGATGTAGAAAGCTCTGCTCCTTCTATTTCCCCAGTTGGGTTTTCTACTCGTGTAAAGCAAAAAAGTTACTTGGGAGGGTGGGGTGTGTCTGTCTGCTTGCTTCAGAAACAATATGAAATCTTTAAGGAACTGTAGCTGGATTTTTCAGACACCAAATTATATGCCAAGACTATCACTCACAGGAATATTTGCTGTACCTGAGACTTCTGCAGAAGGGTGGGAATTTCCTGTCCATCTTGTTCCTCTGTCGCCATGTACGTTCTTGAAAGTTGCCCTCAGAAAAACTAGTAATCTCACTGAATGTTTTAATCAAACATGTATGCTTGGCACTCCGAAAGCACTTGGCAGTGTGCTTGATGTTCTTTCTGCTTAGTTCTCCTCCTTTTCATTTTAAACTAACAAGTATTAGTCTTTGGGACATTTTTAGATGTTTTATGCCTGGGATAAAATCAGCTCCTTCCTTTTAGTAATAAACATAAATTGGAAACAAATGTACCACTGTTCAAAAATGAAATGTCAAATCTCTGGAACAGCTTTCTTAAGCTTAGAGCTTTGCCATAGAAAATTGTGCAAGGAAGAAGAGGAGTGGCATCTGTGTTATTTTGCCCTCACCAAAGTTTTTGCATTGTGAAGTGGTGAAAGACAAGGGAAGGTCCAACTCCTTGTGGGGAGGAGGTGCAGCCCTACTGCAGTTGTGGTCAGATATATGGTGCTGTCAGGCTCTAGAGCTGTTCAGCTGTACTTTGGAGTGTGTTTGTGAACTTGAACAAGCCAGGGGAGGTGAATTCAAACCAATAATAAACTGATGCAGTGGCAGGGCTGAAGAGCACAGAGCTGAGTTGAAACAAAAGTCTAAATTAGTTCCTTGGGACCACGGGTGTTCAGCTCAGCAATGAGCTCGGACAGTGTGGGGTGTCGTGCAGGGCCCGTGTCCCTCGTGCAGTGTCTGTGTGTGTGAGTGTGTGACAGGGACTGCAAAGTGGCACTGGCACCTTTGCTGACAGGCAGGTGAGGCTCTGGAAGGCAGCACAGATCCTCACCTGCACCAAGGGGCACAGTTCAGGGGATCACAGACACGGTGTTCTGCTCCTGTTCCAGAAAAGGTGCCATGCTCTGGATCTGCCTGAGAGAGCATTTTCATGACCTGGAATTCATATCCCAGAGTTTGGCAGCAGGCATTGTATTCTGTCATCATTTGTTTTCTACTGTCAGCTGTTCTGCCAGCCCTGCCTGTGCATTTAAAAGGAACTTGTCAACAATAAGTATAATTTAAGAAAATAATGAAACAAGATTATAAAGAGTAAATTTTTAATGTGATTTCTAGAAGAAAGCAGACATCTATTTTAACTGGGCAGTTTCTCAAAGTTGAGACCCCTGGTTTTCTGCATTTTCCTCCAGTGCAGTTTTGTCTTAGTTCCTTGTCTTTTTGAATTACACATTCATTGCAGGGCAGCAGACTTCTGAAATTAGAATTCACTAATCCTTTCTCTTGTCTTTCAGACTTACTCTTTTTTATTCTCCCAAGTTAGCTTCATTAAGTGTCCCTTCCAAAAGTGACTTACTGTGAAGATGTCAGTTCCAGGTTAACTTTATTTCTAAAATAATACATATGTAATAATAGTGCTCTTTTTTACAGTGTTGTATGGTCTCTTATGTCAGTTATCTTTCAAGTCTTAGACTATACCAGATACTGCAGGTTGCAAACCCCTTGTTAGTTACCTTTTTCATACTTTGCCTCCAGTCAGAGTGAAGCAGCACAGCTGTGGTGAGTCACTTTTTTCATTTTAGCCTGTGAGTAAACACATTGTACTTTTCATAGGAGCAAGATTTTTTGCTTTAGAGAAACAGAGTCTAAACACTAGAGGTACCTTCCAATTAGTTTTCCAGAGAAAACAGAGAATTACCGAAAACTTTTACAGATCACTGGTTTCATATTTCCAAGTTAGGCATCCAATTAGTACCTAGCTAGAAAAAATGTTTAGTTTTTAGTTATTTCATCAGGTTAAGAAAGATTTTAGTACTAAGCTTCTTAGCAATCAACATACCTGTTTTTAGCCTTCCAACAGTGCCGTTTTTATATCCATTTAATATCTGATTGGGTGGTGGTTTTATTTAATGGGTGCCATGATGCAGTTGGGAAATCTCAGGATGCCATTTCAAAAAGGCTTTCCACAGTAGTCTGTGGTTATAGGTACTAAACTTCAGAAGTTCCTCTGGTATTGGCAGAGGAGTTTTAAAGTTGGACACAAGTGTTTTCATGTCTTTTAAATGCACAATTTGAGCAAATGAGGTGAAAAAGCATATCAGAATTCTTTCTTTCGAAAGGATAAAACTGAAATTTGGAAAATAAGGAGATACACATGGTAATGTTTGGACTTCAGTTCCTAATTTGAATCTCCCCAAGTAATCACTGTAAACAAAACAACTGTGAGGATGCAAACTTATTTTCTGCGGACTTTTTGGAATTATTCATGACATCAGATTATTATTTCAGGAATCAACATGTCTGCCAAATGTTTGCAAACAGGATATTTGAATATATATGGAGGGAGATTAATTCTGCTTAGACACTTCTACCGAGGGAGTGATTCTGAACTAGGGTGAGATCCCTTGAAGTAGCTGGTCTCACTTTTTGTACAAGCAGAGCTGCAGCATATCCCTGAAAGCTGAACTTCTCTGTCCAGATGCTTGCTTTGCACATAACTTAGTTAGTTTTTCAGCCTCTCTTTATCTTATTCATTCTCTTAATAAAACCACGATTTCTTCCCTATCCAGCTGTGTAGTCACAATGCCTAATGAAAGGTGTAGGAAAAATAAGGAGAGTGGATTAGAAACAGTATTTACTGTTCTCCTTTTTCAAATCTCCATCTCCCTCTTCAGTAATGTATATAAGAAAGTTTGTTTAAAACCCACAGAATTTCCTCTTCCTTTCCACCTACGATTATTCCTTACCAATACTCATTGCTTGCGTCTTGATTTCTGCCTTTTCTCACCTCACTTCTTTGTGTCACTGTAGTAGAAAGCGAGTTCTGCTGAATTTTATGTGGGGATTAAAATGAGACAAAATCCCTTAGCTGTACTTCCAGGCCTTGGGAAGAAACTCTGTGGGGGCTCGGAGTCCTTTCTTTCCAGTCAGTCTTTGGCAATACTGGTGTTTTCTGCTCTTCCAGTATTTCTTGAGTAATCTGGCTCCTGTTACACTGTGGTAGGAAACTTCTGGGCAAGCACAGCTCATGTTCCTGTGGTAACGAAGCTCCTGGGCTGCAGTGCTTTGTGCACGAGCCTGATTTAGGCACTGCTGTGTTCTCAGGTTCTTACCGTGAGGACTGGACTGTAACATCAGTGTGTGCAGTGTTGCTTTTTTACAGCAGCGCTTAAAATGAGAGATTAAATGTAGGTTAAGCCTTGCTGCTTGGAGACCCTAGTGCTTTTTCTTTGTAAGACTGCACATCAAGTTACATTAAAAACTTGCTTCCTTTGCTGAACAGATACTCGGAAAGGATTTGTCGTCTTGTGTAACTATTGCTTTTCCAGCAGTTATGTGTACTAATGCTTCCAATTTTTTAGTTTAAGAAATTGGAAAGAAAATTGCTAAAGAAAGTAATCTTCACCAAGATAACATCACATCTCTTCACCAAGAAATCCAGTGTAATTTTTCTGTTTTCTTCTATCTTTTTGTCTTCTAACAGTGTGATTTCTAGTCTTGAAATCCACGTATTTTCAATGGTGTACCACTTGCTGCACCATCTTATTATTGCTTTTGGTATGGATTTACAGTGGGCTTTGCTGATTTTGGTTTCCTAGATCCCAAGTGATGATAAAATCTGCATTGGCCTGATGATACAATCTCTGACCTAGTCTGAAAAACTGCTGGTTCCAGCCTGATATAACTGGGGTGCTTTCCCAAGCTGAATTTGCACATCATTTCCTGCCTGCCATCCCCTCCTCTCTCTGCCTTATAGGCAGAATATAAGATACGTCAGGCAGGATCTATTAGTCAACTGCATCAGGCTCAAGTCTGACTCGGATGAATCTTCATCCCTTCCCGAAGGGCAAGAGCAGATTTTACTGACATGTGGCAGCCCTTCAGGTGATAAATGAAGCCCTTTTGGCACCAGGACAGGTTGTCCCTGGATGGCTCTGTAAGTCAGGGTACTTAGGGTAAGTAGGGCTGCCAAGGAGGGACGGTGCCGTGTCAGCTCCAAGAGGCCTGAGCCTGTGCCTGCAGATCTGCTTGCCCAGCCTTGGGTATTTCATCTCCCCACAGCAGCACAGACCACGAGCACAGAAGTTGCTGAATTCCTCATGTGGGGGGAAATAAGAGACTGCATATTGCCTTGAACTTTTTGGACAGAGAGTAATTAAAGATATGTGGGGCTTTTGTGTCCTTTGTGCATGACAATGTGTCCTTTATGTTCTGTATTCACCAAGTATGTGCATGGGACTTCTTAAAGTCACAGGAATCTGGAAAGAAACATTCATAATATACAGAAAATGTGGATGTCGTAAATCCTTTCTGAATTTCATTTGACTTACTGTGACACAGTTGTGAGTAGCTCAGCTGGTGTTAGTTAAGTTACTCTATAAACCAAGTGCAGAGTAAAAGTCAGGCCTGTTCAGGTTCAGTGGATGTAGCTCTTTAACACAATATTTTTTCTGGGCTTACTTTCAGGTTTCACTCTTTGTGTCAAAAACATATAGTTCTTTCCTGATGCAGTCTAAATCATACAAATCCCCAACTGTATAAATCGATGCTCAACAAACATGGTCCTTGGGGATGTATTAACTATAGCTATGCAAATAAATAAATAAATATAGCTCTTCATATCAATTTGAAGCTTTTGTTTACGTGGGACTGATGCATTAGAAGCTCTCACTTCCTTTAATCATTTTTATTGCTTAGATGAGCTGATCATTTCAACAATTTTAAATCTCATCCATTCTGTTGAGTTAATTAAATTTGCAATTTCCGTGATGATTAAGGTGAACCATAGTCCTTCAGCGAATTAAAATAAAATATCAAGAAACCGAATAAACCAGTGATATAACATGATTTCATACTTAATGTAAAAGCCAATTTAATGAGTATTATAAAATAAGAGATTCAGTGTTTAAGCTCAGCTGTGGCTGCAGCAAGTAGCTGACTAGTGAAGTGCAACAACAGAATACAGAAGGTGGTTTTGCAGTTGCTATTTGTGAAATTAAATGTACTGTAACAAGACTGAACCAGGCAAGAACACGCAAGGAGGGCATCGTGGGGTTTGTTGCAGCTGTTTTTTCTGCAGGCTCTTTCATTCTCAGCACTTTTTGTTATTACTGTGCATTTCATCCCTTTTAGCTGGTGAAGTTGTGAATACATGGTTGATGTTAAAGGGGGAAAAGCCGGAAGTTTTAACTTCTGATGTTGTAAGAATTTGTGGGGAATGGCTTTCTGTAGAGCTGTTGGCAGCCCTAAAAGTGAGTGGGATATAAAAAAAAAAATAAAATCCCCAGTAGTTCAAAGACTAAGTTATTTAGTGCTAATCAGTGTGTCAGTAATTTTCAACATGGACCTTATGGAGCAGATAATGTAGTCTGAGTATGCCAGCAAAGAAGGGTGGAGGCAGCTTTATTGGGTGTTACAGCTTTTGTCTCTGTTTCCCCTGCAGCATAATCCTTTTACTCCAGTAAAAGTGGTATTGCATCTTTAGGTTTTACTCTTCTGGGTGACTGTGGAGCATAAAAATGTCTTTGAGTGTAGACAATGACACTGCTTTTTGCCATGCTGCGTTAATTCCCTTTCCTTTTAATGGAGCACAAGGTTATTCAAGCTCAAGTCAGGCACTGCTGGTTGTAATAGCCTTTAACATTGTAGCAGCATCCATAATAGACTGAGGAAATGAGGTTTGCTAAGATGTGCCACAAACTTGGTCATTTTCTTTCCTCAGAAAGTATATGCCTAATTTGCACCAAAATAGGTAATGATAAAGTATAAATCAAGTGTGAACCAGACCTTGAAGCGTTTTCCATGCTGGCTTAGAGCTGGTTTTGTACATTTTTTTTAAATACATGAAAATTCTTTTCACAGTGTGTCCAGATTCTTTTAAACATTTATTTTTTCCATAAAGTCCATTCCTCTTTTGCAGCCACTCCTTTGAAATGTGAAACAGATTAATCCACAGAAACAGGGAGGTGGGATTTAAACACCTCTCTTGAGGAACCTGCTGCAGGGGGCTGCCACCGTTTGCATCTTCATCTCTTGTTCTGTTATACTTTTTGTCTGTGCTTTCTGGAAAGCAGGGCTTCGTAATTGCATTGCTGACTTCAAGTAAATAAGCTGGATTGAAATGAATTGCTCTCTCTTTGCACACACAAGATGGATCTTTGAGAACTTACTCTTTTTTTTTTGTTTGTTTGAAAGCTTTGTTTATTATGAATCTGCAACCACGTGTTATGCATACGGATAGACACCATGACTCCCAGCTAAACCACAAATATGTAATTTGCCTCTGGACCCTTTCCTCCAAAAACAGAGATCTCTACTGCTTCAGCTAAACTAAGCTTTTTATTTCAGTAAAGCCAGCACAGACAATTTAGAGCCTTTTAGTGGATATTGTAAATTCTGTTCCCTTTAGTTTTATAGACAATGGTGCCCATGGTCTAATTGGTGAATTCTGCTCCAGTTCTTGGATTGATACCCAAATATTGTGAACCTTTACTTGAGTTTGGGGGCAAAAAAAACCCCAAAGCCAAACTGGAAAAGGGTTGCAGTATATTCAGTGGCAGGGATGGATGTCACTGTTTGGCTGGCATTGGTGCCCCTCCTGCATGGCTGGTAAAACTGCTTGGGGTGCCTTCCATGATAACTCAGCTCCAGCCTCAGCATCTGTGGCTCTGAACTGAACTCTGTGGGACACTTTTGTCTTGACCTGTTCCCTTTTCCAAGAGAAAATAGGGAGTTTTCATTTAGGCAGCATTTGTTTCTCCTGCAGCCTAAATCTGCCCATTTGGAGAGTCTGGACTCCCAGGCCAGGGACAGTGAGCTGTCACCTGGTAAGTGCCTGCTTCTGGAAAAGGCCTGCCAAGGAGGAAGCGTTTGGCTGTCTGTGCCACCTCAGAGCTGCATCCCACACTTACCCCTCCTCATTTCTGTGGGACATGCAGAAAAGGATAAATTCAGACAGGGGCGAAGAGAGAGGGAAAGGAGGAAGGACAGTACAACTGGTGAGGAGGAGGAGGCACTTGAGTGAGGGATGGGGGAATGGGCTGGGAGCAGCACGAGGCAAAAGAAAGGTTTCCTGACTTTGGACCATGGATCATGTTTTGACTTAGGTGATCATAAATCAGGAGGAGTGCTTTGGCAGCTCACTGTGGAGCTTAGGAATGTCTTTGCTCCTTTTCCAAAGGTGGTACAAAGCCAGGAAGCTCATTAGGAGAGCCAGTCTGTGGGGAACTTACCATTTGCCCAGACATCTTGCTTTACTTATGTATCCTGTCCCCTGTGACAAATCATGGAATCATGTGGATTGGAAGGGATCTCTCTACGTTATCCAGGCCCAATCCACTGCTCAAGCCACATCCAGTAAAATTAGGTTACTCAGGGCTCATCCTGCTGAGTTTGGAGTCTCTCCAGGGAAGGACATTGCACAGCCACTCCGGGTGCCACTGCAGTGTTTGACCACCTTCCTGTCTACACAACTAACTAACTAACTAAAAATATCTTTCTGTCTAGATGGGATTTTACATACTCCAGCATGTGTCTATGGCCTCTAGTCTTGCCATTTGTCTCCCAGACAAGACTCTTTTATTCTCCAAAGTCTTTCCTGCTGATCATAAATGGTACCGGAAGGAAAAGTGGATATTCCCAAATACAGATGCATCCCTGTTAGGATGTTTTTGGTTTTGTCTTACAATTGCATCTGCGTTTAAATATTGTGACATAAAACAGGGTCAGCCTCTTTGGAACGCAGTTTTTCTTTAGTTGCCAGGTGTGCATTTGGAAGTGCATTTCATAGGCTGTCCTTGTCATGCCTCCTGCAGAAATCCCTTTTCCTCTTGCCTTTTGCATTTCATGTGCATCTTCTGCACTTCTAGGAAGTGTCTCAAGTGTCCTTTAGGATTTTCCTCACTCCTGCCAACCTTTCGCCTTTAAATAGTCACAAATCCACTTTTCATTCTGGTTTTGTTGTTTTGCTGCTGGGAATATCGCTTGAAGCCATGGCATTCCAAGGGATGTGATCTGGACTGCTTGGCTTTCCACATGCTGTACCCTGGCACACAGTGAATGCTCTGACCCTGCAACTACCACCGACCTCCAGCACTGGCAGTGGATAAATAGCTCCTAATTGCTCAGTTCAGGCTGGTTCTTTTCAGATCTCAGCACCAAAAACCTTCCTACTCCTACAAAACTGCTGATCCAGGCTCTTTTTTTCAGTTGAGAGGGGTTTAATGATACCTCTCTCCTCTCAGTCACCTTCCAAATTTGGAAGTTCTTTTTTTAGTGGCTTCACCAGAGTGTTAGTATTCTCATGGACTGCCCATGGGAATGTGCTTCTAATTTTAGTTTGTCCTCTGCATGTCTGTCTCCTTTAAATACATCCAACTTCTCATTCCAGCCTCATTGGGCCAAGCATGACACTCTGCTCCTGATACTTGTATTTTGAAGATGTTCTGGTATTGGATTGTAATCAAACCCCAGAGCTCCTGCCCTTATGCTGCACAGCAATGAGTAGCACTCATGTATCAGCAATTCTACCATCCAAGCGGTGCTTTTTAATGAATTTATTTGTCATGCATTTATTTGCCAGGTGACCTTGAGAGTATCCCATCAATTTATACTTGGTCTGATGTTGGTGATGTTATTGCTGGGATTACATTGAATTTGACTGGGCAGCCTTGCCGGGACGGACTTGGTTGGTGATCTAAAACCATAATTGCAGCTGACTGGCTTGCAGCTATCTTCTGTAGGAGATATATTTTGGGAGTTCCTGGATGTGCTAAATGAGAGGAATATTTAGAAAGGGATTTCAACAGCAGCTAGTAGTCTGGTTTCATGAATACAGGCTGGCTTCAGCTCTCCCTTGCAGCTTTTCCACCCAAGTTTATGTGGGTTGTCACTGAGTTAATTACACTCTTACAAATGGTCCCATGGGACAGGACAAACTCTCTAATTTGCATTTATTGTGAAGCTGTGATTAAAAGACAATGGGAGTTTCTCATCATAAACCTCAAGTTTGTCATCTCTTAAGTTAATATGCATTCCCTGCTTTTTGTAAAACAAGCCCATTGAATCATTTGGGATCATCATTTACTTGTAAACTTGCTTGTTAGGAAAATGACAGTAATTTATAGCTGTCCTCAGCTGAGGGAGCATGACTTACTGTGATAGTTAATTGATAGAAGGGGAAGGCACATTCCCTCAGAAAATAATACAGATGGTTTTGAGCCCAGCCCAGCGGATAGGGATGGAGTGGGCTTATTATGGAAACACTCTGTCGGGGCACAGTACTTTGAATTGCTGTCTTAGGCTCTCTTAAGGTACTGAGAGCTCCTGTGAATGGAGCTTCTCTCTGGGATGATCCTGTTGCTCCCATTCAGGATAATCAGGATTGGTGTTTGTGAAAGAGGGCACCAAGGACAGAGCTGTCACTATAATTATGCTTTAGGTCTGTTCCATCCGTTTTAGGTCCTTTTCCTCAAAGCTGGTAACACAAAGTTTGGGGACCCAATCCTAGGAAAGCAGCTTCAGCTTTGTTCTCATGCACAGATATAAAAAGCCGATCAGATGAAGGAAGGGAGCAGCTACATTCACAGTGGTACTGTGTAGCAGAGGAAAGTATTAGGATAATTCCACAAAATACAGAATTTTCTATGAAGTTGACTTTATTGTCCTAGAACTAAATTTTTTGCTGGAGCTGGTCCAGGGCCTGCAAATGCTGCCATCAGTTCAGAATAAAGCATTTTCTGGTTTCTGAGGACTTTTCTGGGTTGGAATAATATACACATAACCAAGAAGTGATTCAGAAATTGTGACACTTCACTAAGAGGTGTGACTACATTTTTACTCTCACTTACGGGTTTTAAACTCCTCTGTCTTACAGAGAAGGTGATACAATGCATGATCTCACTGCCAATCTGGGTGTTTGTTCTTACTGATTCCTGTTCCCCACAAAGATAATGATCAAATGAGGGACTGGCAGTAGGAGTTACATTTAATGGAGCACTTCCAGCACAGTGGTAATTAATGTTAAACTTCCCACTGAGGAAACAGAATTTTAGGTCTGGCTGCATATAAAAACTGGCCAGCTTAATCAAAAGCTGATTTATTTTTAAACTGATGAAGCTGTTTCTTTGTGGCCATCTATTGCTCTGTAAACTGGGAAATTGGTTCAGTTTAAGTTAGCTGATGGTTTGTTTTAAGCTGAATTAAGAGAACATAAACTTGGTTTTTATTGCAGCACAGTAACATAAACTAGAGCATTTTTCTTCTGTAGACAAAGGTCTTAAGAAGTAGTATTTGTAATGCTCACTCCACAGTCTGCAGTAAAAAATAGGAGGAAACAAAGTTCCTGTGGTATTCTGTTGTCATCTTCCCACAGGGAGGGATGGCAAGAATTCCCTGAGACAACTTCATTTGAAAATAAGTTAATGTTTCCATTTTAAAGGTTGTTTATTCCAGCTTGAGGTAAATTGAGCTTTATGGCTTTATAGTTACTTATTGTTTACAAGGTCTTAAGTGTAATTTCTGTGAAAAACCAAAGCAGTAGCAGCTTTTTCTGAACTTCTGTATATACAGGAGTTCAGCAGGACAGTAATAGCAATTTTGACACGATGTGTCTATTGAAAGACCACATTCAGCCTGTTTTATGCAGTGTCTAACACAGGTTTANGGGGGGATGTTTATCCTCTGGTTCACACTCCAGAGTTGACAGTGGGATGGCCCTGGGAACTGAATGAGGTAATTCCAGTGTACTTGTGTTTTCTGCACCCCAACACAGGAACGTTTTACCAGTGAAGTGTGTTGGTTTGGTTTTCTCTCCAAATGCATGTTCTTGTTTGGAGAGTATTGTAGGAAGTGGAAAGTTCAGCCTCGTGGAAATACAGTTTTGGTTCCTTGTTATAGCTGGAAATGAAGACAGTGGGTCAGGCTGGAGTGGTGTGTATGTTCTGCCCGGCAGATGGAGTCCATATGGAAGGGCTTTGCAAATGTTTACGTGTGTTTATGAGTACGAGCGTATTTGTTACAGACTCTTGCTCTGGTGGGCTTCGAAGGGTGCTTGAGTGCCTTGGAACAACGAGGTGGAATTCTTTCTGTGGCCATTTGTATCACAGCTGGAGGAAATGAAATCCTTAATAATTAAGGATTGCAGTCCATTAAATAGCAAAAGAGCAGCTTGCTCTGTGACATTACATGATCATTTATTAAATTCCTCATTAACGGAGGTTGTTTACAAACATCTTCACCATAATTTATTGATCGTGTGCCACCAAAATGACTGGGACACTCTTCTAAATGGGTTCCAGAAACATTTTCAGCTTAGCTTTTTTTCTCCTTAGTATATTTTCTGCACAACAGAAAATGCCTGTTTAGTCACAAATTTGAAAGTACTTCCTTTAACAAAATGAATATTTGTATTTTAAATCAATGTTGGGTGTGGATTTAGATTTCCTCATCTCATTTTTGTAGGCTTAAAATTATTTTTTAGTGTTACTATTAAAATTAAAAATTCTGTGCCTCGAGGGGAAGAAATGGGCCAGGAGTGTGAGGTTTTCAGTCAGGTATCAGAGAAAGTGTGAGGAGTACATGTTTCAAATAGGTTCACTATTGGAATTAGGATAAATATACCATCTTTCTGACCACAGAGCTGGTTCTTCAGCCCTGCTGCTTTTCCATAGTGTTACAAGGTAGGTGCAATATAATGGTCTGCAGGATAAGTTTGGGGAGAAGGGATTGATGCTTTAGTTGTTTCCAGCTGCCAAAGTGACCTGTTTTAAAACTTTAAGGTCCTTGTTTTCCTAAAGCATTGAGAGACCAAAAAACAATGACTGTGCATATAAATACTACATTTTCAGTACTATCCTTAGTCACATCTGTATTTCAGGTTAATTGCAAATATGCTTTGTTAAGATAGTTATGTCGGAATGGTCACTGAATTCAAATTGTTTACAAGAATTGGAATATTATTCAGTTATTAAAAAATTTTGAATGTCCAACATAAACATCAGTAAAGACCATCTTTTATATTTTCTTATTTCTTAAAGTTATCACAGTTCTAATGAACTTTCAAATGAAAAACGTTCCATCTTGAATACCACAGTCATTCTCTTTTGGTTTTACTTGGTGGTATTTAATACACTGATAAATAAGCTCTTAAAAAAAAATAAAATTAAAAAGTTAAAGGCGAAAAATGAAAAGTTTTAGGAAATTTAGCTGTAGGTATTGCTGCTACTGACTGAAGGGTTTAGCACAGGTTTTCAGAAGCGATCGTTACTAAATAAAGGTGCCTTAAATGCAGTGCTGATTGCTTTGCAGTCGGTGCCCAAGGCTGCCCGGGGCACGCCTGGCTCCGGAGCGCTTCCTTTCCTGGGCTACCTCTGCGGCCGTGCCACAGCACGGCACTGTTCGGCTCTCCTTTCAGTTATCGCATTTAAAGTACAGTGCCTTTGTTTTCATAAGCTGATGCCTTTAAATACCTTGGGGCTTGGTCCTCATGAAAGGGAGCATTTAAAAAACAACCACACATAGTTCTTTGAGTGGCCATTATATAAATTGTTTATGTGTCTGTGTTTAATATGTTTTAAGAGAGGAGAGCCAAGAAGGGAGGCTGTGTCTTGCCCGGTGATTGCAACACCCAATATCCAATTCTGTAGACATGTAGGTGCTACATATTTCTATAAATCTGTTCCTAGGATTGGCCAGCACTCCAAGTTTTAAAAGGGATAAAGTCTAATTTTGACAATTACATTCCTCCATTAAAGTAAATGTGTAGCTTTCTGAGCCTGTTAATTTTATTTGATATAACATCTCTATGTTACAGCTTGCCCTTTTATTAGTTAACACTGCATGAAATTCTTGTGTCTTTATAATTCTTGTGTCTTTATTCCTCTTCTTACATGTTCTGATGAATGTTAAAGTGGTTAAAAAATGTTAGTGCTTAAAGCATCAACACTGGCAGCTGAGACATCAGTTTGCTCTTAGCAAAAATTTGTGTCAGCCTTCCTTTTAATCCATGCAGTTATCCTCATAAGGCTTAATCTGATGACATTTGTAAGGCTTTTTGTTGCATTGTGAAAAATCTTGTTAAACTTACAAAATCAGGGCTTTGGCTGCAAAGAGGAATTGGCTCAACCTGAGATACAGGATTTCCAGTAAACGACACAATTATGTATTAAATGAAGACATGAAGATACAGGTGTACGTTTTTAGTCCCCTGCTCTTCTTTTCAACAACTCTTTACAATCTTGCTGTTTCCCTGCATGAATAATTCAAGGAGTGTAACTCCAGCTGTTCCTTTTAACTCCATGGGTTTAGGATGTGATTCCATGGGACTGTTCTGGGCATGTGTGCACACAGACACGCACACACACCTGTGTTCTGGTCCACTGAAAAGCAATAAAAACCTGTTCGTTAAAGAAATAAGTATCAGTTACTACAGCTGCTCTCCCTGGAGTCTACTGACACAGAATTGCCTGTTTTGGAATGCCTGTTGGGTTTGTGTTCTTTCTTGAATTCATTTTATTTGGGATGTTTTGTTCTTGAAGACTGTCAGTCCTCATCCAGCAGGAATGGAGCAAGGGTCTCATCATGACAAAAGAGTTGGTAATTTGGGGTCATCAGCTTTGACATCAGTACCTGGAGTTGCTCAGCCTCACTGCAAAATTTAAGCTTTTACCTACTTCAACAAAAAAAGTTAAATTTTCTGGGTAGCAAGAATCTTTTAGCAGCTTTAACAGTTTGGCAAACCAACTTGAGGGATTTTAATGAAGGCAGTGGATGTAAATATTCCTGGCATTTAATCAGAATACAGACATTTATTGTGTGAGGACCTTGATGGTGGAGGGGTTTGGTCACTAATGAATATTTTTGCAATATATGGCATTTTGTTCATAGTAGTCAACACTTGGTATTACAGTCCCTGGGGGACAAAGGCAGTCTTTACAAATATTAAATTGCCTAATTATTTTCCCCGTAATTTTTTATTATACCAATTCAGATGCAGATGAATAGGATTTTTTCTCAAGTTGTTGGCCCTAAATAACCGGGAAATTGCACTGCAATAAAAAAGTTGTGTCTCTTTTGGAAGCCCTGTAGTTTTGATTCCCTGTTGCTGCATACAGGCCCCTGTTAATGGCATACACAGCACTGCTGACTTGCATAAAGGCATTCAATGGCAGTAAGTATTGCACGATGCCACTGGTGTATTTCACAGCACAGGGAGGGTTGTTTTCCTAGATATGCAAAGTAGGTTTCATGTTTTTCACTAACAACTTGTGCCGAGTACCTGAGTACTTACCCATCTTTCTCACTAGCTGGGTCTGATACTTACACTGGCTTGTGTTCAAAGAAGTATCTAAATGCACAAAACAAAGGCTTACAGATGAGTGTTTGAAATAGAAAATTGAGGGGGTTAAATATTAGTAAAAATCTTATCTGGTTATTGCTTGACCAAGGGTTTTTCAGTTTTTGTTCAACTTTCTCATTTTCAAATGCAGCAGTTTATCCCATACTGGCAGGCAGGTACCAATTCATAGAAAACCCCAAGTTAAGTCATTCCATTCAGGTCCTTCCAGTAACTAATTAAGTTCAGTTTGGAAGGTTTTGGGTTTTTTCCCTAAGTGATCTATGTAAGATCTGCATAAATACTGTATTGCACATTTGGAAGTGAGCATGGAGGGAAAGCACATCTGTCCCTTTTTCACTCTTCTTGCAGAAAGGCAGGAACTTAAGAAATAATTTGCGTATTTCAGCAAACGTGTCAAAAGCTTTTGTGACTTTCCAACCCATTTTAAATCTCTCCTGCCAGCGACTGACCTCTGTAACTTCCCAAGACATCAGACTTCCCAGAGTTACAGGATTAGTGCTTTCAGGGGTGCACAGATCGCAATCTTTAGTACCAAAGGGAAAATGAGTGCCTTTACCATTAACTGTTGGTAACCATTCTCCTGCAAGAATCTGTCTTTGTACTGTGTACTAATTCAGATACCAAATTTAGCAAAGTGATCACCCCAGCAGTTTCACACTAATAAATGTTTTAGACAACAGTTTGATATAGTTAAATATCTTTATACTGGAGAATTTCTCTCTGACTTTTCCTACTGTTTGACTTGACTCTTTACCTGGAAGAATTTGGTTTTCATTGAAAGTATATGAAATACCATTATTATTTTGTTGTTTGGGTTTTTTTTTTCATTAATGGCAGAAATTGAGAAAGGAGATAATAAGGTTGCTTGGCCAATGTATCAAAGCTGTTTTCTGTGGAATAGACACAAAATAGCAGAAAAAGTAAAATAATGGAGATCATTTTACTTTTCGGTCAGATTGGAGCTTGCCCACAGTATAGGCTAAATACAAAGCTAACAAAGCTAATGGGAGTTCTTCCTAAAATTATTGTAATGACTTTCACAGAGTGACTGGGAAGTATTTCAGAGGAAAATCAGTGCTGAAGCCACAGGGATATTCCTGATGTTACCCGAGTTTACAGTATTTCTCCAAGAGAAAGAGCTGCGTGCTCCCTGTCAGGCATTTCAAGTGGTTTGCTGAAGAACAACAACTTTGTTGTCTGGGGTTGTTAAACACCTTCTGTGGAACCCTCTGGAGGAGAGTGACCACAGGGCTGCAGCAGGGAAAAGAATTACCCCGGTGTCCTTTCCGTCCTGCCATGTGTTTGTTCATAACAGCTCTGATGGAACAACTCCAGTTAATAATGATCAGATCTAACTGTCTAACTTTTCAAAAAAGATAAATTGAATTGTTCCTCCTGATGAATGCCTTGTGACTCTGATCTTCCTGATGGGAGTTCTTGTACTGGATGAATAATCTTTGTAATTGCTGCCTTTTAGTTTGTTCCTGCATCCTGCCCGGTCCGTGTGTAAAGAACGGTGTCTGTCTGCAGTGACTGCACAAGTGCTTTCGCACTGCATCGTCCCTGAGCTCTGGGAAAGGCTCTCAGACCGACACCCTGGCATCCTTGTCTTTGCCAGGGGGGAGCTGAGCTGCAGGCAGAGTGCAGTGGCACAGTCTGGGCCGTGCTGCATTTGCCCCTGTGCTGTTGTGCACCCTTTGCTCCGGATTCTCTGCCTTGTCTGCACCAGGGATTCTTCCCCTCTGCCCTTGCTTATTTGGGGTTTCCACCTCACAGACTTACTGGCATAACCCTGTGTCTGAACTGACCAAAGGGGCCAACATCAGCACTTGCCAAAAGGCAGTTTTGCTCTTCCCTGGCTGCCTCAGCCTGTTTTCCTTTCCAGAAACAATCAGGGGCATGTGATCTTGATTCAGAGACAGATTTGTTCCATCTCACTGCTGTGATTCAGGCATTTGGGAGGAAAGGAAAGAATATGATCCTTGAAGAAGATATCCCCATGGACGTGTCAGACTCGAGTTTGGCTAGCAAGGAATTAGCCTCACAGGCTGAGAAAAACAACATCCATCGTCTCAAACCACAGTCCTTTTCTAGTCAGAAGGGACAGGTCAGTGGTTCTGCAGGGACACTGAACCAAGAGCCCTCTTCTAGAAAAGGATGTGACAAAGGAAAAGCACCTTGTGCTTCAGAAAACCCCTTCCCATGGTGCCATCCCAATCTGCTTAGTAACAGGGATATGACAGGTGTCCCTATCCAAGATAAAATTTGTCCTCTTGGCTCTAGTTTTGTTATGCAAGGTCAAGCTCAGACTGTCTGGGTTTAACACCGAGTTTAAAGGTGGATTTAATTTCTGAATTTTAAGATGTAATACTTTGATTAATTTGCTAAAGCCATTTCAAAACTCTGGGTTGTTTTGCATACTTTGGAGGTCTTTGAAAACAGTGGGCAGCAAACACTCTGCATCACCAGAAGTATTTGGTAGTTCTCAATATCCATCCCTGGTATGGGAAGTCAAATATCATATTGGATTCTACCTGTGTGAACACAGTGCTGTTGGTGAGCAGTGAGGAGCAGAATGCTGCTTTCATTTAAAAAGTGTTCGCAGAGGGGTCTCATTTCTGAGCTAGAAATGTGAGGATGGTACATGGCATCTCAGCTCACATGTGTTTTACTTTAAACACCAGACATTTGGGGGTATTGACATCTTAAAGAATGCAACTAGAAAGAAAGTTGATTTGGGGTTGGGTTTTTTTTTAAAATCTTTTTTGAAGGGATGGGGAGGGGGGTTGGCCTACACTTCCTAAAAACATAGACTAATCTAGACTACAGAACCAGCCAAAACCACAAATTCTGATTTAGACCTACTTGGCTCTTCTGAATCATCACGAGCTCTGGGCACTGAGTCAGGCAAGAGCTGGTTTTCTCTTCAGTATTGTGTAAACACAAGATGTTTCCCTGGGCTAAATATTATTAAGTTAAAAAGTCATATTTATTTGATCATATTTTTTTAAAATGTCATGTATTGTATAAAAAATTATTAGTATATTCAGTTACCATCCGGGGAGATCTGAAAATTCTTTTGCTTCTACACTTCATTCATCTGATGAGTTTTGAACACAGATCAGGTTTAGATTAACCTGATTTTTTTTTATTTGAATCTATAAGTGTAATTGTTTGGATCAAACTACTGACAAAGCTTCCTGTATTTGCTTTGGAAATTGTAATTTCATTTGAAGTAATTAAGAAAAACTGCAGGACTCAGTTCACAGTTGTACCACAGTGTGATGTGAATTCTTAAAATTCAGAATGAACCTGCAGCTGACTAGGGCATCTTCAGGGCAGACTTTAGATCTGGACACAGGTGTGTGTAAACACGGCATGGAACTTGAGTACAATTAAAATCCTCCTTTCTCTCCCCAAACCAACCACGTGCATCCAAGACATGGAAAAGGTGACTGGTGTTTATCTTTTTTCCCCTTCTCTACAGTGCGGCTTCACGACAGCATATCAGAGGAAGGATTCCATTACTTAGTCTTTGACTTGTAAGTATGTGTTTTGCATCTATTTAGCGTGTTGGGGGTGTGGCATTTAAACTTGGAGAAGCAAAGACAAGTTCACAAGAGAAATGCGTGGTTCTCTGCAGTGAGTTGGACAAACAGATGGCAACAGCTGGAAGGAAGTAACATTTGGTCATTTGCATGTGCAAGAACTCATTTGTGAGTGTCACTGTAAGGAGTCTACAGTAAAAAACTATTAAAAATCCACTGCTGAAGTGGATTTTAATGTAAGATGTAGGTATGTATGTAACAGTTGCATGGTACCTGCCAAAACTAGGCAGGCACTCGGAAAATAGAGTTTGCTGCAAGCTAGTTGTCTGTAAAGGAAACATTAAAAACCCCATGTGAAACTGTAGTTTCTCTACAGAAATCTCTGCTGCTGGATTGACAAGTAAGACTGAGTTTAGAAAGAGAAAGATTCTTTCAGAATAGTTTAGAGAGGGAATAGTTCTTTCAGTATTTTGTTCCTGATTAGTATCTCACTGATCTACAGAATGTTTCAGGTTGTCGCCATTCGGAGTTTAAAGCACAGAGATACAGAAAGGAGATTTCCTACTGATATCCTATTTTGCTCCAGGAGTTTAAGTCCTGTGAGTTGTTCCTGTAGTGACTGTGCCTATATGGGGCTTGTTTTTCCCAGATAAGTCTGTTCAGTGGAGAGGGAATGATGAACTGTGTCTCAGACTCTCAACTTAAAAAGAGACACTGATTTCCTCTTTCTTCCCTGGCATGGGCAAACTTTTCCACTCACTTGAAAAGTTACTGCTTATGGTTCTGGGTGTGGACAAACATGAATGATAGGAATTGTATTGCAGAATTGGCTTATTGAAGTAAAATTATCTCTATCAGCCGCAAATTTTTCCAGGGCAATTTATGGTTTAAAGGTAACACACCCTCCCCCCTTCCCCAAGAGCTTTCTTAGGCTCACCATGGATTCACTGCTTAGAATGAGAATACATTATTACCCCAGAAATGGGAAATTAGAAATGGAAATATTTGCCTTCAGCATGACTAAGTGAGAACCTGGATCTTCCACAAGCAATTGTGTGCTTTCCTGTTCACGTTACATTCTGGTTTATTTTCTGACTTAATTTCTTTTAAAGAAGTCTGTAAAGACTTGCTCAAGACTAGCTTTCAGACTAGAGATACACAAATATTAAATAGTCTGTCTGAAGGCATTCAGGATTCAGTACTCCAATCCTGACTGTGCTCAACAGGAGCTTATATCTGACTTGTGTATGCCAGGTAAGTGCTGTGGGTGTTGGCTTGGAAATGGCTCCAGGGCACAACACACACACTTGTTCTTCAACATGCACTGGGCTTTGTGTGTTTTGGTGTTTTTTCCTTAAGGGCTACAAAGCAAATCTTTCTGTGTGTAGTTGGAAAAATCTTCTTAGTCCTGAACATTTCCAAGAAGTGCATGAAGAATTTTTAGTTCTAGGGACAATATCCCTTTTATAAACTGGCTTTTTAGTTTTTTTGTTGTACTGCTGTACTATTAGAAACTTGGGCCTACTGCAGTTGCAGTTAGTCCATGCCTGCCTTAAAGTTAGTAATATAATGCCAGACTTATCTCAAGGGATTCTGATTGCCATGAGAACTATAACATTTGAATAACCTTGAAGTTGTAGATACCAGTATCTTTATCTTGATAGTAACAGAACAATTAGAGGCCTGTGTTCTGCAATAAAAAATTAATACCTAACCCAAAGATACTGTCTTGGCAGAAAACTGGATTCCTGCAGGAAGCATTCAGCACTGCCTCGGAACTTCCTCTGCTTCCCTGTCGGTCCTGTTCAGGACAAACACAGGAACAGACTCAAACATTCATATACAGCCTCTATGTTTTGATCATGTGGTTTGGGCTTTTTGTCAAAATTATTTCTTTTGCAATATAGAAAACATCTAAAAGATAAAGGCTGTGGCTTTGCTGACTGATCATTGTCTTTGGAGAAGCAATAGGTTGCATTCCTGGAGAACTCTTGCCAAATCACAAAGAATGCCAGTTCACAGTGATTTTTTTCACATTCAGACTAAGAAGTCATTGCTTTAATGCTCACTGATACTATCTATTAATGAAACTTGATCTTTTACTGCAGCTACAAATATGTGGGTTAGTGCCTTGTTGAAATGTACATAAAAGAGCTGCCACAATAAAAAGGTACCATTTGCACTTCTTGAACGTGAAGGCCAAGTACCTGCTTTTCCTTATTTAATTTTTACTCAACAGGAACCTGACTGTGGTGTAACACTGTCACTCTCCACCCACACATACCATCATGTCATTTTATTAATGATTTCTTTCAGAGTGTGTGGGATTCAGTGCCACTGTTCCTTTAGAAATTTCTGTTAGACTGCATCCCACGTAAGAAAGTGGAGAAGACTGCCTTTTCTGTGGATGGAAAAAGCCAGTTATTGTCACTTTCTGTTTTGAATTTCTAATAATCTCTTTGGCATAAATGCCATGGAGATGTCTGCAGTCTGAAGGAGAAGCCTGTTGCTTCACTTGTGTACCACAGGGATAGCTGTGCTTTGATCTGGCTAAACACGGTGTTTCAGGTGTTCTGCCAGAGGCCTGCAGCTGTGTGAACAGTTGTGGTGTCAAAGGGGAACGTGGAAGTCCCTTAACATCCAGGAGGGAAATGGGCATGGAACAATGCACTTCATGAATTTGATAATGGACTTCATGAAGTTTTTGCCCCTCTTCCCCTATTGGTTAAGGCAAGTGCAGTCAGGATTTACATCTGTCAGACCATTTCAGTTGCTAAGCACGAATGAAACTGTCTTCAGCCTTAATGATGTTAGATGAGTTCAAATCCAATCAATTCTGTCAGTATTAATTGCTGTATCTGAATGGAAACAGCTGTAGTACTTGAAGACTCTCTTGTGCAAGTCAATGAGATTCTCTGTTTTCAGTGTCTCCCATTTTAATGCACTTGATGAGATGCAACAATTGGTACATTAAGAATCCTGGCATAGCTTTTGGATTCCAAGTGGAGGGACTGTACTGTGTAGAATAAACAAAAAATACAAAAAATAGCCTAATTGGAAAACAGTGTTTACCTTGGGTAAGTGCCTGAACCTCTCCTTTTCAGAGGTAGAAAGGCACCACATAAATGTAAAACTTCTATGGCCACTGTAGTTTTGTAAGACTGCTTCCTTGCACCTTCATTATGAAAGCAGTTTAAGAAATAAGGAGAAAACCATGCCAGTGTGATCATCAGCAGAGCCTGTGTTAGCTGTCTCTGCTAATTTGTGTGTTCCTTTTAATTTTTCTCTTACATTTGTAGCTATAAAACTCAGCAGATTTTCTGAAAGACATGCCTGGTGCTGAGGGCCCTGGTGCTTCTACAACTGCTTGTACCCCTTTTATTAAAACAAGCCCAATGTGCTTGCTTGCTTTGGTGCCACTTTAGTCTGCTCTTCAGGAAATCACAAAACAACCACAGCGGTTTGTGAGAACCAGTGGCTTCCCCTGAAAGTTCCTAGAGCTCATATCATGAATGTCCTGCCATGAAATACCACCTCACTGCAGTCAACAATACATATATATATATTTGGAAATTCCACAACCTCTTTGAGCAACAAGTGCTTAGTGAATAATTATAGGAAGAGTAAAGGAAGGAAAATCCTTGTGTCTAATTGGTGTACTCTGGCTCTAACCTTCTTGGTGGCCCTGCTTTAGTCTCCATCCATTATTCCTTCCTTCCTTCTGCCCATTTAACTGTGTTCTGGGAGTTATTCCTCAGGGATCCTTATCCACAGAGCACGGGAACTGTTGACTGCTTGCTTGCTTGTCACTGGAATTCACCTGCTCTGTTCTTGCTTTTATCTTTCCATCCTTTAACAATAGTTATGAATACCAAGCAAATGTTTAGTGTCAGCAAGTGAGATTTCATATCCCCTTCTGTCCTCCGTGCTAGGGAAAAACAAGCATCAATTTGGGATTCTCTCCCACTGAAAGGCACTTTGATGACTGAAGTTTTTTGTTTTCTTTTTTGGCTTGGATCAAAAATAAGTGTTTTAGGAAGAGTAAGATCAAAAGATTCTTTGTTTTTTCATTCATCACGAAGTGAGAATTACTTCTCTTTACCAGAACCGTGACAGACAATTATATATGCAAAAAGAAGGTATGAGAGTCTGTCAAAATATGTGTCAATCAAACATTTTGTGTTGCAGCAACCAAAGCCAGCTTCTGGAAGGTAGAAGACAAAAAGAAAGAGAATATAAATTAAGCAACAAGGTATTTTACCCCCTCCAGATTTCACTGCAGACTTTTGTACAAAATAGCATTCTGGTACCTGAAAGTCTCTACCTTCAAAGTCAGTAGGGTGTAAGCTCAGAGAAAGGATGTTATCATCCAGTGGGACTGAGAACTGGGGTCCTCCCCAACGTGTTAGGACACCAATTGGCAAATGAAGGTTACAGTTCTGCAGATTCCAAGCATGCTCACTTTTAACTTTGTGATACTGTTAAACTTAGTTGTATTCAATAGTGACTGTGTTCATTGTACTGTAGATTTTTAAACATCTTGAAGATTCTTATTGCCCACTCAAGCTTTTATGTTTGGGAATGTATTGAGAATATAATGTGCTGGTATCTGCATTCCTAATTGGTAATGAAATACAAACATGGATCTCTCATTTAGGAATTATTTCTGTTAAAATCAGATCAGTAGATCCAGGTTTTAGAAAAGCAGGGTTTACCCTACTTTTAAGGGGCACTTGGACTAAACTGTTCCTACTTTCTGGACAAAGATAACTGACAATTTTCCAGGAGAAAGTCTGCCACTCAACTGATTAAGGAACTCTGCTTCTACTGATACTTTTCCTCCAACTCAGTGATCCTCTTTCTATCAAAGCACGAAAAGCCAGCCCCTTGGACACCTGAGTTGAGTTGAGTTCTGAGCTACACTTAGTTCCTGCACCTGGCTGCAAGACCTCTGGCATTTCTCTGCAGACATTTTGGTTATTCCTCTCTGATTTCTCCCTGTCAAGTTAATGTGCACTCCTGTAATCTCCTTTTCCCCCATCTTGCTTTTTGTAACAGAGTCACTGGAGGTGAATTGTTTGAAGATATAGTTGCAAGAGAATATTATAGTGAAGCAGATGCCAGGTAAGTAATTTGTTTTTCTAATGTTGCCTTTGATAGTGTTAGGATAGCTCCTTAAATACCTGCTGGTGTTTGGCATCAGTTTCCCTGTGAGACTCAAGGATTTCTCCTGGTGTTCTCCTAGACTTGGAAGGGCATGGTTTGGTGGTTTGAGCTCACGACTGTGTGATGGAGAACTCATGTGAAGTCTTGGCGTCTGCAACATTGCAGCTCAATTTGTTAAAATCTTTGTAAATTTGTGAAGTAGTTAAAATATCACCCATTCCTGCAAACTGGATGTAACAGTTCAGCTGTCTCATCCATGGATTCTCACATTTGCTGATCGAAGTTTGAAATACAGGAATTTTACATTAAATGTAATTTTTTGTTCTCAGTCCAGAAGTGCTAATTTCCTTTTGCTACTTAAACATTTTTGTTTGTTTCATCAATAAGCAATTATACTGTGCATCTCGCAGTCTGAGCTCAAATAGGAAATCTCTAGCAATTTTCTGCAAGTGCTTGTTGAAAAACTCAAAGAATAAATTGACAATTATCATGATTTCCATGATGACATAAAGTATCAGGGCCACTTTCCCATCTTGGATTCTATTTATCCTCATAGAATAATAAATCTTAAATATTCTCCTGTAATTATGGATCTTACACATTGTGGTCAATGACTTCAAAGAAAATGGATTCTACCACTACACTCTTCACAGACACTGATCTCAAAGTAAACTTAAAGAACCCTCCTATTTTTGTGTGTTTGTGGTCACACACCACCACTGATATGTATTAATTCCTATAATTTTAAATTATGCCTTTATGTTTGGAATTAATTGGCACGTGACAAGAAAGGTTTAAGTGTTCCTAACAATGGTGGTGGGATAATAATGAACAGACAAGAAATGAGTCTGAATTATTAGGAAGCTTCCACTGGTTTTGCCCTTATTACATCTGTAGGAATGGTAGAAACATCTCTGCTTTAAGCATTTAAATACAGAACAACACATAGCAAAACCCACTGGATCAGAGAAAGCAAAATTAGTGCTGTAGGTGGGGCTAAAGGAGAGGAGCTATGTTTAAAAAAATTTCCAAATTATTTTTTTCCCTGCTGTGATTGAAGTAAGATTTCTAATACTGATGCCAAAGGCCACACTAAATGGTGTCCTTGTGTGTTTTCAAGGTACTCGGGATTTAAAAGGAAAAACTGCAATGATGATTTTTTTCTGTTGTAGAATTATGACATATTGGAAGAGGCTGTGCATATATATATCTCTTTCTCTCTATTTGTATGTATGTATCTATATATATCTAGTGTGTGTGTGTATGTGTGTAGCCCTGTAGAAATAGTTATTGTCCCATATGGATGCATATCCTGGGATGTAACACTGGTCTGCTCCTGCAAGCCCTTCCTCACGCCAGTAGCCTGGACTCACAAACAGCCCAGTTCACTGAGTTGGGAACTACTTGCCTGAGGAAGCGTTTTCAGGCTTGGGCTCCAGTTACTGATTTATGACCATTCCTTCTGAATTCCATGGTCAAAATGTTTTGGATGAGCAGTATCAAATCCTTGGCTCTTGATTATTATACATTATCATCACTCACTTGTGCCACAAGGATGTCTTAAAACATTATAAGCTCTTGTGGTGACAAACAAGCAATCTGAAAAAGTTCCAGTGCTCTAAGAGATGAATATTTGAGTTGTGCTTTTTGGCATTGTAGGCTGGCCAAAACTTGCAAACCTGGGCATGGAAAAATAGGTGCTAGTTAAATTATTGAAAGCACCAGATGAAAACATTTGTCTAAATTTGCAATGTGGATTTTCATTTCATGAGTGACTCTTAACTAAACTAAAGCTTGACACTATCTTAAATGAAAATGCATGCCACCTTTTTTAATTACTTGGCTTTATTCTACTAATAATTTTAAAGAAACCATTCTATTCAAAATGGAAAATGTTTTGCTTTTCCTTAGCTTTTGACTTTTTTTGTTTCATTTGTTTTCTGTATGTCCTCTCATTTCTAAGCATTTTCTTGTTTCAACACTCATTGTAATGTTAACTTCACCACAAAAAATTAAGAAAACCAAAACATGCCACCAATTGTTTTATTGCCTCCACTTTATTTTTCCTATAGCAGTTTTTGGAAACTGGAAAAAGATTCCATACTGCTGAATGAAAATACAGTCTAATGATTCTGTCTCGTAGGTGTCATATGTTCCATGTTAAATGTCTTTTTTTGGTTTGGTTTTGGTTTTTTGTTTTGCTTTGTTTTTTGGATGTGTTGGAGCTGGAAATATCCAGTTCAAAGTGCAATCAAGACTTGTCAAGAGGTGTAAAATTGTTTTTGTTCTTTACCTTTTTTTAAGTTTTGTTTTATTTTGTATTTAATGTGATTATGTGCCTTTAAAATGTTCTCCCTTCCATTCTGCCCTTGTATCTTTGCAGTCATTGTATACAGCAGATTCTAGAAAGTGTTAATCATTGTCATCTAAATGGCATAGTTCACAGAGACCTGAAGGTCAGTATCTGGTGCCCATCAATTGGATATAAGAATTTTGGGGTTTTTTTCTGCTGGGTAGGGGCAGGGGGTGGGTTGTCTGCGATGTTCCCTTGCCTATCCCACTCACCCTCCAAACAACCAGTAGTCCAGCAAATACTGCATGACGCCTCTTTCCAGTTTGCAAGTCTACAGGCCTAATATACATCATGGCAAAAGGGGGAATGGTTGCCCAGAAAGCCGTGCGGTTCCAAGGCGCCGGATTCCCCCCATGCTGTCCGACGTGTCCGGTGCTGTGTCGGGGCTGTCCGTGTCTCGCTGTGTGGGCACACCTCTGCGAGGTGCACCTTGGCTGTGATGTATGTCAGCTTGCAGATGTGGAGGCCACCGCTGTACCGAGGCCCCGGGGTGCAGCAGCAGAGCAGCAGGTGGCACGCTGCTGCGCCGGGGCATGGCGAGCCCTCAGGCCACTGATGCTAATTGCAGCTAAATTGGACTGCAGAAGTTAATCATTGACCTAAAACACCTGGCTCACAGCGGGGGCTTGGGGTTACCTCCATGCCCGCTGCACTTTCTAACCATTTCTACAAATTCTCAATGCCTCTGCAAAGGCTCTGAGTAAGGAGAAAGTGCAGAGGATGTCAAATATTTCATCCAGTTTGTCAGTGAATTAATGGCAAAACTTTTCCCTCTAAAAATTTCTATTGAACTGGAAATCGTTACTAAATTAACAGTGACCCCAAGGCAGCTGACCTGCCGTGTGTCTCCAGAGCCAGCCCCTCGCTGCCACCCTCACCAGGCAGAGCCTGAGGCCGTCGTGCCCTGAGCGGGGCAGGGCAGGGCAGGGCGGTGTGGGGCGTGGAGAGCGGCCACGCCCCGCCCGGCCACGCCCTGGCGCCGCCGCCCCGTGTCCGAGCGGGCGGCGGGCACGCGCTGGCAACTAACGGGCGCCCCTGGCGTTTGCATGCAGTCATTGCATTCAGCAGATCCTGGAGGCCGTGCTGCACTGCCATCAGATGGGCGTGGTCCATCGCGACCTCAAGGTGAGTGCTGCTGCCCCGCCGCCCGCCCCGGAGCAGCGCCCCGTCCCCACAGGGCCTCCGGCAGCCGCGCTGTAAACGCTGCCCTCTCCTTCGTTTGGCCCTTTTGCTGGTTCATTTTTAACTTGGCTTCACCGGAGGAAACGTGCTCGAGGCCGGCCGATCCCTGTCCGCGCGGTGCCGGGCAGGGTCTGCCAGCGCCTCTCGGCAGTGCCAGGGAGAACAGGAGGTGCTTGTCAAGCATTCGGTGTATTCGTTGAATACACGGTCTTCCTCTGTGCCATCCAGAGCTTTCGGGGCAGGGCGTGGTGGGAATTCTCCATCTCTCATCGGCATAACTTGGAGTGCTTCTGGGAAGCACTGTAGCCTTTGCATGGCACGCATCTTAGTGTTGGAAGGCCAGCTGCTCTGGGACTGCTGGCACAAAGACCTCTCTCTCCTCCAGATGGTGGCTGGGCTACAGAACGTCTTTAGGATGCGGGAATTTCTGCAGTGTTCTCACCACAGTCACCCGAGGAGTGCACTTCCTTCCAGACAAACTTTAGCTTTGGGATAGAAACTTCAGAAAGGCAACTCTTGTATTGAGAAGAGCATTCCCTCTTTTTCAATCGTGTACCTATCCAAACGGCTGGAGATGTCTGCTGCAGGAATGCTCTCTGCATTTAAACCATGTTGACATAGAAAGAAACAAGTCAAGATCATTTTCTTTTACTGTGAGACTCAGAGAGGCAAGGCTGTCCCTGAGCTGGTAGTAAGCTCACCTTGTGGATGAGGGAGAGGACTTAATTTGGGCACTTGGTCTCCGCGATCCTCAAGGAAAAGAAGATTGTTTATTTTGAAATCAAATGGAAGTGCACTGTCTGAGCTATCAGATCCTTTGCAAAGGCAGTGAAAAAGTGGTGTGTGGGCTAAGGCAGCAGAATACACTAATCCCGTCTGGCACAGCTTCTTGGGCTCTTGTTTTCCTTTCTTAATGAGTTATGGGCAGCAGGAATTTCCTCCTAGATTAGGAGTTTTCTAGTGGTTATCATTAGTGTAATAATGTTGGAATCAGAATGTCAGCGTCTTCCTTGGCATCCTTCACTCCCCAAATAAACAACTGTTACTACCTGAGTGGATGAAGTCTCTGCTGTTGTCCTCTAGGAACATAAAGGGTTATACTCCTAAAGCTCAGAGAGCAGGATGGATTTCAAAGATGCAGACCCAAAGTTCTCTACCCATGTTGCCTTTCTGGATTTTTCTGTGTCACGGTTGCACAACAGGGGACTGACAAGCCTCTGTCTGATCCATAAATCTTACCTGGCAGTTTGATAACATGGAAGGAGTTTAAATGAAAGGATTTTGAATTTGTCCGGCTGCTCCAGTGATTCTTGTCCTCACCATACGTGCAGTCCTCTGCTTCCAGCATCAGAAGGAATTTAACAAACACAATTGTTGCCATGAAAACTGACAGAATTAGGAACATTTTCTAGTACTTTTTGTACGTTCACACAAAAGAACTTTTTCTCTGGAAGTGCATTAAATCCAGCTGTTCCCTGCTCCAAACCATGTGTGGATTTTTTATCCTGTTAAATCCAGGATGAATTGAAAAAACAGTGAGAAAAAGTATTTCTGCCAAGCTGTGGTGCCCAGTTTCATTTCTGAAGGTGAAAACTTGAGGAAGCAGAAAACCATCCTTCTTCAGTTACTACTTTGTGGCAAAAGCTGAAGAAACCCAAGGACTGAAATGACAGACTGTGGTGAAATCCCAGCAGAACTCTGTGTGCCGAAAAGAAGATGCCAAGGCCAAGACCAGAACTGCAAGATGTGTAGAAGGTGGTTATGGGCTGGCATGAATCCTTAAAACTGCAAAACTTGATGGATTTTTTTTTTTTTTCCCAATAACTCAGTCCACAATTTGATGGCATGTTTGAGGGTGGGGAAGGCAGTGAGATGAGATTTTGGATTATCTCATTTTATTTAATTTTCTTTCGAGTGGAATTTAGTAGCAAATGGAGAAGAGCTTTTGTAGCCCCTCATGAGCTGCAGAAGTGCTCCTTGCTGCTGTGTTTGTAGTCGTTGGTGTAAGTCAGAATGGTGGAGGAGCCTAGATCTGGGAAAGACCCAAACTGTCTTTAACAGCCAGTAAACACTGCACTTCCAGGTAGGAATTCCAGTTCTTGTCAGGCAGCAGCATTGCTGCTTTTGTGAAACTCTGTGATTATGACCCTCTTGCCCTCCCCAAAAAGCGGCCGCTTTAGTTATGTTCAAGGACAAACACACAGAGCCATAAGTACTTGATATCTTAAGGATTAAAGACCTTTGGAAAAACACAGCATAAATCACATTAATTTATTTGTAAGTAATTTTAGCAGTTAACACTGCCATTTTGCATGCTTGACTGCAGCCCATCCCCTGGGAGCACAAGGTGACACCGTTGAATCCAGAGTGCGAGTCCTGCGTGGCCCACGCCGGGCTGTTAATGTTTCCCAAGTAATTGCAGTCATTCCAAGTTAATGCATGATAATTAGCCAGCGTGCCTCTCATCAGCCTCAAATGACAGCTGCATGTTGGTTAAGAGCATTGGCACACTCGGCGTTGTCCAAAGGGCTCTTGTCTTTGGCATGGGAGTAAATTGGGAATTCTGGTGGAACGTACTCACCTCTGACAGGGGTGTTTCTGCAGAGCGTTGTGACTGGCAGAGCAAAGGTATATAAGGGAATTAGAAAAACATCCCAAGGGGAAAAAAGAAACCAACAAAAAAGCGCCAGCAGTAGAAAACACAAAGGTCCTGTTTTGAAGGAAATCCCTTTTTGGGAAGCATTATGTGCTCAGTGGGGTAGTGCTTGTGTTTCATCCAAGAGGGTGAGGCTTTCCACTGCTTTTGGCTTGCCTGAAGGTCACGGCCAAACAGGATCATCCATTGCTTTAAGGGGTTTATGTAAGGACAGTGTTCCAGGAATTAATTACTGTGAACTTCTCTCACTCCGAGAGGAACCCTTCCAGAACTATGTGACTGTGTGTCGAAATTAGTGTTGTAAAAAAGCAGGGAATGTGACATTGCTTAAATCAGTGTTGATGAACCTAGAGAAGAGACCTCAGCTATGCACTCAGTGTCATATAATGTACTTGAGGCGGTCACTGGTAATGTAAGTGAATATAAACAATATATTACTTTATTCTCAGTTTTTAAAAATTTGGAAATAGAAGATTTATCACGTGACTAGTGCTGAAAGGTTTATAATGGTGCCTATTCTATGACAGAGCAACAAAGGGATAAGTGAAGGAACAGTGTTTGTAAACTGCTGAAAAAATGTTCCTTTACACTTTGGTGAAAGGGAAAAAACCACCTTTAGACTAAAGAGTTTGTCAAGGCCAGGCGTGTTGTTAATTAATAGAGGTATCACAGTGGGTGAGGTCTTAATTAGGCTCAAGCATATTTTGCTGGATACCTGACATGTATTAAAGATAGCCTCTGCTGAAAGAAGCTTATGCTCTTAATTGTTTCCAAACTCAGTACCTGCATGGGATTAACTATAATCGCATAAGTAGCCCCTTGGAAGCGATATGATTGCTGCTGGATTTAACATGGAATACTCCTTTAAGAGTTTGCAGGATTGGGTCCCCAGTGCCAGGCTGGGTATAGTGAAGTCCCTTGTCATAGACCACTACAAAAATTGCTTCTGAAGAGTCACGGCCATAGCTTTGAAAGTGAGGCTTTGTTACTCTGTAAATGTAGAACAAAACCTTCTTTAAAAATCATGGAGATAGAAGAGAAAGAAATGGCAAGAAAATACTATGAGGGTCATGGTTCTCTGAACTAATCTGTTGAATTCTACAGTAAGTTACTTGGTTTTTTAAAAGTAAACATTCCTCCAATACAGTTGTGTTTGGACAATTTGCATTTGATGTATTTGCTAACTGTACATAAAAGGATACATTATTAACAGCAGAATGAACACCATTGTTATGTTCATGTTTTTATGTTTCCTTTAATTGTGCGAGTGTACTGGCACATTTGATTTCAGATGTGACCAACATACCCTGCAAAACAAGCAAAGTGGGGACTTGCACTGACTACCACTGTCATTTGTAAAGGCTCTCTGCAGGCACAACCCTGGGTGTGCTGCATTTGCTGAAAGAGCTGCAATGTAAATACACCTGCCCTCTAAATATAAATATAATCACAGGGCTGGTATTGTTAAGCCGTCATGCAAAACATTTCTGTTTGATAGTTACAGATACCTAATCCTGCAAACTGCATTGGTTAGGCTGGTCATTAAAGAATCCATGTCTTTGGGGGGCCTTTCTGCCACTTTTTTCCAGTAGGGAGTCTCTGGATTGTCCTGTCACACAAACAGTTCCATATACCCATCCTGGCAGACTCCTCTCCACACTGTCCTTAGTCTTGCTGTCATGGGCTCATGAAGGCTCTTTACAGGCCTGCTGGTTCTTTCCAAGTAGGAATGGGAAGTGCAGTTTTTGCAATTTCATGGAGAAAACTCACGGGTTTTTTCTCTTTTTCGCTCCTCTAAGTATTTGATCTTTTCCAGACTACCATAACTAAAAAAAAGTGAAAGCCTGTCTAAAATGTATTTACTTATCTTCTCATCTCAATTTTTTTCTCTCTCTGAATAAAGCCTGAGAACTTACTTCTAGCTAGCAAATCTAAGGGAGCAGCAGTAAAACTGGCGGACTTTGGGTTGGCTATAGAAGTCCAGGGTGAACAGCAAGCCTGGTTTGGTAAGTAAACATTACTTTTTTTCTCACCATTTACTCAGCATAGCTGTTAAACCTCCTAAACTGCCCAGCTCTCACCCTGTGTAAAACATGGGTGTAGAGCCTGTGAGGGAGATGGCTGGTTTCCCATCAGGTGCTCAGATAAGTAAGACAGTGGGTTAATACTGCTGAGTCTACCTGCCCAGTCATCAAAACATTTTGTCTGAACAATTCTCTGGCAAACACCTGAAAATTTTATTCTGAAGCACTTTAGAATGTGACCTGAATGGAAAAAATAGGGGAGTTGAGAACCTGAGGCTGTAGATAGATACTAATTGCAGATTGCTTGTTACAGTTAACAGCTGCCCAAAGGAAAATAATGGAAAATAATATTAATGCTGATCATTTTAAATAATAAGACACGTACAAACGTGATGCACATGTCTCACATACCACCTTCTGAACAGATGTGAAGCAGAGCATAAAACATACTGCAAATCCCAGGTGGAGAAAAGTACAGAATAAAATATTGATAGCAGCTGTCTATTCTCCCTTAGAGCAGCTAGAAAGTGCAGTTTGAAATGGAACAAAGTGGTTGTGAGCTTGCTGTCAAAGGTTGCAATAGAAGCACAGAGGTTTTTGTGCAGGCAGGGAGCTGGGAGGCGAAGGGTTGCAGTTGAGGCTGTGACTCCGTGTAGATGCACAGGCAGTACTGTTGGACATATGTTGGCAGCTTTATAAGCCAGCCTGTTGTTTTAAATCCCAGCCTTTATATAAATGGATTTCACTAATCCACAAAAGACAGAGGAGATTGCTCTTGCACATCAACAAATAGACCAGTACAAAAGGAGGGGAATAATAACAACACAAAACACAAGTGGTTTGTTATAATGACAAAAACATCAGGTAAACAGGAAGCATCTCAAGAAAGAACCAGCAGATTGAACTTGACTCCAGGGATATTTTCTGTACATAATGTGACTGCAGATGATGCAGAGGAGGTTGCAGTTCCCTGTAAAATCTTGCACTTTATTTTTTCAGTCATTTGGTTCTAGTGAAGTGCTTGGTTTAGACTTGTAGGATCATGAGAACTTGGTAGAAAGGAACAGAATGTCTTCAGAATATATCTATTGTAAGAGTCAGCAAGTAATAAAAAGAAAATCTAATGTGGCTCTTTTTTTAAAAAAAGATGTGGTACTCAGTAAGACCAGTGGGTTCTGGACCTTTTTTGGAACTTCCTCTGCAAAACCTTTCCATAGTGGCCCGAGTGACTTCCTGCAGCTCTAGGGCTACATTAACGGGGCAGACCATGAACTCCAGTGCACTTGACATTTTGAACTTTTTCTCACTTTCAGCAGGTTTTTCTGCTTTCCACTGGATTCTGCAGCACTTCATGAGTCATGGCATACTCCGATTCTAACTATAGCTCTGCATCACTGTGTTTTACTTTCTTTTCCCTTTTTTCCCCCCTTTTCTCTTCTTTTGGGTGTAGTCCTCTGGTGTGATGGTCTCTTTTCAGCTCAAACCATGCCTGTGCCTCAGCAGGAAACTGGCTGGAGCTCTGTGTGTGTGGATGCAACGGAATGCTTTCCTGGTTTGCATGTTTGCAAAACAAACCCGGCCCTTGCCTGTTTGTAGGAAGTGTTACAGAGTTAGGTGAAACCTCTCACCCTCTTGGCAGGTGTTTGATGTACTGGGAAGGTGTGAGGCAGGTGAACTCACCACAGCCAGGGTTTTGTCCTGGCCCCCTGGACACTTATTTAAATCAAACAGCGACAGGAGTCTTCAAAGTTCCTTCCAACCCAAACCATTCTATGAATCTGTGTACTGAAACCATACCGGTTATTTGTGTTTAGACCCATTCTGTATCTTCAGCAAGAGATAAGTTTAGCAAAGTCCTGTATTTATTTTCGCTTTAAAGTTTATTTTCAAGTGATGCATAAGAATGTTCAGTGAGCTGTGGTAAGTTTTAAAGTCAGGACAACATAATTTCCCCTTTAAAATGAGCAAAAATATTAATGCAGAGTACTGCACCCTAGAAGGGGATATGAAGAAGCACTCTGTTTAAAGCTACTTAGAACATCTATATTTCAGCTTCTCCAAGGAGCTTAAGATGTGTTTCCTGTATGATAGCACTCCTTAACAATTCATAGCTCTCATATCAGGAGACTGCAAACAACAACCTCATTTTTCATGACCATATTTCAGCTCTTTTCTCAGTAGAATATACAGAATGTGTTCCTTCATTTCCTGCTCCCACTCCAAAATAATGGCCAACTGCAGGGCAAAAGTCTCTTTTTCCTGTAGCTGTGCAATTTGCGTGTTATCCCCGTCTCTCAGGAGTTTTGTGGAATCCAGGGTGGTATTGCACAGGTGACATGTGGTCCTTCATGAAAGCCGCTGAATTCTCACCTTTCAAGAATTGCCAAGCATTCGTTTTAGGCAAAGGTGCTGGAAAGAACAGACATACTCACTGAAATGGTGCAGACTGTTAATGGTCATTAAGTTTTTATCCTTTACAGTGTCCTAAGAAAAGTAACTTTTATAGCCACATTTTGCATTTCTGCTAAGAGAAAGCAGCGTGGCTGGTCATGAATAACGGATGAGGAATGTATAAATTTTGAAGGCTAGAGTGCTTCAGAGATGCTTTCTGGAAACTTTCTTACGGAGCTTTCCAGAAGTGGAATGACTTCATGGCAGTGGGTTCTGCAGTGGAAAGATTGTATTAGGTGAAATATGGGCAGCAAACCCTGGGGGAAGGCTGGACCTTGACTGGCAGACTTCATCCTAAGTCATACCCAATGGTGCTCCTGGGAAAGCTAAGCCTGAATGTCTCTGAACATTTACTTTGCCACCATCTGGCTGTGGCTGAATTGGGTTTCTTCTTCTGTCTGAAGTGCTTTCACTCTCTTTTTCCTCCTAAATGATGTCTTTGCTTTTCCTAAATCTAACCCTACATATTGTTTGCTCACAAACCTGCCCTCCCATACCACTGAAAGGAACTCTTTAAATGTTCCATGTATTTACAAACATCACTTGATTTTTGCAGAGCAGGTCCAGCTTTTGACAGTAGTTGCCTTGCCTTTTGACAGGCTTTGCTGGTACCCCAGGATACCTTTCTCCAGAAGTGTTACGAAAAGATCCTTATGGAAAACCTGTGGATATGTGGGCATGTGGTAAGGAATTGCTCTGAAAGACGTGTTCAGTCCACTGTGGGGTATTTCAAGGGTGAGAAGTGGTGTCCAGAATATGCTATATTCTGCATGAGAAAATAGGTATTTATTAAAATTCAGTATTCATTGGATTTTTTGTTATTCTCCCAGCTTCTTTTTTTAAAAAAATTATTTATGGAGGTGTGTTATCATGATGTTCTTGGCCATGTCCACACAAGACACTTTCACAGAGTATTAAGAGTAGCTGCAGGTGTGTGATGCCTAACTAGTTAGAAAATATAACAGTTCATCCTGTGAGCTGGGCCTTAGTTTTGGTTCACAGGCAGCCTAAAATTTGATGTGACCAATAGACTACAACTGCAGGCAGAAACTGCAAAATTAAATGTTTTGGGAGCTGGAGTACAGAGCAATTACTGTATCATCCAGCTCTTGACACATTGTGGTCTGAGGCACTGGGAAGTGGCTGCTCCCCAGATGAGAACAATGGCTGGTTCCCTTATTTCACTTCTACCCACACTTTTTATTTGGTTGTATTTATGAAAGCACTTTTCTTTGGCCTCAGTACTCATCTCTGTAAGACTATATACAGATAAATTACGTTGCCCAAATTTTCTTTGTGTGTGATTAAGTAGAACCCAGTCTTGCAGACACCAGTACAAGCCATGATAAAACCAGAGTTAAAAAAGGCATTTTCCTAGACCATCCAGAATCATGGACTATTATTTCTCCATCTGTTCAGTGTTTTCAGTGTTCCTGGTCTGATGTTGTGTCAGATGCTCATTATTGCCCATGCTTTCTGTAGAAAGTTATCTTGTGAACCCTACTTATCCCCCGCAGTATGAACAGGCATCATTTTTCAGTGCCTGGGATAATGCTCTTGAGCCTTTTGTTTTCCATAGTTTTTGGGTGCAAAATTTCTGGAGTTTGTTTCTTGAAATCCCTTAATCCCTGGTATGAATTTTCTGCAGGAGTCATTCTGTATATCCTCCTGGTGGGATACCCTCCATTCTGGGATGAAGACCAGCACAGGCTTTACCAACAGATCAAGGCTGGTGCTTACGATGTATGTACCATCCTCTGTCTCTTCTGTTATTTATAATTGTGCCTCGAAATAGGAGCTTTCTAGAGTGAAAAGTGAAATTAAAATTTTTTCCTAATTGTTTTGTATTGCTTATCTTTGAGTCACTCAAAATAGTAAATGTTGCTTTAGGAACATGACCCTTGTTGGAATATGCTACTTTAAGTCTTATTTCCCTGTGGCTCCAAGCTTTCATTGTCTGATCCTTGTGTGAATCCTACCAACCTGTGTTATCCTGGCTAGCCTGTTCTGACCTCTGTGAATTCTCAGGGGTCTGTGTTTTTCCCTGTGATTTATCACCTTAGTCAATAAGTTATTCTTAATTGTTTCTAAGAAGTCTCAAAGTTCCCGGATGCTGCTGTATTGCCCACTTTTGGAAATACAAGCTGTCATAGAGCTTTGCAAAAGGAGTAGTTCCATTAAATATGGGTATTCCAACCAAAAACACTACAGCTCTTGGTAAATAAGAACTGGTGGTTTGATGGCATATTTATTTTGCAACATCGTCTATTTATATTATATTGAACTGACAAAAGACTGTTGGTCCTCAGTTTTAAGCAATTTGTTAATGGTGAAGAGGAAAGGCAGAGCCTTATAATTTTTAAGCTTTGATTCAAATCCAGCAGTGGATCCTTAGGTAGATTTATGTAAAGATCACATACACTTGCTCTTTTTTCCCCCCAAGTTCCCCTCCCCAGAATGGGACACGGTGACTCCTGAAGCAAAAGACCTTATCAATAAAATGCTCACCATCAACCCAGCGAAACGTATCACAGCATCAGAAGCACTAAAGCATCCATGGATCTGTGTAAGTAATTTCCACGGATTTAGCAGGATAATTGGGCAGACAAATCAGCATATAGTGGAAGTGTTGAGGATGACTTTTGTCCTTACTCATGCAGCTCTGTAACTAGAAATCGTAAAATTGTAATTATACAATACAGTCAGTAGTGGTGTGTGTTGAGATCTCAGCCTAGGATAAAACTTCTGCAGAAATTAACTCCTTTGCCCTGGCTTTGTGGTGCAGAAGTTCACTGCCAAAATTAGAGTGTTATTTTAAATCCTCAGTGAAAAAGAAGGTACGAGAAAGTGAGTTTGAGTTAGATAATAACGCTTTCCATCTTCATTTCCATGTAGGCATTATGATAAGCATGAAATGTAAAGGCAGGAAATTAAGGGACTTCTTACAAATCAATTTGCAGGTAGCAGAGGCTGCCTGGTTGTTCCTGGATCCAGGACTGCTTTCCAATTCTCAGTATATTCCACACTGTGACTTTTCAAGGGGATTTTACACATAGGAAAGGCTTAGTAAAATAAGCACAACAGGATGGTCAGACAAGGCAGAAATTCAAGGCCCAAGTGTTGAGCCATGTGGGTCATAATGTGTGTACTGTAGAGTAACTAAACTGCCAAACAACTGGCTGGGTGCCTTCAAATAATTCTTTTCTTCTTCTCTCAGCAACGTTCTACTGTTGCCTCTATGATGCACAGACAAGAGACTGTAGATTGCTTGAAGAAATTCAATGCAAGACGGAAACTAAAGGTAAGAATGAAAACTTGGGCTTGTGTTCCTTGTGTAAAACAAATGCTCTCTAAGTACATTTTTTCTTAACTACTATGCTTAAATGAACTATTGATGGGTTGTCAGCTTTTGGCATGAGGATCTTACAAGGTCATTCTTTTGGATTATCCTTTTGTTGTGTCCTGGCCAGACAGGATAACTCTGTAGATGAGAACTTTTCTAATGTGCACATTACAAATAAGCTGCTATTTCTCCCCCAAAAAAGATTCTAAAGTCTGTTTCACATTCAGCCATGTATTGTGCTGATAATTGCTGTGCCTGTGAGCACTCATGGCTTGTGCATTCCAGACTCAGGTTTGAGACTATCAAGGTTGCTGATAGGTGTGTAATGAAGATGAAATGGCAGTTCATGCTCTCATGACAAGGCATGTGAGAGACAGTGCACAGACAAGCCGCTCTTTCAGGGTTCATTCAGTAATTGCTGTAACTTATGCACGTTTTCATTTTTGTTGTCACATTCAGAGCTTTTCACAAGTGTGATGCTAATTTGACAAAATGTATGTGTACACAGGGGGCCATTTTGACAACAATGCTGGCTACCAGGAATTTCTCAGGTATGTTCATTGAGCTCCAGATTACTGCAGTCTTTATGTTTTGATGTCTGGGAAGACCAAGATCTAATTAGGATTCATTAGTGCAGAAAGAACTCTGTTATTCAGGAGTGTCTAAATATGATATATCTTAAGTTGTTTCCTTTGTGGAAGCAAGTGAGGATTCAAACTATTGGGGTTAAAGAGATTCTCTTGGGGTAAAAGATTCTCTTGTAGGTGAGTCTAATTTTTCTCTAGAAGTTGAGCTCCTGCCCTGCTTTTTGATTGTTACCTGTCAAAATGAAGTGTTTTCTTGTCTGTTTTGGTGGAGGGAAATTGAAAGTTCTGCCCATAGCTCCACATGCATAAGTCTTACCAAACAACGTTTATAAACTTATTTCTTTTTATGTGTGAAATGTCATCCCATGTTTCTGTTACATCCTGTGTTAAAAACAAAACAGCTACACGTTCATTTCTCTTTATTGCTTTGCTAAGGAGTAAGAAATGTAGTAACGAGTCCCTCTTTTCCTTCTCTCCTAGTGCTCAGCTGGATATGATAAGAGTTGTTTCCTCTCCAGGAAATAATTTTGTAGTGATGTCCTGGAGATTTAAATCTTTATGCTAAACAAATTTTAATAGCAAAAGCTAAAACACTCCTGCTGTTAGTAGAGTTAGAATTGTCCTCAATAGTAGTTTTACCAAAACCTTGATGCTGTGTTGAATTTTTCATTTTGCCATTCAAGCTTTTGAGTGAATAGTGAAAAAGAAAACCAGATTTAAAAGCCAGTAATTCTACATATCCTCCTACTCTGTGATGTAACTGTTGGAGTGTAACATAAATTACTGTACAGAAAAAAACATGGCAATGCTTTGGGCATGTTTTGAATAATAATAAGCACTGACTCATCCAAAAAAAATTACATAATCATGAATGCAAGAATAACTTGTTCAATTTGCATGTACTTGAAATACAATTTCTTTCTTAGTAAGTTCCTTTATTTAATACACACCTAATCACAGAAGATTACATTTATTTAAATTACCTTGAGTTAGTACTTAATGAATTGCCAGTGTCTGCCAATTCCCTTTAAAGGTGGGAGGGCTGTAGGCTGCACATCTTGTAAAAATGAATTACTGTTAAATATCAAACAAATAAATCATTCCTCATCCCTTTTCATAACTGCCACTGTCTGTGTGTGTAAGGATCAAGATCAACTTCCGTGGACCAAAAATGCTGAAATCATTTTAAAACAGTGTTTCAGCATGAAAAGCAGACAGGGGTTTTGGGATTTTTTTTTTGTTTTACTTTTTTCACTTATCATCTCATGTTTTACACCATAATGAGCCATGTTTTTTCATGATACTATTTTCTTTTTCAATTTATTTATTCATTGTATTTCATTGCAAAGCATGCTTTTGAAGGTCATTTGTCCATAACGATGTGGTTATAAAAGTGTTTTATTTTCCTTTTTTTTCTTCCTTTTATGTGGAATGTGTATTTCTTGTGAGGTAAGACCCTCAGCACGTGAAAGGAACATCCTTTTTCTCTTCTGAATCAAAACTGCTGTTTGTCCTGAGTCACTTTAATTTCTTCATGTTGTCACAACACCACTTTCCTTCAGTCTGCTTTCTGGCCTATTATTGCTGCCTTAGGTTTTATTTATAGCTCTTGCTTGTAGTTGCAAGAAATCTTTCATTGTGAGCTTAATTTAGAATATGCTGATTGCTTTGCTCCTGCAAATTCTTTAAATATTTGATTTGTATGCAGTATCTGTGATTAAAGAAAAATGAATCAAAATACTATTAAAAATACATTCCAAGCCAAAAGCACCAGAGGCAGCCGAGCACGGAATATGTCCCATAACATGGAATACTGCATAATAATCCACCCTGGGCACGTTTCACAGGACACGCTGGCAGTGCCATACACGCAACACTTGTTGTTACTGCTTTTGGTGCCCTCATTTTACTGGCTTTCATTGACTGTTTACGTGGAACATGTAGTGTTTGTTAAGCATTAATAAAGAACACCCGAGTTTCATGCAAAAGGACCTACAGCAGGCTGTAAGAGTTAATTGGTGTTTTCCCATATTTTTGTAAGGGCTAAGGGTATAAAAGAGGCTTTGAAAGCAGTTAACTTCTGGGTGTTTTGGCCTTAGGTTTCAGAAATAGCTCCTCCCTTTTGCCTTCCCTAAGTGAATTCCTGAAGTTAATGGAGTGCCCACAATATTTTTGGTAATGTAAAATCTCAAGCCCTGTTGCATCGGGTTCTGTAAGCACACATTGCAGCAGGGAGTGTCCTACCTCAGAAATACAGGGAAAACAGTTTGTTTTCAATAGTTACTTACAACATTTCTGTAAATAAAGACGTGCAGCCCTCCAGCTGCGTAATACAGGCAAATTTATTTTTGTTCAATTCAGTTACAAGTCTTGGCCTTGTGGGAGTTTTAATGGTAGTGTTGGCTGATGCCCATAATTATTACACTGAGTTCTGAGGGCTGATACATTAATGAAATTATGAACATTAGCCTGGATTCACTTTCCAGGGTTTTTTCACGTAAGCCACACAATAATGGACATAAGTAATTTCTGGATGGTTGCTGAGGTGATCCTACATTTTCCGTACCCTAAAATGAGCACTTAATGCAGACGTAGCTGGAAAATAAGGCACAATTACAAGAATTACCTTCAAGTGTAAACCACATACTCTGATACCCTCAGCCAGTCTGAGGAGTCTTAGGCTTTCAAGGTCCCACTGCTTTGAGAGTTTTTTTAAAGACAGGGATGGCAGAAATGGTGGGAGCTCCATGTCAGGAGTGTCCCTTATACACAGAACAGCAATTTCTTACAACCTGAGCTGTGGAACACTTGCTAATGGGAAGATTGGGTCATAAACAACTATAAAACCCAAATCATGCCAGGCTTGTTGTGTAATTTATTATTCCTCAAGTCTTTGGCAGTGACTCATAAAGCATTCACGCTTTAGTGAATAGTTTATTTGGATTTGGTGGGTCAGCCAGCGTGCATTTCTGCTGGAAATGTTTTCAGGTTCAGAGCCGCGCTGTGCGTGTTTGCATGTTAGCCCTCCAAGTGCAGGAGTTCCAGTTGCTTTGGTGCCAGTTTCCAGTGGGGGGATTTAAAGCCTGACACATTAACAATGTTAAGGCAAATGAAATTCTGCCCATCAGACTCCACTGCTTTGAAGAAATTTGGTCAGCGTACAACACAATTCGGGAAATAGCAGGTTTTCTTCACTAGAAGCTGAGGGAAAGCCTGGGGTTTGTTGTGACTGACTCCTGGGAATCAACCCTCCAAAACAACTCTTAGGCTGGCAAATCTTCCCTCCTCTCCTATTTGTCCTGCCCTTTCACACAAGGAGACTGATGGTGTCCTGAAGGGAAAGCCCCAAATGTGGAACAGAGAGTATTGCACCTCCCCATGCTCTCTAGGTACCTTGTATTGATTGCCTTTTTGTCACTGTCATATTAATGACAGCATTAAGATACCAGCGGGCTCTGCAAACACCTGGTCCAAGTCCTTGCCCTCAGAACAGTACTTTTTCATAGTCCTATCAAACTATCCCATCAACAAATACAAATACATTGCAGTTGAAAAAACTAGTATATCCAAAGCTGCTGCTTTACACTCACCTTGCTTCCATTTCCTCTCTGCCACCCAAGGAGCCCTCTCCTTGTATAAGCACAATTAGCCTATGGCTTTAGTCAGTGGAGAAAGAGATGTATGGTGACGTAAAGCTTTGGTAGTTTCTTAAGGATTTCATTCCTGAGAGTAACAGGAAGAGGAAATAAAAGCTGAGCACGTTATCTGGAGCTGGGAGGCAATGGGGTTTTGCTGGGTGACCTCAGGGGGAGCCACCTGACACTGAAATTATTTGTCTCGTTTTGCAGCAGCCAAGAGTTTACTGAAAAAGCCGGACGGAGTTAAGGTAGGTTAAACACGCGCTTCGGTATGTATCCTGTTAGTCACCACCTGCCTGTAACTTCTGCCAGGTTTTAGAATTGATGGTTGCTATTCCTTTCCTCTCTACAATTTGTTAATAAGTGCTTCTCACTATATATATGAAGTGGTTAAAGTTAGTAGGTAAAGCTTAAAAATGAAATAAAAGAAACGCTTGCAAAACAAGCATTAAAGAAGATAGAAAACTACCAGAGAAAATGCTTTTCTTGCTATTTTAATGAAGGATGATTGTGTAATTATTGACTCAAAGTTGTTAATTAGCTGATAATAATGGTTTGGTGGTGGGCATGTTAGCTTTGTAGGCAGCAGTGTTTGTCTGCCACTCTATTGCCTGCGTGTTTCCCCTTGACTTTTCGTTAGATTTCATGGAAGATCGAAAGTTTTCGGGTAGGCTTGGCTCCACATGAGGTGTATTCTGCCAGATGTACTTGCTGTATTTGGCAGAATTTGAGGGGTTTACTATCTCAGCAAATCAGCTCATCCTGACTAAGAGACCTTGCTAAGAAGGGAACATTTTGGCAGCTTTCGTACATGTTTTAGAGCTCCTATTCCCACGTCACCAGATCCTGCAGGAGGAGAGATGCTTCACAAATAAATGTTCTGGATAAATACTTTGAAAAAAAGCCAGGGAAAAAAAAAAAATCACTCGGGAGGAAATATATCTTATTTTTTTTCTCGGAGGATTCCTGCAGACTATATAAGATAATATAATGCCTCAAGCTTTCGTTATAAGATTCAAAAGATATTCTTCTGTGCTCTGTGTGTTTACTCAGAAGTGTGTCTTTGAAATGAATTCTAATTTTCTATTTAATCTTAATGTCTTACTTTAACAAAGCACTATAAATACTTGGTTAAATACCAGATTCACAGTGTATTTGTGCCTATTCTCCGACTTTAGTACACTCTTCTGATCAAAAAAATCGGGAGCCTGACCTACAATGGAATGAGTATGGTCTGATTTCAGTGCTTCTCACTGCCAAGCAGTAGATATCCTGGTTCCACAGAGAAGCACGCATTGAGTACTATTCAATCTCTCCTGTGGAAAACCCCTAACATGTTTCATTGTGGAATATATAAATTTTATGCATTCATCTCTGACCAGCTTTTCCTTTTTAAATATCATTCCTCCTACAGGTCTACGATGGTATTTGTTTCTATCTCAATTCCGATTATAATATGGGAAACAATTGTTGCCAAAATTTTGCCTAAATTGCACTCACTGGGATTTGATACTTTGGATTTCAGCACATGTTATGTGTCTGCTGTTTGTCTGCATGGTCATGTGGAGCAGAGGGAGTAAATTTACATCTGGGGAAGTCTGTTGTTTCTGTTACTGAGCTACTGTAAACTCCCTAGCATTTTTCTACCCCTTCCTACAGCCTAAGCTGCTTTTTTCTTATTTAAAAAAAAGAAAACCAAAAGAGAAATATACTGTACTCCGTGCATTGATACTGCAAATCCAACCAGTCACGTTTTCTTCTTTTCCTTTCTCTCTGACTGGTCAATTCAGAAAAGGAAGTCCAGTTCGAGTGTTCAGATGATGGTGAGGATCTTTATCGACAGATTTTTTTTCCTCCTGTGAAACGTTCACACTTAGAAACCAAACAGTTGCATTTAGCTTTGTTAACATACTGTGAGAAGCTGCAAGACTTTAAAGTACAACCCTGTGAGTTCTAAGCCTGCAGTTGCTATATGCCATCCACAGTGAATCCTTCTGCCATGCGTTCAAGCAAGTCTTTAATTTTTGTTAACCTGGGGACATACAAAACCAAAAAAAGTAGATGTAACATCACCCAATGCAGCTGTCCTTAGTAAATAAGAGTAGTAACAAAATAGTAATCTTGTAACAGCCTTCTGTTCATTTTTCAAACCTCCTTGTTTTAAAAGCTAATAGTATTAATGTCATAGAATGTAACCACGTTGCACAGTGAAATAGTGCTGCATTAATTGAGCCGCTACAGCCCACCATGCCATGCTAAATGCTCAGGAGTAAAAAAGCCAATTTCCCAGCCTTTCTGTACTACAGTTTCCCAGCCAGCTTCCTTCACCACTCAGGACTGTCACAAGATGTCCCAGCTGACAATTTCAATAACTTTTCTTCCTCCTCAACCTACTCTCCAGCCTTGTGTGCATTTGGCCTCCGTGATCCCGCACAGTAACCTCCTCTGTTCCCGTTTATTGTGGGTTTCAGTCTGACCTGTGAGGTGTTTGTGATGATGGGCTGTGCCATCAGCAGAGAGAAGGCAAATATCCCCCATCCACATCTTTCTCTGGGAAGCACAACCCCTAGGAAAGCACCAGTTGCTGGTGAGGTCTGAGCAGCCATTCAGTTGTGTAGGTAAACCGTCTCTTGTTTGGGTGGACATGGAATTTCAGGGACGGGATCCACAGTGTCCAGAGGAGGGTCACTGGAAAGGTACAGTGTGGATATTTCCAGGATCCCAAACCTGAAGCCCCCAGCGCACACGTTTTGTTTCTCAAAAATACTTTCATAATATGTGACCAAAGGCCAACAATGATTCCTACAGTCATGCCCAGCTGCTTGGAGAGTGTGTGTGTGTGTCTGTCCTGCACTGTCAGACCTCGGAGAGCGGCTTTTGGCAAGCAATGCCGTAGTGAAAACTCCTCCTCCTCCACAACAAAGAGAAGGTCACTAGTTAAGCACAAATCAACTTCAGAATAACTTTCACATAAAAATAGTTTCCTCCTTTTGCAATGATTTCCCTTTGCTGTTAAAAGTACATGTAAAATACACCACGTGTGTTCATAAATTAGTATGTCTGTGCTCTATGAGAGAGAAACCGTGTACAGCTTATTGCTGTCTGCTCGCAGAGTTTCCAAGGGTTTTACCTCTTCTGGTTACACGGGCGAAATAACTGGATTTGGAATCCCATTATCTCTCTCTGCTGTTCCTAATGAATGCTGGGTTCTCAGGATCTTACTGAAGAAGCTTTGTTTCCTGCGGTTTTCAGCAGTAGCTGTAATGGATATTGTTTATTTTTGTAGGGCTTTCACCAAGGGAGTATGGACCCAAGCCTGCTCTCCTTACTCAGGCAAAACTGGAGTTGAAATTCGATTAACCTGCTTTCATTATGTATTCAACAAGAAGCATTCACTTGGCACATCACTTTAGTTTTTGCATTAAGCTGCTACTGAATAAGACTCTATGAAATCTGGTGAAATCTTCATTCTTTTCCCCTCATGTTTTTCTTTATGTCTGTTTGCCTTTTGTTATGGCCTTTTTATTCATAGTCTCTCTGACTACACTGTCATAAAAATATGAATTTGTAGTTATACAACTTGATACATGGTTTTCCCCTTGTTTGGAAGGTTCAGTTTGCTGTCAAGCAGGGTTGTTTGGGTTCTCACTATTCCACTGTTCTGTGGAATTTTCATTTTCTGACATGGATTGGGTGTTTTTACAGTTTTTTCCTGAGTAAGGAGTTCAGGTTCTGCCCACCTCAGAATCCCATAAATAACAAAGCGAAAGTAAAATATTGGCCAATAATTAGGTCTCCCATGAAAGACTTTCTGAACAAAGGCATTTGTTCTCTCCCTGTCTTGCCTTCAGACACCCTGCAGCTTAGGGTTGCAATTGTGAATAGACAAATGAAATTTATTTTTCAATAACTAGGCCAAGTTGGAGCATAAACACTTAGAACTCAACAATGCCTCTTATTTTCTCTTAATGACAACTTCTGTAGAAAAAACATTGTTTAAAGTAACTGTTTCTCATCCTCTTGCTGTAGAGCATCATGAACTTTGATTTTAAATCAGTTATTTTATTCTATATGGGAGAAGAGTTCCTATCACAAGTATTATCAAGTGACGTTTAGTGTCGACATAATATTCCCTGATTAACTAATGAAACTGCTTTATATTCTTCAAAGCCTGAGAAGTGCTGGGTAAGATAAGGAAATTTGCAGTCTGTAATTAATTACTGCAAATCCTGTTGACATTGCCATAATCTAGACATATCCTCGGAAAGATTCACTTCAGCTGCAGCCTTAATTCCTGCAATCCACAAGTCAGCTGCCACACTTGGCCCAAAGTAAAATAATCACCGAACACTGCTGAGGACATGAAGTTCCATGGATTTTCATTTCTTTCACTTCCATGAAGTTAATTACATTTCTAGAAGAATCCATTAACAAAACCATGTCAGACTTCTTTTGCTTTGTTTTGCACATTTGTTGCTAAGGTTCAGCAGAACTTTTTGTTTGGATCAGAGTCTTTGCAGACAACATATATATCTTGACACCCAGTTCTGCATGCTGCTTTGGACCCCTCTGGTTAAAATTAGACGTGATCAAAATGTACGTAATATTTTTTCCTAATTATTCTTGGAGGGAAAAAATTACAGCTTTCAAACCCATTTTAATGTACTTGAATCTTGCTTCTTAGTGCATGTAAAAAGTGGCTTGGTACATTGGTTTTAGTATTTCTGTTCTTCCCATACCATGGTGTTAATGAAAGCTAAATCTTAAAGAATGGATTTAAAGAATCAGATACCTTTAAACTTGTTGTTAAATGGTTTAATTAGAATTAACCTGGTGTATACATAAAAGCCAGAAGTCTTCTAAAGGTGTAGTCCTGTGCTAAGCTTAAGAAGTGCCCTGATGGCCAATATGGAAAGTTAAACAGATATGCACTGATGGGTGGAGTAAGACTGCAGGTGCCATAGTGTGAGACCTCACACTTCCAGGTGTGGAAGGGCTTCTCACAGCTGCCAGTTACTTTTGTTGAGAATAGCACCAAAATAGCTAAAGGGCCACCAGTCTCTTTCTACCATCAGTCATATTTATTTAGATATGGAATCAGAAGATTCCTGGAGAGCTATGAATAATTAAATAATCTTTGTTTATTTATAGTAGTGATAATGAATTAGAGGTACAGAACTACAGGGTGCAATTGCTTAATGCTGTTACGTGTCACGAAACGGCTATTTAGGACTTTCTTCAGACCCGTATTAATTCTCTATTCTTCTTACATGTGATTAGCTGCTGCTTAAGGGCTCTCTGCTCTGTTAAGTGTCACTGGAGTCATCTGTGCTTCATATAGACCTTGGAGTAGTGGCTCTGCAAGGCCGTAGCCAGCCCGTGGGGAGGAGCTGCCAGCCAGCTCCCGGAGCTATTGTTAGTGCTCCTGCCAGTTCATGAGTTCATCTTTCTGTGATTCTTTATTTCCATATCTATATCTGTACATAGATATCTATGTCTGCCTATAGATGTTCTATACAGAGAGATATAGATACGGTGCTACCGCGAGTTCTAAGGCCTGTCTGTTTCTATTTTCTGCATACCTACAGATAAACAACAAAACCAACGTGGTAACCAGCCCCAAGGAAAATATTCCTACCCCGGCGCTGGTATACCTGGAATTTTCCTTCTCATGCTATCTTGGAGTTTTTGACTGTCTTCTGTTTGTTCTTCCTTCTTTTTTTTCTTTTTTTTTTTTTTTTTTTTTTTTTTTTTTTTTTTTTTTTTTGCTTTTTCATGCATTTACTCTGTTTGCTTTCTAAAAACAGGTTTTGGAAACCTTTTTGTTTGAATTATGCTGTCTTATTTTTTGTGAGGAAGTCCATTAGAGCGTGTTTATTGACAGAAAATGTTAAATGGAAGCTGGATGCGGTAGAGTCGTAGTGTTTGTAACTGTAGCTGAATTTTTTGCATGCTGTGCCAGAAAGTGAGTAGAATGCGCTTGATGTTGCTCTTAGCTCTTTGCTTGATGACTGTTTTCACCTTTTAATGTTAACCTTTTGCACCAAAAATTTTTTTAAAAAGCATCTCTAATAGTTTCTCTGCTGTCTTAGTATAAGTATTGATACCCAGGAGAGCTAACAGGAGTATTGCTAGGCTGCCATAAAACAGACCTTATTCAGATTTTCATTCCATGTGTCCTAAAACTCAGCAGGACTTTGCAAGTCTTCTCTGGGATCAAGAGGCACCTAGAGCTGAACATTTTTGCTTGTTTCTCTTCCATCTAAATCAGCAGGAGACATTGCTCATTAATAAGCTCTGTAAGGGACGTGTTACTAATCAAAGCGATGTTCATGAGTGTTTATTGCAGTCTTGCTTTTATTAGTAGCTCTGTTTCTGAGGCATCTGTGTGTCACGGGGCTCACAAATGTAAATGTGACATATTATTTCCCATATGCACATAGAACTTTGAAAGTGTGGGTAATTCACACCCATTTGGAGATATTTTTCCTCTGGAATTTTTTGAAGCAGCTGGCACTGCCATGTACACTAAATAATTCCCAAGGACTAGCTAGCAGGTTTCAGGCAAGAGTATATGGCAGTCTGTTCCCAGACAGAGCTGTGCCCAGTGGTCCATGCTGACAGTGTGCTGGATACCTGCCATTTCAAAGATTATTGAATCTCTTTTCAAGGGAAGAGGATTTGGGGAAATGACAGTTTAAAATGACATGATGATCTCTCTCTCTTGCTTTTATGCTGCTCTGCCAAGACAGCAATTGGTAGTAATTTACACCTTCCAAAACATGGGAGTGTTTAGACATAGTTACCTCATCCTTAATCCTTACCAGTTCATCTGTGTTTTGATTTGATCCCTTAACACTAATACAAGCAAACATGATTAAAGAAAAGAGGTGATTTGTGACTGCCCTGCCTGGCCTGGCTCAGACAGGAAAGCACAGGAAGCATTTTGCCTGCCCTGGTGCAGAAGAGCCTCTGCAGGTCTCCAGAGCTTCAAAGCCCTGCACACATCAGTCCTGAATAAGGTCTCTGCATGCTGCTGCATTAGGTGAGATGGCCTTTTTTGCTGGCTTGCTGTTGAGGAAGTCTGTGTTAGAGACATCCAGTTTCACCCTCTGGCGACAGTTAACGTTTGTTTTAACTCTTGTCAGTGTTTAGCATTTGTGAGCTGGCTCTTCTTGCACTCCCTCACACCAATGAAAATGTATTTACCAATGGGAACTCTTTCTCTCTTTATTTTGTTCTCGCTCAGGAGCCCCAAACTACAGTAATCCACAACCCTGATGGAAATAAGGTATTCAGAAAGAATCAACTCCATCTTGCTTTTCCACACCACACATTCCATCCACCACTATTCCACAGCAAAACAGGGCCGTCCCAGGAATATATGACGGGAAAATCTCATTGCTGCGTTTGTTGCACGTGGTGTGTCTTGAGCCTGTTTCCATCCGTGTCCATCCGCTGGGTGCTGAGCTCCTGGAGCTCTCGGGGCAGTCGGGAGCGATTGGCAGAGCTCAGTGCCCGGCGCAGCCCAGCTCGGGCTGTTCTGAGAGCGCGGTGAGCTGGGCCTGACCGGTTTTGTGTGCAGTTCTCACTCCAGACAAAGATGTGGTTGCAGTTTCTCCCATCTGCTGTTTCTCAGCATGCTTACACACTGTGGCGTGGCGTGTCTTTTGCACAGGACTTTGGTTTTCTTCCATAACATCACCGAGCAGTCTCAAAACAATTTTCACATTTCAAGTGACAGAGAAGTCTTTTGATTTTCACATGTTTTCTTCATGCTCCTTTCTTTTTCTTGTGTATTGCGATGTTTGCATCTGGCGGCTGATCCCTAAAATGTGTTTTGTTTTGTTTTTTTCATGCATGGACTTGAAAAGGGCCAGGAAATACCATCATTTACATATAACATCCTAGGTTTCCTGGATAGAGTTTACTCTTCAACAAGAATTTCACTGTTTGCAGTGTTGCCTTAAAGAATTGACATCTCATTTATCTAGTCTTAATTCCCTGCGGTTATTTCATAGGAGAAGGGTTGGATCTGAGTGACAAAATAACGCATGCAGACATTCCTCAAGCATGGAAGTGCTGATGGTGTGTGTTGTGCCTGTGTATTCCTTTCCTTTATGTGCCCTGCATCTGTCAAACACAGAACTTCTGTTTTCGTGTTACTACTTTCTCAGCTCCCCAAGTTTAAACTCGCAGGCAACAAACAGCCTGTGTTTGAACACCAGGCTGATCTTTACCACTGGAGTCCACGAAAGCCCAGGACACCCAGATAAAATATGGGCATGACTACATCTACTTCATTTCATTATGTGATCCCAGCAGTTAAGATACTCAATGTCCCAAAAGGTCACAGCAAACAAACGAACCACTCAATGCGGAGAGTTCCTCCCAAATTTGTCTGAAAGGCTGATCGGTGTAGTATGGCAACTGGAGTGGGTGCTTCAGTGTTAGAGGCTACATCTGCCCCCTGAGCTTTGCATGGTGTTTACAACTCCTATTTGTGTGAAGTTTTTGTTCCCTCCTAAGTACTTCGCCTAATACTGTAAGTGACAGAGCATGATACATCCGTGTAGAGTGACATGTCTAACACAGCCAGGGCAGGGGCAGCATGGTGACTCATTCAGTTTTGTTTGTGTGTGAATTAATTTCTGTAGTTCTACTCATGAATGCACGTAAGTTTTGGTTTTTTAAGGTCTGAGTAATGCATTAGCCTTTTGAACATTCCTTTGGCTCAGCCTTGTGAGGACACAGGAAATGAAGGGCACTGGCAAATGTACCTTTTATCATTTATTTAGAAAATACTGTAAAGAATTAAATACAATACCAATCCTATCTTCTCTCTCGGATAAAAACAGATCTGTTAATCCTTTTTGTTATTGAGCTGAGTTTTAAAAAGAAAAATTTATATTCTACTTCTCAAGAAAATGTACAGATAAAAGAAATGAAGCTTAAACACTTTGCAGGTCTCTGAAGCTGTTAGATTTGACAGTGCCCTGTTGAATTTGCCTGTAATATATCATGTTTCTGGTAATTCGTGAATGACTGAGATCCAACATCCTTGCCTTTTTAACAGTGTGATGGCTTAAGAGTAAACTGTCTGATAGATGAGTCATTCCTCTACATGACTGGCTGGTTGAAGAATACTGCTACAGAGATGCCTTAGTTTGTCAAAGTTATTATCAGATATTTATCAATTCTCCATCTTCTTCAGAGATAGAAAAAAGTTATCACAACACCAGTATAAAAATGACAGAATATGATCCATTGTGCCTAAAATCACTGTGAGACTTCATTGTGATGTACATTGCATAGGTCACGTGAGCATAAAATCAGCTGTGAACTGCAGCGCGCAGAACTCTGCGTGTTTAGAAGGTGGAATTGGAATGGAATGACTTATTTTGCAGTTAGTTTAATCACTAAGCTTAAAATGGCAAGCTCTCCTACTTGGTGAGGTAATTCATATGACATTTCAGATGGACTTCGTACAGCTGGATGTTAAAGGAAAAAAGCTTCCTGTACATTCCTGTGAAGTAAAAGCATCAGACAGCAGGAAATGTGTTTCTGTTCCCTACTGTAGAGAATGGCGATGTTTGCCATCCCTTTCAGGTGGAAATGTCTTAATCGGTGTGTGCCCGTTTGTTTGTGAATGACATCCCACCCTGCTTCAAGGCTTTGCATGACTCCTGTAACTAATCCTGTCGTTTCCGAGGCACGCAAAGAAGGCTCGGCTTGTTTTATACATTCTACTCATATTTACTTCTCAACAGGAATCAACAGAGAGTTCCAACACAACCATCGAAGATGAGGATGTGAAAGGTAGGATTTTAAGCTTGAAACATTTGGAGAAGCAGTAACATGTGTGAATGTCTTTCAGTAGGTCTTAAGCACAGAAACCCCTAATGAATCCTATGAGAGAATACTATTTTTCCTTTTTGGAAAGAAATTCCTTTTGATATGTTTCAGACTTTGACATTTCAGTTCCCAAAACACCATTTCCCATTGTTTTGGGCTTAAGAATATAGAGTTACTGCTTTGTAACTAAGATAGTAGTTCCAGTAGTAATAGAAGTAGATTAAAATTGTGTAAGTAAGTGCTTTGTAACTCTCACTTAGTTTATGTTTAGCATGCATTTTGTGTTTTGGGGGTTTTTTTGTTTGTTTGTTTATGTTTCTTTTTTTGGTTTTGTTGGGTTTTTTTATGTCACCATTTTCATTTTTATTCTGTTCAGATGCCAGTGTATTTTTGTGTTTTTTCTTTTGTTCTTTCGTCCATACACTTCCTTTAATCTTCTTTTAATCTTTAAAAAGCTAAAATCAATTTTTTCTATAAACTTGGTTTTGTAACTTCACAGATAATGTTTTTGTTTCCGTTTTTTTCTCCCTCTAAATATTATGCTGTGATGTTACTCATACTTACTTTAACAATTATGTTTTAAAACAAAGGGTTTGAAAAAGAGATTATTAGGTTTGTGTATGTCTGATTCACAGAAAAGATTGGGGTTTGGCCTCAAGGAACAATGTGGTAGGTACAGGTGAGAATGGATGCAATCCAGTGGGGATGGCTTGAGATAATACAAAATGAGAGAACAATTATAGGGATCTGCAGCATAGGAAAATACAGTGTAATTTACCTCTATTCATAGCACTCTGTATTTCTTCCTTCAAACAAATGTATGTAGTTTAGCTGCCAAGATCATTAAATTAGTAACTTAATTATAGGGCCTCTGCATGAGGACATAACGTGGTGTTATTACAGTAGGATTTTTAGAAAATCCTGTCTGAAGCTAAGGGATAGGATCATAAAAAACCCAACAATGAAAATGATGTGCTTGATTCCACAGTATCACAGTTAAGAGCAGGTTGGATGGCTGCGACATGTGGTGTTCCCAAGCCAGCAGAGAGGATCTTGCAGTAATCACAGGTCTGAGGAACATGATATGGGCTGTGTCTCGCCTTGCACAGCATACAGGGGTTTCATTTGCTGTTCATTGAAAGGACAAATGTGATCTCCCTGTTATTAATTGCTTGGAAGCTTGCTTGTTGTTCACTTTTTAGTATTCCTCTCACACTTCCCAGCTTTCCACTGGAGGCTGCTGTTCACATTGTTTTATTATAAATTAGAGCTAACAGTGCCCCCAGGGTCTAATTTGTAGAATGATTCAGGGAATAGGCAGTCCTGCAACCCTGACAGCTATTATGGGCTCAAAGCTTCATGCTTTAGCAAGGCACTTATTTCCCCCCCTGCACCAAACTTGATTTCTGCGTGTAGATTTTCTAGGAGAGCAGTGAGAAAGCTGTGCTTTTGTCAGGAACATCCACTGGAGATAAAATACTGATAGGCACAAGTGGATTTCAGAGCTAGGGGAGAGAATTCTCCCAGAAGACTGACTGTCCAGGTCCTTGTGTGTCTGCTCAAGATGATGTCACCGCATTTGAGACCTCAATGTTTTCCACCTTAGGTGGTAAAGAACCTTAAAAATTGTTTTGCTTTTCTTCACAGCGTGGAGAACAACATGGGAAGAGGGTGTCTCCTTCCCTCAAAGGAGAGGGGGAATGGGGCTGCCACTCTGTGACTGAAAAGTAGTATTAGCATGTTCTATAGCGTTGCAGTACGACCCACAGCTCCCGGGGAATGACTGTGCAAAGGCAAGGGATCCACGTGCTGGATTCCTCCCCCCATTATCCAAACACGGTGTGTAGGCTGCACAGACAGGTCCAGGGTCCCTCCCTGTGTACAGACCCCCAGCCCACACACACCAAAAACATTCAGCTCTGCATCAGGTGCTTTTCTTGGTCTTTGTTGATCCGGCCACCTGAAGCAGTGTGGGTTGGAGGGCTGTGTGGGACACAGCATGGCCAGCAGGGTTGTGTTCCGTGTGCCCGGTGGGAGTGTGTGCACACGTGTGTCTCTGCAGGGCACCGTGAATGGAGTGATTCTCTGAGAAGGGGAGCCATTCAAACTGTCTTTTATCAGCTGTCACAAATGGGGCTTTAGGAGCAGTTTCTGCACTCCTCTCTGCCAAGGAATGCGTGCAGCATTCTCATGTCAGGATCTCACCCTATTTTCAGTTTTGAAGGTAGGTATTTAACTTAAAGGCAGTAAAGTCAGGCTTGTCTTTAGTGTTTTACTTAATGAAAATCTTAGTGTCTGTAACTTTGCCTTGCCTATGTATACATTTACATCTTTTAGAACTGGAACATATTTCTTCTACTAGAAACAGTGTTTGGCAAACAACTGTGAGCTTTCATAATTCAAGGAATAGGCTAATTCTGTAATTTGAGTCTGAAAGGACTTGAAGCTGTAGTTCAGGTTCCTTACTAACATAAATTTCTGACATTAACTATTGGTCATTGGCTTGTCTGCATGACAGTGATTCCTCCTAAATATGACAGGAGCAGACAGAAGGAACATGCTGAGAACTGGACCACAGGCAATGCCTCCTTCTGGGATTGCTTGTGGGATTTCTCCTTCCTGTAGTAATGAGACTGGAACTATTGAGCAGCATTTCTGTGGTAGGAGATTGATATTTTTTAAGTAATGCTGTAGAATACCACTGTTATTTTTGTCCAGCAATGCCCACAGGCTGTCAGAAAGGTGAGTTGTTAAATGTATCGTGGACAGCAGATCTGGATTTCTCATGGTATCTTTTTGCCCCTGGAAATGAACTAATGAAAGCATTAGTAAGAATGATGATTCCCAATGGGAAAATTCGCGGAGTTGTAGGGCACTTACAGATTAGGTAAATTGTGCCTAATCTTGCTACTTAATACATCTGTAAAGTACATTGCTTTGAAATATTTCATGTATTCATATTTCATTTTATCCCTGTTAGACTTATTTTGTTTAACAGTAGACAGAAACCAATTTAAACTATTTCTTTTCAAAAATACATTCCTAAAAAAACATTCAAATTTCTAAGAAAAGCTCTTTCAAAGCCCTGTGTATCTCAGGACTGGATACAAGGGTAAATCTGCGCTGGCATCTGAACAGAGTCACTCATGCCCACGACTTTTGCAACTGTTCTTTGACACCCACACTGCCCCCTGAATGTCCATCATTGACATTGTTTGTGTGCTCAAAGATTTTCTGAGTTCTTGTTGCTTGTAATTAAATTATCGTTATTTTTCTTTTGGCCTTCTTTTTTTCTTCCTTCACATGTACTTGACCCTCACACAGCTCTCACAAAGGAGGGGGACATGGAGAGGTTGAGTTCCACCCACCACTCCTCCTCTTCCATTGCTTCTTCATCCCACTGGTCACCACCCTTGCCGTGCCCCAGCGGCCGCTCCTGCTGCCAGTGCCTGCTGCGGAGTCTGATCACACTCTACCTCTTCATCTTTGTTTGTTCATATGTTGTGTTTCTTTCCATCAATTCAGCGGGCAAGTCCATGAGAAATGCAAACTCAGAGAGTCAATCGCTTGAGTCTGAGCTCTCCCACTCCACTCCTTCCTCTGTACTATGTAAGTTGAGAGACTTGTCTGTTCAGATGGTGTGCTTTGCCTCTCTTCCTCTTCCCTCCCCACCATCTGAGAGCAGCACAGGTCACTGTGCTGTCATCTGTCTGATCTAGGAATGACCTGCTCTTAGGGTTTACAAAACAACGGAGTGTATTTCTTTGGATGTTTATTTCTTGGTGAGATGGTGTTAAAATATTTCCATCAGCTGTAACAGCAGGATAAACAGGTATGTGTTTCAGAAAGCTGTGTCTTACAGAGCTAGTCGTTGCAGTGGTTTTCAGCTTAGAGATTTGACTCTCACCTCTGGCTCAGATCCTGGATAGGTTCTCGTGATTAATTACCTGTGGTGTTTATTATATCAAGTTACTTTCTTGAGCATCACTGTTGGCAAACCAGCCTTAGAGCTGCTGTGACAGCTGTTAGTGTGCAGCGTCGATCTGACAACTGAGAGGTGCCATGGGGGAGATCTGTGCTCATTAGTGACCATCCTACTGCAGAGGAAATCTCTAGTGTCAGTAGGCTTTGTTTGAGCTCTAAAAATATGAGAGGGAAAAGGCTTTGTCTTAGTAGCTGGTAGGACATAAAGGACCTGAGCAGACAATTTCTCATTTATAAATTAACTCAGGAGTTCTTTAGGGGTGAGGGACCTTGTGGGTTGGAACACAGGCTGCGTGTCATTGGCCTGAACCTTATTTTAAATCAGTGGAACTTTCAGTGGGTGCAGCTAGTGCAGGTGAGGGGCATCGTGCCCGAGAGGATGGGCTGCCTCCAGTCACAACTGTTGCCAGGTAATGCTGAGAGAGAGTTTCATTCCAAGGGAGGAGTACGATAGTCTATACCAATATATGGAGGACCATGTATCAAATCTGAACTACTAATTCCAGCAGTGCAAACTGCTCAGAGCCTTCCAAAAGAGGAATTAATAGGAGGGACATGGGCCTGTGCAACCCTGAGAGCTGATACAGCAACCACACCTACCATGAGGAATTCATTCCATCCACAGGAGTATTCCCAACATATCCATTATGTGCCCAGGTATTCAGGTGTGAATGCTGCAGCCTCACATTTCCCGCTTCGCTAGGTATGTAACAGTGCAAAGATGGCTGTTAATATTTAAACATAGATATTAATTGCTAATTTCATTACCAAATTTAGGAACTGTGGCATTAATTTTTAAAGGCAATGCAGTTTTTCTGAGTACAATAGGCAAATGCTGCATTTCTTAGAGCTGCTATTTGAAGGTTATTGTTGCTATTATCTCAACACATCTCACTGCTTTTTAAAACTTACTTGTAAAAAAGGAGATGCAGAATTGAGAGCTAATATTGATTTTCACTAGTGGACACCGAGATTTCTCTGAATGAGGCAGAGTGATTATGCAGGAGCACAGTTTAAATAAAAACATGCACAGCAGCAAACCTTGTTAATGTCTTTGGTTATCAAGACTTCAGACATCCTTTCTGGAGACAGCAGCCAGATTCCATGATTAAAGGAACCTGCTGGGAAACCACAGAGTGGTATCTTGTAAGTGCAGTGACCATAATGCAGCTTTGATCTGAGATTATAGGTGATTTGTCATGAAAATAAACATTTGGCAACATTTGCTATGCTGTGTAAATATTAGTGTCTTTTTTTAGTAGAGTCATGTAAAGAGAGAGCATCTTTTAGACATAATTGATTTCATATAAATAAAAATATAATATGTAGGGCATATGACAAGTGGCTTAACATCAATTTATGATGAAGGTTTAAATAGAAGGTACCTTCATTTTGTTGGGTCTATTTTGTCAGTACAAGTGCTGGGATAATTTTTCAGATACTTGCCTGAATAGCTAATGAATTAATTGTTTTTTCACTAGGGCAGTAGCAGGCTTAGTGGTTTTCAGAAAGGTGAAAGGCAGCTAATAACCCAAATAGAATGCTGCAGATCATCCATCCATGTCATAGTGTGATGAATCAGAATGAATCCTTGGAATCAGCAGGCTCTAGGAAAAAGTTGTTACATGTAAGATGACAACTCAGATGTTTTAGTCCATGTCAGAGTTTAAGGTTAAGTGGTGAGGTGAGAGGTAAGCTCTGGTCTTATGTACACTGAATCTTGATTTACTTCCTAAAGAGAAGTCCCCTGGAGCATCCCCTGTCATCTGAGGCTCTGCGTGGTTCTCACATGGATCTGAGACCCTATCAGTTGTTTATTCATGCAGCTGCTTCTTTTATTTTCTTCACAGAAATTATTTACTTGGAATATTTGTGGCATAAGCAGTAAGAGAAATTATCAGCAGAGAACTTTCTAATGTTGGTGTGTTGAGAATCATTTGGAAGAACATTGTGTGATGTTTAGCAGTCCATGCTGTAAAGCTGAATGAAATCTGGTACATCCACACAGCCAGAGCTTGTTATACAACACAGGATAAATTTTCTAGTCTCTTCCTTTTCAGACTTTGGTTATTTTCAGAGTGTAGGAATAACGTCAGGGGCTGCATGCTGTCCATCTAACTGCTGTTTGTTGGATGATGTTCAGATGGGAAGTGAAGCTGGGTTCCCCCACGCTGTGCCATTCCGTTTGAGCAGACCAGTGTCACCTTGGCACGGACTGTCCTGTTTTAGAACAACAGCACAGTGGGTAGGATTGGTCTCCCCAGATTTAGCCACCCTCCCCAGTGCAGATATCTGTATTTGAGCTAGTTGTCTAGACTCCCTTTAGTCAATGCAAATAGGTCAGATGAGTCACACTTGTCTTAAATATCTATTTTAGGATATGATGAATTGTGCCCTCGAAGTGCTTATTTCTCTCCATTGACTGTAAGGGAGAGGAGCTGAGAGAACAAACTCACTTGTCTGTACTTATACATGTCCAGGATGTTGTGAGATTAATTCAATCTGAGGTGTACCAAGATGTGTAGCTAAGATTACTGAGCTGAAAAGTTTTAAGCGTTTTTGCTTTGAGAAACAACATGTGAGCAAGTCAGAAGCAAAATCATTTTAATCATCTTGGAGTGCATGTGCAGATCTGGAACCAGGCTACCTTGTTCTTCTGGAAAGGTGCTTTACTGCTTAACCACAGCAGTACAGTGATTGCACAGATGACAGCAGAAAGATGCTCCAATATCTGAGTGAAGCATAAGGAGGTTTAAATTATTATTCTCAGAGATAAATTACTGGTCTCAGTTCTGAAAAAAAAAAAGATGGGTAATGTGGTGGTCAGTGAGTTACCAAGGGTTCTTTTCTTGTGTTTCACTAAAAGTGAAGTTTCTGGTAGATATATTTCTGAAGGCTTCATTTTCACTTATGTGCAGCTCATTTTTATCCTGCACCTTCTCTCTGCAATTAAAATAACAAAATATCCATCATTTCAGCATGATTCTTGTAGATTGAGTTTGCAAACTGGGGCTACAGGAGGGGAAAAGAAGCCCCAGAATTCCCTCCAGGAACAGTTTTTGCAGTTCTTTTATACCCTTTTTTTTTTTCCTTTCCTGTGATGCTTGATTTCACTAGGTGGGAGACTGCTCCTTATAGGTTGAAAGTATGGATCGTGTTAGATGTTTTTTGCTTAAACGGTGTTCTACTCATTTTGTGTTCTTTAGGTATTAGTGTTAATGGTGTTCTTTTATTGTGAAAGGTTATCCCCCACGCTGTAGCTGAGCAGAAAAAAAAGGTACAGAAATATAGCTAGAGGTTAATGACTCATTTGAAGTTAACATATGTGCTACAGCAGTGCTCCAGAAATCATTTTAGCCAGTGCTAGAAAATGTTCCTGTTTGTTCTCTCCTTATTATTTGGTCTTTTTATAGCTCTTCTTCATAATATTTTTGCTTGAACTACCTTTGTATTAGTCATAAACCTTCTTGCCTCCCAAAGCAGGGATTGTATTTTTTTGAACTGCTAAAACCTTATTAATTACCTTAAGTCACTGAGCCTGTGGGGTAAAGGTTCTATTTAGAAAGCAGGTCCATAGTCTTTTCTTTAAGGCATTTACTCCATGGGTATATTCTGAGCAAAGGCTGTAAAAGCCACTGTCTTTCCCATATCTACAGTGTGTTTCCTTATCAGTTGGCTCAGCAACTTAGACCTCTGTTAACAATGTTTTTGCTTCACATCTCAGTTGTTTTAGAGACACCAGATGTATTTCTGCTCAGTCATCCTTTGCTTATGGAGAGCAGACAATTCTATACCATGGGAAGCCATTGCCATATTCTAAGAAACTATGGATGTGTCAGGCTTTAATTTTTTAATTGACTTTCACCACACTCTATATAGAGAAAGCAACTGAACCAGTTTTATCAGAGTCTCATTACAGTTGTCAGTTCTCTTTAGGAAGTTTAGTTTCTTTTAGTTTTATTTAGGAAGTCCTTGCTGCACATCAAATGAAAAGTATAATAGCATAAAATTGCCACTGTACATCAAACGGCATAATTGTCCTAGAATTCAATACAAGCCAAGTTTACTATTGGATAAAAAAATAAATAATGAAAAAAATCAAATGTGAATGGTGATTGCAAGTGACAGTTATCTGGCAGATGGGAACTGGCCAGATGCCTCTTCCCTAATGCCTTGTGTGTTCGTTTGTTGTCCTTCTATGGATGGTAATGTGTATTTAGGTGGAACAAAAACTGGGTGTTTGGAAGAGCATATGTTACATGGAGTCCATCAAATTTATAATGAAAATTTGGTCATTTTTTTACCTCTCCAAGAACTGCCAATTACTTCTGTCAGATGTTTTCTGCAATAGCAGGACCTTGCTCCTACCACCTACCAATACCCTTTTCACCTTAGTTCATCTCTAGAGTCCTTGCTATTTCTTCCTTTGCACTAAGGATAAGCACAAGGATTTGACTTGGTGCTCGTGGCCATCAAGTCATGGCTGCATTTTCCTTCTGCTACTTTTCCAGCCTCCTTCCAATTTTCTGCTTGTTGTATTTCAGTTTTTCCATCTCCTTTCCCTTCCTTCCTTCCTTCCTTCCTTCCTTCCTTCCTTCCTTCCTTCCGTCCTTCCGTCCTTCCTTCCGTCCTTCCTTCCGTCCTTCCTTCCGTCCTTCCTTCCTTGTTAAACCTCTGCTTCCAAGACAGTGAAGCAGAAATACCTCTGATATCTATTTGTAGTCTGTCTCCCTGCATACCTACACTAGAAGGTGCAAAAGCCAAGATAAAAACAAACACCCCTGAACAAACAGGAGGGGGGGTCTGTAAAATGACAGTGGGTACTGAGCTTTTTAGTTTTTCATACCTGCTGTTATTTCATACTGCCTTGTCCTTGACCATTTTCTCCTTGCAATGAGTAAGGGCTGAGAAGGAGGCAAAGGGTTTTGCACAAAGGATAAATCATTTCTGGAACTCCACTTCCTAATTTATGCTCCACCTCTGCCTTTGGCTCTGTGCCAAGGAGGCTGCACGTCACATCACTAAATAGGAAGAAATCTAATTTTCTAATATATGTGTAATTGTGTGTTGCTGAAAGGTAAGGGTAACAGTTGCTATCATAGAGTTTCATGTGGTGCTTGTAATTTTGTAGAAAAATTGAGAGCTGAGTTTAAAGGCAGATGATTTGGCAACATCTTCCTGTTCCTGACAGTCCACATGGTGAAGTGTGAAGTCTTTCCCCAAGCATGGGAAGAACTGACAGTAGTGCTGGAGTCGGATACAGGTTGATTGGAGCCAGTGATTACTGCTGTGATCTCCTGCACCGGCTCTGCTGGCCTGGAGAGCTTCCTGATGGATGTGTTTGATATCCACGGACAGGTCTGCAGACCTAGATGTTAGTGCAGCCCAGAGAAACTTTGCTGGAACCATGTTCTGCAATATTAGGTGGCTTCTGTCAGAAAGCTTCATGAAAACATACATTCTGCTGCAGTTTCATTTTGGAACTAAACCCAGGAAAAACACTAATTTGGCAATACAGTTCAGTTTCTCCCTCTTGGGGTTGATGTTGAATTATGTCTTTTATATCTCTACATCAAAGGTACTATGGTAAGACTTGGGAAAGAAATGACTGACGTTAGTGAAAAAGGGAATATTGCCAATTGTCTCAAGCCAAAATTAGGTGTCCATGTGATTTTTGTGTCTCTCGTGTACAGTACCTTAGATGTGTTCATTGCTTGCATTGTTAGCCATTCCCATGATCTCATGATCATGTAGCAGCTGATCAGAGATTTTTACCTCATTTCCCACTGTCTGATTTAATCATCTGTAATTTCCTAGTCTCTAATTGAAGTGTGTTGCTGGGTTATTTAATGAAATCCTTTAGCTCTATTATATTTATGTGAGATGTTGCATGCAAAACTGCTAATTTCTTCACTGCACGAGGTCAGCATATTGTGGGGGATTTTTTGCCAGCCTTCTGTAACACTGGGCCATTATTTCTTACTCAGCCATCCTACCACTTGGCTGGTGCTGACAATGCCATACAGAGTCCGGGCAGTGTGGTCGGTGTTGTTTAAGCACATGGCAGTTAGAGGCATTGCTGGCCTCTCCATTAAAGGTCTTTGTTCTTTCCACAGTCCTTGTGAAAAATAAGGCAATTCACACTTGAAACACTCTTAGTCGTCATGCTGTCTAGTAGACAAGAGCTGCTCACAAAAAGTCTCACTAGATTTTTGTATCTACTTTGTTCTCCCTCATGTCCTTCCTTGCTGGTTTCTTTTTGGCTCTTTTTGTTTGAATATATTAGGTGTGCACTTAGGAAAGGGTTAACACTACTATGTCAGCTGTTGAGCACAGCATTGGAGGTGTACTTTCTGTATGTGCTCCCCAGCCTTTTCTGTTTGAAGAAGAGTGTGATCTCTCTCAGTCCTTTTGTTTTAACGTTCCAGGCCTGTTTCTGTGTGCGTGTGTTAGTGACCAAACCCACGTGTAGGAGTGTGCAGCAGAGTTACAGCTGTTGCTTGCACAAGAGAACTGCTACAGCCTGGTTGCTTGCATTTATTTTTCTTTCAAGTTTGGGTCTGCCAAATAGGTTCTCTGATGTTTAAGGAATAGACACTGCTGTAAATAGACCTACATGGATACATGTGCATTTTATGGAATCCACGAGCTTTGTGGCAGAGGATCTTCATTATAGGCTTAGGGTCCAAATTCATTTTTACTTAAATGTTCACATTTGGCCAAAGCAAACAGCAAGTGTTGGGGAGATTCCTGAATATCAGCACTAGACACGGGAAAGGTAAAGGCCTCTTGTGTATCTGAAACACAGAGCATTGTTTGTCAAACAATAATCAGTTTCCTTGAGTTTGAAGTTGAGAGTCCGGCTGTGGTTTGTTTTGCCTTTTAAACAGCAGACCCTTCAGTGAAGATGATTAGAAGTATGAAAGGAAAGCAGATTGATCTTGACATGTATTTAATTTCCTCATGGATACAGGAGTGCACTGAAGGCAAATCAGTGTAAAGTAGCAATATACCCTCATGTCCTTTGGCCATAGAGAGGCTGCTGTGCCAGCTGAGGGATGACAGGGTACCTGTCAGCTGTCACCTTCCACTTTGCCTTCAGCCTAAGATTGGTTTGTATCTCTCCCCAGCTCGCAAGCAGGAGATTATCAAGGTAACTGAGCAGTTGATTGAGGCCATCAACAATGGGGACTTCGAAGCTTACACGTGAGTGTCTCATTTGGGAGGGAGTGAGAAGAGCTGATGTGTTTGACATGCTGTGTGTAGATATGTGTGTTTACAGAGGAGTGCCTGTACTTGTATTTATATGTTTTTGGAATTCCTCCTGGTGAAACAGAACACTTTCAAGGCTGCTTTGCCCTGGCTTACACCTTGCCAGTTTCACAGGAGCTGCTTGTGTAAACCTGGTGTAGTTAAAACAGAGTAATTAAATCTTGCCTAAATACTGACGTGAGACACAAAAAAATCCTTTGGATTGCACAGGAGCAGTTTTCAGAGTCCCACGTAACATTTCCTAGTTGTGAATATAATCCCACCACTGACATGTGGGATCTTCTTTGGTAGATTTTTTTGGTGAAAAGATGATTTATATGAAATTTAGTCCACTTGAAGTGAGCTGCCAACTACTAATTTGGTGAAACCAGAACATCGTTCCTTCTCCTCCTTTAAATTGTGTTCTTTTCCAGTGTGAGGGCTCGGTTAAGTGACATGCCTGATTGGATTAAAGGAAACTTTGGAAAATAATCTCTCCAAAGCTGTGTTCCATAGCCACTCATTACGAAATTCCCTCTTTCCCACAGAAAAATCTGTGATCCAGGCCTTACGTCTTTTGAACCTGAAGCTTTGGGTAATCTGGTAGAAGGGATGGACTTTCACCGGTTTTACTTTGAAAATGGTAAACATTCCTTTTTCTTTTCCAAATCCTCACCTGTTCCTTGTGACTGTGTTTTAGCACTTTGGTTTGGGAGTGCATTGATTCGGGCAAGGCAAGGAGGTATTCTTTTTGCCTGACTTCTGCTGTGCTCACTCACATATCACAGGGCACCTCAGGTAGTGGAGGAAACTGTCATGTGTTTCTGGTTTGTTTTTTTTTTTTCTTCTGGGGAAATAGATGTGCTTGTACTTAAAATAATGGTCACTAATTCATGTGGTGACAGGGGTTGCAACCAACAGTCAGAGTTTGCAGTGAATATGTGATTGTAGTCAGTCTGCACTGCTCAGGAGCTGCTCGGCTGTCTCTGTATTGGTGCATATGTGTGTGTAGATATGAAAACATAAATTCATATTAATTTACATATTTATAGCAATCATGTCATCTGTAAGAAAGAAAAATTTACCCACAGAATGGATTTAATAAAGTTTTGCGGGATCATGTAATGTAAGTAACCATTTCAGAGCAGCCTTGACTTGAAAGGAAATACAATATTGTAAATTAAGATATCAGTTTTTCCAGTAATTTCTGAGCAAGGTCTGAGCATAAAATGGGATAACAGTATTCCTAAATCAAAATATCCCTAATCTAAATGGGATTATTGTATTCCTAAATTCTCTCCCATCTCCAAAACAGCACTTTGTGTATTCTTCCTTATAATTTTTTTCCTTTCATTACCACTGCTTTTTAGTTTTCATACGTATCAGCATTTAATAAAATATGATGCAAGATTAAGTTAAAAGCTAAATTATTTTGACTGGAAATACTAAGTACAAATGTTATTAGACAGAAGAGTGAAACCGAAAAATTGGAAAACTCAAGATGGTGGCCTCCACTTTATTTAATCCACGTAGGTCCATATTAAACAGTGTGTAATGTGCACTATTAAACATTTGACTTGGAGCTGTGACTGTGCTCATTTCTCCACTGCACCCGACTTGCCAGTAATGGCTGTGGGTAAACAATGATTATTAATTTATACCCACTAAGCGGGTGAGGTCACTTTGTCTTACCCCGGGAAAACGTCCTTTCTCCTCCCTGCGTGCGTGTGTGCGTTTCGTTCCCAGCTCTGTCCAAAAGCAACAAGCCGATCCACACGATCATCCTGAACCCGCACGTGCACCTGGTGGGCGAGGACGCGGCGTGCATCGCGTACATCCGGCTGACGCAGTACATGGACGGCGGGGGCATGCCCAAGACCATGCAGTCGGAGGAGACGCGCGTGTGGCACCGCCGCGACGGCAAGTGGCAGAACGTGCACTTCCACCGCTCGGGCTCGCCCACGGTGCCCATCAAGTAAGAACCGGCTCGCCCCGCAGGCTTAGGTCAGGCCGCACGGCCTAGCAGCTGCCTTAAGAACTACGAGCCTCTTGTCATTGTTTATCCTGTATTATACTCACATACGCTGGCGGGGCAAGTACTTTTAAAGCGGTGCTCTTCTTGGTGGTTGTTCTCAGCTGTGATGCCCGCTGATCCAGCTCAGCCAGCAGCTTGAGGAGCAGGGAAAATGTTTTCATGTAGATAAGGCTTTCAGTGAAGTCACGCAGAACAGGTTAGAAAATCTGAAATAGAATTTCTGGAAAAACGAAAAGCAAGAGGATGTGTGGAGCTGTTAAAGCTGACCAGAAAGTTTCAAGGCAAAAGTATTGCTGTCATGAAAAACTGAAGTATGTCTAATGTTTGTTGTGGTTTCCAGCCACATCTGCTTACTCAGGCCTAGGTATGTTCACTGCAAGTTGTTTTGGAGCCAGTTTGCATATTTAATTTGTCAATTGAGTCATCCCAGTAGCCACCACATTCTTATCTCCTTCCCCATGCTCTCCTTGCTTAATGCTGAGCAGTGCCAGTCTCGCAGCTCGGCCATCGTGTGGGTCAGCCTCCCGTCTCTGCCATCACCGCTCCTCTCCCGCTCCTTCAGGCGCTCCCACACCCTCGGAGTCACGCTGTGACCCGAATTCCTTGGGCCACACTGTCAGCAGCGTGAATTACAGCACACTCACAGTTGCAATAACGAGATAAAGAGTCACGGCTTCCTCAGCAGGTTCTGCTCAGGCCCTTGGCTTCCCTCCGTCCTGCAGCCCTCTCTAATGAGCCCAGACCTCACAGACTTCTGGCTTAGCCTGGGCTCTTTCCAAATTAGGCAGCGCTGGCACAGGCCTTGCTTTGCTCAGTTGTGAGCCCTCTGTATAGGATATAATTACATTTGTGTGAGGTGTCTTAGTGCTGACAGTGGCTGAATTTCCTGCTAGGGATGTGAAGGGCTTAGATTCCATCCTTCAAACCTTCATCATGTTCCATGTTTTACTTCTTGCACCACTGTTCTCCTGTAGGAAATGATACTTGATAAAGTGAGGAACATGATAGAATGAAGTGTCAAACTTCCATGGGGATGAATTTTTTGTTGGTTTTTTTTATTTAGGAAAAAAGGAATTTGATTACTTACTGATAATTATTTTATTTCAAAATGTGAAACCAATGGAAACAGGAACCACATCACCCTTAATTTCTCACATTCCAGCTGCACTGCTGATATTGAAAGAGACAATATTGAAAGAGTAGCTACACTTGCTTGAAATGCAGTGGTAGGTAGATTTTTGGTGTTTTCATTAAGGAGTGTTTTTTCAAGGAATCTGACCTGGGTGTGTGCAGAGCCAGAAAAGCCAAGTGAAGTGGGTCCAGTGCACTCTGGACAGTGGGACAGTGTGTGTTTACAGCAGAATGACATAAATTGAACTACAGAATTATGTAATCTTTTCCTTAGTTGTTTTTTTTTTCCCCTCTGTTTTTTGGGGAAGGGCTGTTTTTTGTGGCTGCTCATCTCTCTAATAAAGATAAGGTTTTCTGGGACTGCTGAGAACGGAAGGAAAAGCAGCCACCAGGTAATTTTTTTGAGACTGCAGGTTTGTGTGTGTGTGTCAGTGAATGTTCAGACCTATGGGGTCAGACAGAGGAAGTTTCAGGATTGCAAGAGTGTGTCCAAGCTGAAAGGGTCACAGAGGAGAAGCCTTAGAGCAGGAGTCAGGGTTAAGGAGAGATTCCCTGAGTCAGCAGCACAGACCAAGGTATGTAGCACTGGCAACAATATCACATAAATCCCATACCTAACCCTAATCTTGAATTCAGAGGGGGTTTGGACTTGCTCATATCTCTGTTCCCAAACACCTTGCTCCAATGGTTAGAAGCCTCACTTTCCAGTGTAAAGCTCAGTCGTGTTCCACGTACCCTTGTTATTCGTGTTTTGCCCCTGTTCTCCTGTGCTGGGGGTAGGTGTGCAGACATGATCAGATCACTCCCTACATTCTTTTCATGAGGCAAATAACCAACACTAACTCAGCTGGCTTTTTTTGGTAGCATCTCCATTTTCCTGGCTACCTTAATACCTCTTCACTGTCTGCTTTTCTTTTGAGGTTTGTCTTTATCTTGGATTCTCCGTCAATACTCTGTCCAACTGCAGTCAGGGCTTGTGTTTAACTCCACAATGTCTTTCTTTCCCTGCTGCACTGGCATGGTTTTGCACTTTTCTTATCTGCATCACATCAGCAGCTCATCTGAGCCAGCCGCACATTTTTCCTCAGCTCTCTTTTCCAACCACTGAGCAGGTAGGACCTTTGGCTGAGTGTGCAGCTTTGCACTTCCTATTTTTCCACGTGACATTTTCTGGGTTACCCAGCCCTCAAGGTGATTCGGTTCTTCTCACACTGCTCCTGTTTTCCTTTCTTTTTATAGTGCCTTCCACCTAAGTGTAAATATCCTACCTGAGATCAGAGTCCTGCTGCTTGTGCTCAGGACTAGTGAGTCTCCTCTAGGCTGATGGGTCCCCTTTCAGCCCAAACATTGCTGCTTTTCCTTTAGTTACTTTACATATCCTTTCTTTATTCCCCATCTTCTCAGGTCTGAGTGGAAGATTTCCAGGTAACACCATGCTAGAATCTCCTTCTGTAACCCATCCTGACCATCCTTTAAGCTGCCCTGAACTTCACCTTCACTTTTCCCAGTCAGAGCAGCAATAACTTCATTTTGGAAAACTACAAAAGAAATCTGTTTAAAATATTGTTCTAGTTTTTTCTTCCTTTATTTTATATATATACAGTCTGCAGCTACTTATTTAATTATTACCAATGCACAGTAGTTAATAATGGCATTTCCATCATAAAAAGTATCTTACACATCATGTCTGAAGAGGAATTTCAGATCTAATAAAGTCCCAAAAGCAATTATAGCTGTGATCTGCTTTGGCAAATGTCATATCCTAGATTATGTCAAATCAGTTGCTGCAAGCACAGTAGCTTGTTTGTTTTCTTGACATCTAGGGATGTATCTGAGCTGTTCAGTAGCTATAGGTATAGGGAAATGTTTCCTTGTGGCAGAGAACTTGTTTGGAAAAGAACAGGAGCACAAATGTGTACTTAGTTTATAAATAAATTTTATTTGTAGTTTTGCTGGGAGTCAGACAAGACAGACTTGGGCTTCTGTCTTGCTCATGATCTGAGTGATGGTAGGAAATTCTCCCCTGTGTCTGTGTTCTAAAGAACCTGTGCTAATGTGTTTCTTCAGAATGGTGTCTGCCTGTCCACAGAGAGTGGACCTGCCCAGTATGGGCAGTCAAAGGGCTTTTGGACCTAACCCTGACTCCCAACCCTAACTTGAGCCAGAATGAGGTGTATGTTCCCTTGTTTATCACAGCTTACAGCTTCTTATCCTTTGATAAGTGAAATGGCAAGCAGCAGGAGAGCTGAGTAAGGCGTGTGTTCTGTGTTTGTGCAGTGCCTAGCGCAGAGGGACGCCCACCACGGCTCCGGCCCCTAGATGCTACGGTAATGCAAGTCATGTTACAACCTGAGCTAGTTAAACACTTCCTTGCACCCTCCTTCTCTTCCCTTTTCTCTCTGCATACGGCTCTGGCATGTCTTGCATGTTCATGACATCTGACTCTTCCTTGTTACTCAGTTTATTTCTATATGAGGCCCTCAGTCCATGGCAGTGCCTGTGATGTCCATGCTGAGGAAGTCAAGTTACGCTCAGAGACCCCGAACTCTGCTCTCCCTCCTTTAAGGAATCCCTTAAGGCACTTTAGCTTCCTGCCTCAGTTTCCTTTTTTATTTTAACAGCCTCTCTGGCATCTTGTAAAGATGGAAAATGTCTGTAAAGTGGTTTGAAAAATAAAAGAATGCTTTGCCTGAGCGTTTGGGGTTTTTCCCCCCCCCCCCCAATATCATGTTAAATGATCTTGAGAAGGTTTTTCTTTTCGATAGCATTGGCTAACACTTGAGCATGTACTGTTATGTGGTGGTGATGTTACCAGTAATGGAAATCTGTTTTCTTTTTCTCCTTCCTCCTAGCTAAAAATATCAGCGGTGCCGCTCTTGCATTTTCTGTACCCAACGCACCTGGTTGATTACCATCTTGGCCATCCCGTTCTCTTCATGCATGTTTCTGAGTGCATGGAGTTGTGAAGGTTCTTCATGTAACACATTTGTGATGCACCACGTTGCTGTATATTCCATCTGTACACTGTTAGCATTTCAATGAAGGCAATGTTCCATGCAAATAGAGAATAACAAGGAGTAAAAGGCAAAAAAAAAAATATTGGATGGACAGCAGTAGATACACGACACATCTGTCACTTCCTCCATTTATGCCAAGTTTTGACAGACAACTTTAAGAACTATCCTGTTTATTAAAAAAGAAAAAGGAAAAAAAAAAAAAAAGAAAAAGTATATTTTACCTTCTTTTTTTAAGAACTGTTTTTTGACTCCTCTTTTTCTCCCAAGTCCCAGGATTTTCCTTTGGTTCTGGTAGGAATGGTTAGGATTTCCGCTGGCAGCTCCGCTACTGTAAAGCAGATCTTTATTACAGCGTGTAGATGGACAAAATCACTGATTAATGTGGAACTGATAATATCTTGGCTTTGGACCAGCTGAAGCCTTCTTAGTTTATTAGTCTGTGTAAACTGGAAAAATCTCCTCTTTTGCTGGCTTGGCCACTTCAGAATTAACTGTCAGTGTTCTGGTGAGTCAGCAGCTTCTGCTTTCCCTTGGAGTCCTTTTTGCTTTCTGATTTTGCTTAACTGAAAATTTCTATTGGATGATTAAGCAAAATTAAAAATTGTAAGGAATTAAGAGATAATTGAGAGGCAATTTTCGAGGATTAAAATGGAAGGAGAGAGAAAGATTTTTATCGCTTTTAGGATGTACTGTAAATTTTTTAAGGAGGCTTTAAAAAAATGTAAAATATGATATGTTGGTTAATCTATAGACCTGTTGTGTGGTTCGCATAATCAAGAAATATTAGGCCTTAAAGCTGAGTATGAAGAGTTTACTTACATTACACTGCTGCTGTTGCTTCTCTGGAAATGGATTATGGATGCACCGGTTCTGCCACAGATTTGCCTCCCCCTCTCGGCCTGCAGCGTGCCGTTGGTTCCTTAGGGCCACGGTGCAGCACACGGTGTCGAGCCCAGCCATTCCCACAGCCATTCCCGCGGCCATTCCCATGGCTTTGGCCGGCTCCGGGCCAAAGGAGGGGCACCGCTGCCAGTGCAGAACGCAAACCTTGTACCAGGGGTGAGTTTCCCTCCCCCCCCCCCCCCCCCCCGTTCTTTGCTGACACCATCNCCCCCCCGCCTCCTGTTGCTGTGAAGACACATCCCTGCCTGATTTTAGGTTCAGTCCCTTCCGTTGCCCACAGCAGAGCAGGGGCCGGGTGGCTCCTGTCCCCACCCTGGCAGTGGTTCCGTGGGCAGGCTCCCTGCTCCGCACAGTGCATGGGGTCTCTGTCACCCTCCTTTGCAGCCGGTGACAACTCACAGCTCAGCAGCCTGAAGTTTTTAAAATGGGAAAGCTTCCTAATTTGTACCATTTCACCTTTCTGTGTGGATTAACTAATCAAAAGCAGTTCTTAAACATGTCGATGTTGTTACTAGTGGATGTATGGTAGATGGATTTAAGCTTCTCTGATAATTACTACATGATTTTAAACAATATATATTTAAAATAAGCATCTACAATAAATGTGTTGAGCCATATTAACCTGCCAATGGGATCTGTGAAAAAAGTAATGGCCTCATTTTTTTCTCATTAATTTCTTTACTTTTTTCTTTTTTTTTTTGTGAAGCGGCTATAAGTGGCATAACTGTATTTAAAATTAACAAATTAGGTGTAGGGTGTTTTTTTTATACTTCTAACATAGCATGTGGTGTTGACGTATTACTGTAGACCAAGTTTGTCTTCCACACCGAGACGCGAGGAAATTGTGATTTGTTCTCTCCACCACAACTGAATTATACACTTCTGTCATTTTGGAACACTGCAGTTTACCATGGGACACAGTGTACATATTTCTTGCCATAATGGTAAATGATTGATATATTTAAGGATTAATAAATTTGTGATTTCTGCTGACATCGTGCTTGCGTTTTAATTTCCCAAGAAACTGTGATCTTCGCGCTGGAGAACCTGCAGTGTGCGTTTGAATTAAGACATCAGAGACATAAATGCAGTGTCTCAGAGTGTTCAGTTTGGAAACAGGAGTGTTTGCCTTTGTGCTTTGTCTGTGGGTCAGTTCTGAAGTGCCTTTCTTGAGGGCCAACTTGTAACCGCTCATGCTCGACTTTGTTGATGGGCTTTGCACATACCTAGTATTGTAAGTCCATATTTAGAAATGTTTTAGGTAGTTTGCATATTCCTGTAGCTGCCTTGCAGTGTTTCATATACATGCTCTGCCTGTAACACAAGACTGTAAAAGCAGTTATTGTATGTTATATAACACCATAAAATATATATGGTAATGCATTAAAGTCCATAAATAATTAGCGTTTAAAATAATGTACCAGTTTAAAAGCTTTCATCTATGTCTGTAGTGATTTTTAGGCTCTCTTTAACCCCTGCTGAGCTGCAACTGAGAACAGTCTTTTATACCAGCAGAGCGTGATGGAGCAGAGAAGACGACTCGCAGCTTTCCTGGGTCAGGGAGTGCAGAGCTGGATGGCTGAGCTGCTGCAAGGCCAGGGCAGCATAGCTGGAGCAGCAGCGTTGGTGAGGGAGCCAGAGCCTGGGTTGGTCACAATTTCACTGCGCCCTTCTGAGTGGCATCTTGCAAACAAAAAGGGAGACAGCTCAGGGGGTTGGAATTTTTCAGTAAACTGCAGGAGAAGGAGAAGCGGTTTAGTCTGTTGGGAGGTTTTACATTTTGTCGCATCACTACTTTGTTTGCTCGTTTTTTTCCAGTAAGGGCTATCCCAGAAATCAGTTTGATTTCCATGTTAACCGAGCTCCTGCAGAAAGCTGTTCGACAGCAGTGGAATTACTACTGAGTTGAGGTATGCAGAGAAGAGAGAGCAGTGAGTGAAGCAAACTGTTGAGCAGGTGGGTGGGAGAGTATATTTCCTGAATACCAGGTTGAAGATTTGGGAGAGAGGGGTAGGGTTTTGGAGTGGTTTTTTTGGTTTTTATAATGGTTGTGGGTGTCCTTTTATAGCACAAATATTTTAATCTGCTGCCTCCTGGTGGCTTCTGTAATGCTGTTTTCTATTTAGGAGTGCACAGGAAGATGCTGTTTGTTCTGAGCAGGAAGGAACCCCGTGCTTTCATGCATTCACTTTTTAATGTGAGTAAGGAACACAGAACATTGGAGAGCCTGAAAATGACCATTTCCTGGGTTGTGAATGTATACTGTACACATACCTGGAGGAATCACAGTGGTCCTATTTTCTAAAAATGGGCTCCCAGGGCACAGATAAAAAAAGTAACATCTCCTAGAGTTGAGTATTAAATCCAAAGTTCATTGTGTCAAAGATTAACTTTACTGTTTCTTCAGTGAGTTATTAATCGTTGGTAATTTATTATCTCTTTGGGCTGTGTGCTCGCAGAAAACAGAATTACTTTGCTCTTCTCAGGGCTTTTCTTTCTTTCTTCTTAAATTTGTACAGTCATACTTTATACATAACCCATCTTGAGAAAATACCATTATTCCAAAAATTAATTGTATTAGTCAAAGAATTGATCCAAATTGCTTCAGGAGTTTCAGCTTCTTTCTTCCTTACAGATAGTTAGTGAAATACAGACAGATGTGGGTGAATGGGAGTTCAGTACTGCAAGGTGCAACTGCTAAAGCTCTGGTTCCTGCAGGGAAAGCAGAAATATAGGGAGGCTCTGATACCCACAGAAGGGGAGCCTACCTAGGCCTCACATGGAAGGAAGCCTAAGAGGAGCAGACCAGAAGCCTTTCCTTTCTTCTGTCTTGCACAGAGACCCGTGAGTGAGCAGGACCAGTTGCAGGATCTGCTTCCTAGGCAGCATGCTTGTGGGAAGAGGAGAAGGCAGCAATCCTGCTCACATGCTGCACAACTGCAGGCAGTAAGTTTGGGGAAGAGGAGAACATTTAATCACAGAGTGTGAGGGGAGGAGAATCAATGCAAAAAAGAGAAGGTGATAGAAAACAGGGTTTGCAAGGGGAAGAGGCAGAGAGAGTAGCATTTCTGTGTTACAGAAATGTCATGTTCTCTCTTTAAATATGTTGCCAGAACTCAGCTGTGGGGCTGGACCATCTTAAGAACTAAGTGGAAATTCAGCCCATAGAATCTTTTTCCTCATAATGACCTCTAAGGAGTTAACACAGTTAAATAGCCTGAATCTGACAAGTGGTTGGGATAGGGTTGGTTCCTTAAAATAGCAAGGGCTGGGGCCTCGGTCATACAGTTACTCACTTCTGGTATTCCCTGAAGTCAGCCCACAGTGGAAAGATGCTGTCTCGTGTCAGGGCAGGAGTAACATCAGTGTCTGTCACTGGGTTCCCTCTCACTGTCAGGCAATTCTCAGTGTCCAGCACGCTGGTGCAGGAGGAGAGGGGACTATTAGTACACAGCCCACTGCATTGAGAGAGAGTTCATGGCAAATGGAACAGCCTGGACTGGGAAGGAGGAGACCACTCTGCTCTTTGACCACTCCTTTTCCCACCCTTCCCAGGCATTCGGTGCTGGCTCTCAGGGATGACAGCTGCCCGGGCGAGGCGGTGACAGCCACAGGGCCTTAAGTAGCACACATAGTCAAGGGACTGTACCAGCAACAACCAGCCTGACAGTGGAGGTAAGAGCCACGTTTGTGAGCCAGGCAGCTCATTCTATAAACAGTTACTGCTCAGCATCAGTGCCTAAACAGAAGCCAAACCCTCTGTAAGGAAGAAGGAGAGATTACTGCCAACCACAACTGTCTTGTTAGAGCAAGACATCAACTTAGTTAACATCACATCAACCTGCTGCTGTGTCTGTGCACCGGAGAGGGGGTAAGTACCAGAGCAAGAAGCCAGAGTTCAGCTTAACTCACTTGGTTAAAGTCCTCAGAGAAAATGGGCACCTCAACATCTACTCCCTAACTAAAAATGGTGGTCTCGGAGGATTTTTTTCTCAACATTCTAGACCGTAAAGCACAGAAGCTGGACCATACCAAAACTTGCCTGCCTTTTTCAATGTAGCAAATCTAATCAAAGAAAGCTCTAATTCAAAGTCTAATCTTACTGAAAAGTTACTCTAAACAGGATTTTGAGTACAGCAGAGCACCTTTACCCACAGAAGAGAGATTGGTAGCATGCCCAGCCTTCTGTTTGCAGGCCTTATTTCTGATCCTCTGGTTGGCCCTGGGCCGCCTGGAGGGTATGGTGTAGATCTGTGCACTTCCCACTGATGTGGCAATTCCCATTTCCAGCCCTTCATTGCTGTCCTTTGTATTGGTAATGTTCACACTGTCTCTAAACCCTGGAGAACCTTGGATTCAGGGGTTCTGTGAAAGGGAACAAAACTGCCCTTCAGGTAGACTTAAATACACTCCATGTATATATTTTGAAGAACGTGGGAATATTAACTACTTAGCAGCATCTGAGAGGGAGCCGAGTGTTGGCACGTGATTCTGGGATCTAGTTTTGGAGGCACTGTTTCAGTTTCCTGTTGGGGCCAAAGCACTGTGTATAAATAGTTATATTCTGTGTGATGGAGACAGACAAGCACAGTAGCAGCAGTGGGCTGATCTCAGGGCCTGGATGCAGAACACTGGCAGGGCTCTGGGGGACATGCTGTGGGGTTTTTCTGTTAAGTCAGGCCATGATTCTGAGTGTGTGTCTCTTGTGGAAGGTCAGTGCCATAACCACTGAATGAATATCTGAGACAGTTTTTCTCTGTGTTTTCCACTGAAAAATAAGTAGGAAAGGACCTCATTTGTGTTTCATGTGTTTTTTTTAAATTTGTCAAAACTTGCATAATGACAAGAGCAGAAAGGATCGCTTTCCCTGGGCACCTGTCAAGTGAAGGTGCCACAAGGGCTAAAAACTGCCACTGAGGACTAATTAACACAAAACTGAGGGCAAGAAACGTTGCAAGTCTCATTACTTAAATCAGTGGATGTGTTTGGTTAATGCAGTATGTGAGGAGGTACAAATAATTAAGGCTTGAAAGCTGGTACTTTTCTGATCCTCTTTGCAATGGGTTTTCAGAAGGTGCTCTCTATTTACTCTCCTCTGTAGCTGAATGGGGATCTCTGGTGTTTGAGTCTCTCCACATTCACACCTTCCCATAAACAGCTTCCCAGTTCAGACCAGCTTTTCACACATGACAAGGCAGAGCTCCTTTACATCCCACAGTCTTAGGCTGCCTGCCAGAAGGGTGCAGGAGGGGGTGTTTGGGGGAGTGCAAGAGCCAGGGGATGAGGAGGATGCTGTTTTCATTAAGAGGCCTCAGTAGCTCACACTGCTCATCTCTGAGGAGGAGTGGCTGGCACAAGGATCCAAACATTCTGGTGGGTGAGAGGAGAAAGCAGGCTGAGGCTTCTCTGCTGCTGGATCCTCTCAGCCCTCTGCTGCTCCCTGCCCCTCCGCTCCAGACTCGCCTCTTCCGTGCACTGCCTGGTGCTTGTGCCCTGCCTTCCTCCCCTTCCCAGACCACCTCATCCTCCCCCTGCAAGAAACCCTGGGGTTCTTATCACATGCCGTTTATCCTGTTAAAAGCGGTGACAGCACATGCCACTCCTCAAAATGAATCATTTACTTCTGGGTTGGAACTCCACTCCCTCCATCCTCCTTATTTTTTTCCACTTAGCTGTCGTGTGCCCCTTTTATGTGGGACCTGTTCCTGGGGCACAGCCAGCAGCTGGAACAATAGGCAGCATTACTGGGAGTAGTGCCCTGGTGTTTGGGAGGCTTTTAAAAGCATTAGCTAATTAATCCTCACTAGGTCACTGGTGGTACATGAACACTGCCTACCTGGTTTTAGGCCTGAAAAGCTGGCAGTGTGGAATTTGCCCAAGGCCACAAAATTGATGGATAACAGGGAAACCCTAGGTCCAGGGGTGAGTTTCATTCCCTGAATGACAGTGATTACAGTCTGTGGGTGAAGGATTTATGGCCAGAAATACAAGGAGAGCTGAGAGAGCCTTTAGGTCACTCACTGCCTGGCCTGTAGCACATCAGTTTGTGGCATTTGCTCACGTTCCAAGTTCTCCTCAGAGGAACCTTTCTGCTTCCCAAGCCACTGGGGAAGAGGTGGTGTCCCAAGTGAGTTCCTTCTGAAAAGCCAGTTTCATGTCCATCCTGGCCCCTGGAACTCTGCAGCAGTTCCCAGATCTGGGAAAAGCCACATCACAGCATTCTGAGGGCACATACCGCTGTCCTCAGGGAGAATGTGCAAATAGCCCAGGAGTTCTGAAGGTCACACTGGTTAATCATATTAGCCAAACCCAACTTCCTGCATCTGTCAGCAGTTCAAAGGCAACACAGCTGTAAAACATTAGCACTGTATTGTCTTTGTACGTCCACATAAAAAAAACACCACCAAAAGCCCTTCCCAGAAAACCCCAAAAGCAAAGTTGTTAGAGTTTGGGTTGTTTTTTTTTTTTGGTTGTTTGTTTGTTTTGCCACTGATACAGACCTACAAGAGCAAAAAGAATCTGATTTGATATTTAGATGCCAGATGAATCTTTCTAGCTGGCAGTTAGACAAATGGAGGAGATGTGAGATGGTGATGATTGATGGAGAAGGTGTAATTACAAGGCTTTGGGTTTGCAGTGACTTAGTTAAAATGTAATGCTGCAGAGCACAGTCCGAAGCACAACAGCAGGTTCTGTTGCATATTTTTGTATAGGTGACTTTTTTCAAGCTAAGGTCTGACAAAGGATTAAGAGCAGTTTAATGACCAGCCCAAGGTAGCTCCACTGCCTGTACTAGGAGGTGATACCAAATTTTCTGGGTCCTACCCTGGGTCCCTGAGCACAATCTGTATTGCTCATAAAATCACAGAATGGTTTGGGTTGGAAGGGACCTCAAAGATCATCCTGGCTCCAGTCCCCCTGCCATGGGCAGGGACACCTTCCACCAGCCCAGGTTGCTCCAAGCCCCATCCAACCTGGCCTTGGACACTCCCAGGGATGGGGCAGCCACAGTTTGTCTGAGCAATCTGTGCCAGGCCATTGCTGTGAGATCCTGTCAGCTGGCTGTGGTTACAAAGAGATGCAGCTCCATTCTGTGGGCTGAAAACACTTGGGGCAGTCCAGACACTAATACAAGAGAGGTGACCACTCAGGTGACTGGTGTCCTCAGCCTGTAGTCAAGTGTGATGATGGAAAAAGGGGGTCAGGGATACTAAAAACTTCTATCCTTCACCCTTTCATTAGCATCTGCTTCCAGAGCTCAGTGCTGGGGTTTTATTGCCTTTCAGAGCAGTGGGCTGGATAACAGAGTTTAGATGTATTCTTATTCCTAACAGTCAGTTCCCTCCACTTGCTACACTTTTCATCCTTCTTCCAGGAGACAGGATTTACCCACACAAGACACGAAATAAATCTCTTCAGTTTACAACTTCCATCTCATTTGGGGGAGCATGTCCTTTTGTGGGAGCTGTGGAAAAAATCAGGGCATACATTATTCCTGCTCCTCCAAGAAAATTAAAAGAGATGAATGAGAACCAAGTTTGGATTTACAGAGCAGAGCTTCTTAGGGTGTAAGTGCCTTTTAGATAATTCACGGTTTGAGATGGCCACAACACAGCTTGTAGGGCTGCAGTGAAGTAATTTGAGCTGTGCACAAATTGGTTTGACCAGAACTGCTCTTTTTTATCCAATAATACAGGCTTTATGTTATACTCTGTGGCAAGAGTTTGTTGGGATCAGCTGTCCAACCCCCACGTGGAAATAACCCTGCAGGAGGCATTTGTAATTTCTGCAGTCACTTATTGGAGTACACAGTTTTTATTGTTGTCAGCAGTGATTATGATGATGACAAATTTGAGCACAACCTAGACAAATGAATGCATCATTTTATCTATGATAAATGCATAGTTTTATCTATAACATCCCTTATGCCTTACTGCTGCCAGCCAGTCTGCCTCCCCTCAGCAGTCAGTGTAGGTCAGGTGAGTGAGCAATGAGATGCTTTTGATTCATAACTCAGGATAACATTTGAGAAGTTTCAGGAACTTTTCTTACAGATGAGCTGCAACTTCTCATAAGAGTTTGGTTTGAGGGAATGAACCAGTGGTTATGGAGAGAGAAAATGGGAGTGTAAGGGAGAGAAATATTGCGTTCGCATCTTCCATTTCCTCTTAAGACTGTAATTTTTCCCTTCTTTCTCCTTTGCAGTCAGATAATAAAGTGTGATTTCAGTGGCAGGTGACAGTGTAGAGATGATACAGGCACAGCATAGGCTTTCTCATCCCCCTCTGCTACACATATCTTCTTTGAACTGCACTTAGCCATGTGAGGTATCATAGATCCTGAGAAGCAGAGCAAAGCTCCAGAGTAACACAAGCAGTTTATAGGCATTGTAAATAAAACAAACCCAGCTTTCATTTTGAAAAAGAAGGCCATTTTCAGAAACATATAATGGGCCTAGAAGTATTTCTAGTGAGAGTATAGGACTCATTCTCCGTGTTGATGTGAAATTTTGACCATTTTTCTCGCTCACATATCCTAAAAATACCAGCTGCCTCATTTGAGAGACCTTCCTCCGCCCAACAAACAACTGAAGTGGTAACCAGGGGCAGAAATGGGTTACCTCTGACAGACACAGGGAACAGCACTTTTATTTTGGAGCTCACCCAAAACTGCCCAAGGGAATTTTGAGCATTAACATCTCTATAGACCGTGCTGGTGATTTCAGTGGCTTCTGCAAAGAGGATTTTTTTATGTCCCTATGCCAATGCCTCAAGGTGTGCACAAAATGCATTGTGTACCAACCAGTGGCAACCCATGGTCTCCTAGTGAGGGACAGCACAGCTGGGGTGGCATCAGAGACCATAACACACAAATCAGATGCTCGCTGTAACTGATGGAACAGGCAGCTTAGGAAGTGCTGAGCGTGAGTGGTGTAAAGACTGAACACAGGCTTAGTATAGTCAGAGACTCAGACACCATCCCTGGTACTAATTTGGGGCTGTAATCAGTCATTTGTACTGAGAAGAAATTCTGTAGAGTATAATTCAGGCCTGAGAGCAAAATGCTGCTGAAGGTGCTCGTAGGCACGAGCTTGACATTTGTAAGGGATTTAGAGGTCCTGTCGCCATCAAACCAGGTCTGAATGCCCACACACAAGTTTACCCATCTCCTCCTATGTAAGTATTTCCACATCCCATGGGAACGGGCGTTCTGCTGTTTCTGCAATGTATTTATTTGTAAGTGTTGCCCCTGCGAGGGGCTTTCTCTTCCATGCTGAAGTACTGTCTGTCCAGGAGAGCAGCCAGAGAACCTGGACACTATTCAAAATTTGAGTGACTTAATGTCCGGAGTCTGCAGTGGCTTTTCTGGTGCCTTCGAATTGTCAGGCAAGGCCATAAATGCCAGCCTCTAAAAAGTGTAATTCAGAGCCTCTGGTGCAAAGACCTCAGAGAAATGGCAATTTTTTTCCAGCATGTTTGGAGTAAATGCACAAAACCTGCTCTATGCTGTTCAGTCGTGACACTCAGATAATAAACCAAGCGGGCGAGGGATATTTAGAGCAGAAGCAAAGACCTCTAGGCAACAATGTAATATAATACAGAAAAGATATAACTCAATTGGAAATAGCCAGCTGGCACTAATGGCTCATTCGTTTAGACTCATATTTCTGCTCTGTCTGGCTTTTGGTGAGATGGGAGCAAGGAAAATCAGGCCTGCCTGCCAGTGGCTATCAATAAAAGCAGTGTTAGATAGAGCCATGGCTCTGCAGCTCTGCAAGCCTCCCTGATAATTGGAAATGGTTGGAGGAAGCTGCCAAGGACCTGAGCTTTGTCTTCTCAGGTGCTTGACAGTTTCCTAAAACCATCTCTGGTAAGGCACTGCTGGTGATGGGGGGGAACACATCCCACACATGGCCAAGGTGCACAGCTCTGCTGGGCACACAGGGGAGGCCTCAGCTGTGGCTCAGCCACACCAAAACACCTGCCTTGGAGGAGAACAAGAGACCTGCTGTGCCTGGCAACACAACTGGACATTTAACCTCCACACAGCTGTTACTGCAGTGCTGTTGGTTGTAATTGCTTCAAACGAACAATAACACAGAAAGATACAAAACCCCAAACAAACAAACACAAAAAACAAACACAAAATACCACCCAGGACTTTTTCCCCACAGGTTCAATGCCAGTGTTCTTGTGGAAAATAAACAGAACACTGCTGAAGTTGACAAGCCCAAATCCAGAGCTGTGAGATGTGCTGCTGGAAGGGTGAGAGCAGTGGGGAGTGGTGGGTACTGGCCAGGAATGGGCTCTAACGCAGGGTAACATGAATCCATGTGTCTGGACATTGCCATTTTGGGATGGAACACATCCTGCCTGCCTTCCTCTCTCCCCTCGGTCCTCCCAGGTGTAGAAGCAGGTTTGACTCTCTCAGTAGGGTCAGGAGCACAGGTTTTATTTCAGGCCCCTGTATTATCCCTTCGTCCATTTTTTAACACTCCTTTCTTCCATCCTTGTGCCTCACTTGCTCTGCCTCAGTCCTCTCCTGAGTAAATAGCCTGCCTTGATTCCTTTTTCCTGTATGATCCCAGTTTGAGTAGATCCATACCCACTATGTGTATTTCTGGTACTGTTACCCAGAGGGAACAACAGCAGCCGTAGCACTGACAGTGTTACTGTTACGGGGTGCCAAGGTAAGGGTGACTGGCTGTCTGTGCATGGGGAGCAGCAGGGACACAAGCATCCTGTCCAGGATGGGTCACCTTGCTGAATGTTGGAGTGAATGACCCAAAGCTCTTGTTAGCAGAACACAAAGAGGGAGTAAATATGTCCTGTGGCACTAGTTAGAAATCACTCATAAAGAACCACGAACTCACAAGATTTGGGGTTGGAAGGGACCTTGAAGACCATTTGGTTCCAAGGCCCTGCCATGGGCAGGGACACCTCCCACTAGCCCAGGTTACTCTAGGCCCTGTCCAGCCTGTCCTTGGACATTCCCAGGGATGGGGCAGCCACAGCTGCTCCCTGCCAGGGCCTCCCCACCTTCACAGGGAGGAATTTCTTCCCAATATCCCATCTAACCCTGCCCTCTGGTAGTTTGAAGCTGTTCTCCCTTGTCCAGTCACTCCATGCCCCTGTAAAAAGCTGCTCTCCTGTACCACCCTTAACTGCAGTTTCTTCACGTGTGTGTGTATGTATCCATATATATGTTCATTTGGCAAGGTTTTTTCATTATTGTTTTATTCATTTGCCTTTACCTTTTCAAGGTGTGTAACCACACCTTGTGGTGGTTTGAGCTGGCCCTTTAAGGGTTGATTTAGTCCTTCCCTGATTTTGGGGATTGCCTGCACCTGTGAGAGGGAGGGCTGGGTCAGGTGCCAGGTGATTCCCATTCCCCATCAGGAGGGAGCAGGGGCTGGCTTGGAAGGCAAGGGAGATAAATAGGGCGTGCAGTCGGCCTCGTGCTCTTCTGAGGGGGAATTGCTGCTGGAAGTTGGGCCGTTTCAGCCTTGGATTGTCCTGGGAGCTGTCTACAAACGGTGAGTGCTGCCCTCTGGGCCTCATTTTACTCTGTGGAGGTGTGCTGGGACTGGGAAATGTCGTTTCTGGGGAGGGGAGGAGGCTGCCCGGAGTAGGTGAAACTGTGGATGTGTTTTTAGGAGTTCTTTTGCTGATGTGGGCTCCTGGTAGGAAAGCAGTGGTCTGGTCCTGTTTTAAGGGGTTACTCTGGTGTAAGGATTTGGATTTCAGGAAGTTTTGTGGCAGTGAGGTGTGTTTGTGGCCTTAAATCTTACACAGTAAAAACCTGTTGGAAGTATTCCACCAGCTAGTGTGGTTTGGTTCGTTTTACCTCTTGTGCTGTGAGGAAGAGGCTTTAATTTAAAAGCTGTCTTTTAAGTATAGAACTGGAGTATCAGTTTGCAAGTGCTAGCACACTGTGCTAGACACAGCTGCTCTTCTGGTTCAGCTGGAGCACATGGAGCTTGGTTTAAATGATGTGTGTCATTTTTGAGGGGAACTTTCAGCTATGTGCAAGTTACAGTGTGAGAGCAGGTAGTTAAATGTGCTGGTTTATTTTCCAAGACTTGGAGTTAAATGCCCTTTTGGGACAAATGTGCTGCCACTCATGTTCCTTGTTTGTGAAAATGTTGTTTGCAAGGGTGACTGGTTTTGATGTTCCTGAGGACTGTCCTGGATATGGACCACGGCTTGGAGTGTTCAGTGTGCTCGGAATTGCCCACACATTGATAAAACTAATGGGGTTGGTGGTTTTCTGTGGTTCTTAAACGTGCTGGTTGGAGTAAGTGCTCAGGCAGCTGGAAGAAATTATGCAAATGCCCTGATTGCTGCTGATTATTTCCACCTGTTCTTGCTTAGCTGGTCAGACTGGAGGGGAACAACAATGTGGAAGTTTTTGTTATGAGACTATTGGGTAAACATGGGTGTAATTTTTATGGCAAATAACTTCTTAACTTTTATTTTTTCATGGACTGATAAATGCTGAAATAATTAACTGTATTGAGATGATTTTAAAGTTGTGTGCTGATTATGAGATGTTCACTTGAAGTGTTTCTTTACTGGTAGTAGGATGTCAGTCATTGTTATTCTGGTGCTACTGGGAAGAGATGGAGCCGCAGTTCACTTGGGCTGTAACAACAAAATGATCTCTGAGTATTTTGAACTAGTTTTTTTAGATGTGCATGTGGCTGAATATATTTATTTATGTGAATTTCATTCTTTGAACAAAGTATGTGCTTATCAGAGAGAAATGTTTCACTTGCACTTGAATTTGATTTTTCTCTGTGAAAATGGCTTGTGGAGGAATGTTTTTCTTGTCTTGGAAATAATTTAAGAATTCAGAGGGAAGGCTAAATGCTTGGAGCTTGACAACAATTTTGCAGTGGTTTTTGCCTGACTGTGGGCTTAAGGAAACTCCTCTGTGCCAGGTGCAGCTGAACCTTTCTGGAACATGAGTTAGGCTTCAAGGGCAGGCACACCCTTTCAGCTGTGGGGAGGAATAGGGGAGGGCAAATGAAAGGGTGGTTTGCATCCCTTCCCTCTTCTCTTGCATTTTCAAATCCTGTGTTTGCTGAGTCTTTAAATGCCAACTGAATGAAATATGATACTTGTTTGTAGTTGTGTTCGGTTACTCTAATTAATCTGTTCTGATGTTGCAATATGCTCAAAGCATTTATCAAAATGGTTGTGTAATGTCATTGTACTTAAGATGTGATGTACCATGTACTACAGAAGTGTATGAAGAAAAGGGGGAATTTCTGAGTGATGATCAATGGAATTTATCAGCAAATAATGTGATTATGTAATGCTGGATTTTGATTATTTTTTTTTTAAATGAATTTATCTGTGTGCATGAAGGATGGATTTGTGGAAAAAGACATTAAGGATTTTGTCCTCTAGTCTCTACTGATAATTAAGCTGTTGCTTTCCATTGAAAAAGTATTAAATCTGTGGAATCATAACCTGATCTCCCAAAATGTAACCACAATTTTCCTTTCTGTGTATTACTTGTTTTGTGTAACTTTGTATAAACTTTATTATTGCTGTAAAAAGTCACAGAAAAAGCAGCAAGAGAAAACATCTTTGGAATGTATTTGAACTGGAGGTTTTTCAATACAGTGGTGTTAGGAAGTGATTGTAACTCGCATTTCCCAGTGTGGACAGGGAAACACTGAACTGTTCAACTGTGCAGCACTTTTGGTTTGGTGTAAAACGTTCTGAAGGCTCAGGTTGGACCTGGTGGGTTCGGGTTGTGTTTGTTATTCTGAGAGTGTTTGTCATTCTGAGAATCAGGCCCAGCCAAGCAGTCTGAATGTAAATAAATGCACATGTACTTTAGTTCCAAAGTTGGGAATAACAGGTGGGAAGTACTGTGCTGATACTGGACTATCTTAGCTGAAAAACCTTCTGGGACTTGGGTTGTTTTGGTCCATTAAACACCAGTGGTTTGCTGCACTCTGGTGGCTGCTGGGGAGGAGCCTTGTGCAGGCTCAGTTGTGTAGGGAGAGAGCCGAGAGGTTGTTTCTGCCCGACCTCAGAAAGATCCAACCAGGTTCCTTAAATTCCTTGCAGTTGTCCCCATTTTTAGACTGCAGAGTGGGAGACTGGGACTGGATCCCCCTTCTTCACCTTATTGCAAGAATAGTCTTTTCAGTGCCTTGAATTCATGTATTTCTCTAGATCTGTCTCTTTTCCCTTGATATTCTCCCTCTCAGCATTAAGGCAGGATCCTGTAGAGTTAGGAGGGCTGTGTTATGTGTGCTTGGGATGAATGGCTGGCAAATGATGTTACTGCACTGGCAGCAAATCACTGACTGAAGCCAGAGCATTTGTTTCTATAACATTTTAAAATATATGCCTTGGAAAGGAATAGGCTGTCTCTAAGATGACACTTGTCCCCTGTCCTCTCCAACATGTTAGCTAAGGTTGAAGTCAGTGGTGTAATTGAGATTTTTCTTTGGGGGTTCATAGACTAGGGGGTGTCAGGGGCAGAAGGGGAGCTTCAGACCAAATTCCTTAGAGAAGCTCCTGTTGAATCATGAGGTGCTGAAGGATGCCCTGGCATTCTAAATTTCCCAGAAAGGGGTCTGGGTGTGGCTGGATCTCATCTTAGCCCCAGACTTTGTCATTTGTTTATGTGTAAAGGATTATATGGGTGTAATTGAGCCCTTATACAACTTTGTCCTGCAGGATTAAGGATGGCAAAGCAAATAAAGGGGTTGTTTTAGTAATATCAATATATTAAAGTAGATGATCATGATGTTTAGACTGAAAGACCTTAATCATAATTATTATTTATTATTATTAATAATAATTATTTATTATTAATCGGAATTATTTACTACCCAGTACAGAGAGCTAGAACTACTAGTGTGTGCCCTATTTTTGAAGGACTATTGAAGCAATGACATTAATGCCAGCAAAAGCAGTTAAGTAGAGATTGATGGTGCTCACCCTTTCTAACAGTAGAACAATGTTTTTCTTTGGCCTTGAGGACTGACCTTAAGGGGAGATCCCACTCCCGGAAGGGGTGTGTCAGATGATCCCACTGCTCAGAAGTGGGACTGGACTTTTGTTGTATAAAGGGACAGACTGTCAGCAGCTTTAGAGAGCTTATCAGCTGTAGGACTTGTTTGTTCTTTTATCAGGTATTTTATCAGCTCTGCCACACTTCTTGCTGTGGGGAGTGTTTAATTTTGGGATTGATGAGTCAGGCTGGTTTCAGCTTTCTTAAACCCCAAACGCAGTGTGACATCCTACCTGTCTTTTGTCACCACTGCCACTTTTGCAAATACGGCATTGTCAGAGCTGTTTTAGCCCTGCTCCAAGCAGAGCAATCCATCCTGCTATAGACTGAGTCTTCTTATTGGCATTACTTCGAGGAAAGTCCTCTAAGTCTCTGTGCCTCTTTTGCTTTACCTTGATGTTCTGCAACTCGGAGTGAAGCCAGCTTGCTGTAGGGCAGGGAGGACGGGGAGCAGCCTGGTTTATGTGTGCCTGGAATGAGTGGATGGAAAAGCCAGAGAGGTGGTGCAGTTCTAGCATTTGTTTCAGTGTGCCTGGAAATAGGAAGGGCTGCCTGCAATGTTTTCCCGTGTCCTCTCCCCAGCTTAGGTTCACGTTGAAGCCAGTGATGTAATGGAGGTTTTTCTTTTGTGGATCATCAAGGAAGGGGGGGGGAGGGTGTGGCAGGCGGAATGGGAGCTCCAGACAGACCTGTAGCATTGCTTGAGCCTTTCCCAGCCACTGTTTTTACAGTTAATGAATTGGATTGAGACCATTTGTGTGTTTATTTGGTCTTTTAAAATTGTTTTATTATAATTATAGGGCAATAAGGTGACAGGTGTGCTGAGCAATAGTTTGGCCTGATGTGATGACCACTAATTTAGTCAGTGGACAAAGCTGTGTCAGGTTCATTCAAAACAGCTCAAGTCTCAGCAAAAAGTGTTGATTTGATGGTGTGGATCTGAAGAGTGGGGGAAAAAGGAGTCAGTTGGTTCTTGGAATAAGGAAGTGGGGTGCCCTCATTAGACACTGAGAGACCTGGAAATGTGTTTGCTCAGTGGGACAAAAGGGTCCAGGGCTGTGATGATGTGAGGGGCGTTTTGGGTTTAGGGGTGGTTGTGTGGCTGCCTGTCCTTGTTTGGAGTTATTAAGTAGCTCAAGAATTGAGTTCCGGGTTCAGTCCTGGGTCTAACAGCCCTGCAGAGTGTGCATGTGGAATGAATGTTCCTCCTCATATCTTTACAGTGCATCAGAAATTAGTTCTGTCATAGCTCACCTTATTCCCTTTACTTGTACATGCCCAATTAAAGCAACTTATGCTTGATGGACTCCTAGATATGTAACTGCTTCCCTGATATTAGAGACAGGAAGCAGTTCTGGACAGGGAAAGCAGGAGTGGGCTGTCCCCACAGCTGCTCCCACTGCGGGGGAAGAGGGTTAGGCCTGGGAGACAAGCCAGCTGTGTGCAGGGCAGTGAAAAGGTGGCAAAGACTGAGGGTACAGATGCTCTTCGTGGCACTGAGGCTGCACTGACAGAAACTGCCACCAGCGAGGTCTTACCAGATATTCTGAGATTTGACAGCTGTTGTAATTTCAGACTGTTCTGAAGTGCTATTTCCCTATGCAAAGAGCTTGCAGGGATTGCAGAGTTTCATAGCTGGGACAAGGTACAGGTGGAGCTAGTTTTGTTTTTTCCCTTAGGAAATTATGTTAAATTTGGAAGTTTCCCACTATCAAAGGCGTGAAATTATAGGCTGTAGTGTATGGAGTACAGAATTCAGGGATGGCCCATGTGTGGTGGGATGAGCTGTTTTAGGTGCCAAGTCAGTGTGTCTGCGTCTTGTGCCCCCCTTCATTCTGTATGGAGAGCCCGTGTGTTCTAGCCAGCATTGTTCAGGAGGGATGCACAGGTTGTGCCAGGTTGGAATGTGAACTAAACTGGACAAATGTGTGGAATGAGACACTGGAGAGCTTACTCCCATTAGGGGTAATGAATAGGAGACAGGCCCCACAGCTGGCTCGTGGCTGCTGCTGCCAGGAATCCTCAGAGGGCGTTACAGCTGTGCTGGTCCTGCAGGGGTAGCTGGGGAATAGAGGCAGGAGGCACCAGAAGCTGTGCTGATAAAACTCATTTTGGAGCTGCTTACTCAGTCAGAGTAAAGAAATGCTTGATGATATAACTTTTTATATGCAGAAATAAAGTGTTTGGTTTTTCAAGGTGGAAGGGAAGAGTAGCTTTAGTTACCTGAATTGTTGCTGTCACTTATGAGGTCATGAAAAGCCCAAAGTTAGTGCCTGGATTTAATGACTTGTTTGCTAAAAGTTAATTTAATGAGACTTCAGAAAAGATGTTTATGCATTTAGCAGACCCGGCCAGTCTTTCAGCTGAATAATGTATTTGGAAGTGCTGATAGCGTGGCTCAAACTGATCAGGGTGGGATTTAAAAGCGTGTCACAAACAGCAATAGCCTACCTGTATGGTGTCCCAGTTCCCTGCTGGCCTCACACATGTTCCGTGACAATAGAGTGCTGCATGGGAAGGGCAGCCACTGAGGCTCACCTGGGCACACACATTGAGTTATTCCCTATTTCTCCTGTCTGTTTGTTCCCACTTCTCCTCAGGCCAATGTCATGGCATGCGGTGCAGGGGGTGGGGTTTGGTTGTGCTGTGGGGGTTTGAGCTGGACTTGTTGTTTCCTGTACAGCTGTCTTGGATTGGGAAAAGAAGGGATAGGAAATAGTTGGTGTAGCTTTTGGTTTAAGGCCTCACCTTGACAAGGTCATGCTGCGTCTGTGATGAGTGAGTGATGGTTTGGTGCCATATGGCCCAGGCTCTGAGTTTATAGGGAATAACCTTAAATTGGCAGCAAACTATACTTTCTCCAGTATTTTCTGTGCATGGTGTGAATGTAAGACATGACAGGGAAGAAAAATATAGGGTGAAATTCTTTGTTCAGGTGAGAAAGTGTTGGTAGTGGGCACAGGAAAAGGCATTGACTGCAGCAAACAGTCTCTGGGGCACACTTGAAGGAAACTCTGCTGCTCTATGCCCAGTAAAATAACTAGAAAACAAGGCTAGATTCCCCTTGAGAAATTAATAACTCTTAATAAAAATTGTATGTGATTATAACAGCCTGAGGCCTAGCATTAGTGCTGAATGGCAGAATTAAATACATCTCGAAGCAGGGTCCAGAGGAGTTCTAATTCCCTCATCCTTCTGTACTAGTAGTAAAAGCAAGTGAGCCACCATTTCTACATTTAACACTTGTACATTTTTATTTAGTTAAATCAGCCATTGTACACATTGCAGCTATGTATTGTTAGTGTTGTATCTTTTTAATTTTTAACTAATACATGCCCTCATAGATATATTCAATTAGTGTTATCACCATGGGAACAAGATGCTGATTCGTCAACTTAAAATTCACTTCTTCTCACAGTATTCAAGTTCTCCGATAACACAGCAAAAAATCAAAATAAGAGGTGAATAACCATTATGTTGTTACACAGAACATCATCTGCACCGCAAAGAACACAACAGAAATGCATTTCTTGAGAGCCCCATCCTCAAAGACCCTCCCGCGCTGTCTCGGACAGCGGGGAAGCCACAATGCCTGTGGGATGTGCCATTGTGGGTCTCGTTCAGTTTGGCTGCCAAAACACTTTTTTCTTTTAGCTTTTTTTTTTTTTCTTGCCTGCCCAAAAAGTGTCAGCATGGCACCTCAGGTGGTTCTGCCTGCAGGAAGCCAGAACTGCAGAGATGTTTCCATGCTTTTGGCATCATTACCTTAATGAGGAAGTGCCCTTGTTCTGAGCACTGAGTGAGTCGTTAAAAAAACAAAGAACCCTATAACTGCAGAAGGCCAGATAAGCTTGGACAGAGGATTACTCCTTGGTGAGAGGGGTTGGTTTTACTCTGGTGTAGTCTACTATTAAAAAAATGAATTAATAGCTGTTTAAAAACATTAAGTTAGTGTGTTTGTGTGTATGTGTGTGATGCTAAAACCCTACAGAGCTCCCTCCATTAAATACTAAGGTATAGAACACCCAAAACTTCAGATCCCTATGTTCCCTTTTCGGAAAATAAAAGTGCAGACATGCTATCGTGGTTTTCAGAGGGTCGGTTTAGAAATATATATATTATATATAGTTACATAACAAAATATGAACAGAAACTGGCTGCCGAGGATCGTGAGCACTTGTTCTTTAAAAAACACTCGATCGGAAGGTAAAAACTGCTCGCTCAGTGCTAAGAGGGCGAAGAAGCTGACATGATTCTAGGAGGGTTTGGTTCTGACCTTGGAATGCCACATGCACGGATCAGCTAAGAGGCAATCTCAATAAAACACGGTGAATTAGTTATTCTCCCTGTATAGTGGGTAAGTCTTTTTCCCCATAGTTATCTACAGTGCAGTGGCCAGCAGGAAGTACCACCAGTGGGCCGGTGAGGTCGGCTAAGCGGTGATGGAAAGGGGAAACTACCGGAGTTGGAATTGTTTAATACACCCTGCCCCAGGTCCTGATCTAATAGGCTGCAATACCGTATGGGGGTGTGCCATAGCTACAGCTTGGAGCAACTCTGGTACCTAATGGGGTATTATTTCTTGGATTTTTGCTCTGGCAATCTTTCAGCAGCTGTCGGAAGGTCTTAACAGTATTAATAGCCCCAGGCAGCTGTTACCCATGTGAACAGCTGAATTTCCAGGTTTTCAGCCTGACTCTTAGAGCCTTTAGGAGATCCCTAAGCCGTAGGTGTTAGGGCTCGGTAGCTCCGCAGCGCTTCCTCCTCGGTCAGTGTGTGTTTGCAGTCGATGGGGTAAGGTCACGCCATCGCTCGCCGTTCCGCAGCGTCGCTGCACAACGGTAGCCACGGGCAGTGTGGTTCCTGCAGTCTCGTAAGTCCAAATACTCTGGCTATTTACAGTTTACATGTGCACTCCCTTGTACATAGTCACTGGAAGAGGCCTGTGGATGAAGTCGGCTCGAGGAGCGCCGGGACAGAGAGAAGCGGCGGTGCCAACAAGGAGGAGGCGCGGCGGGGGATAAATCATCCTGCCTGAAGGATGCTATCTTTGGTCACAAATTAGCTTACAGGGTAAAAAAGAATGAAAACACAACATGGATCTTAGGGCGGGGAAGAACTGAATTCACTGCAGCTGCAGGAGGAGAAGTGGCAGTGACTGGTGCGATGGCGTGGGTCATGAGGTCAACTACCCAGGAAAGGTGATGGCTGTGTACGGGACAGAGGGTGATGTGGAGCTGTGGAGGGGCAGCAGCTTCTCACTTGGCCTCCTGTTTCCAGTCCTCTTGGCAGAAGTGCCGAAGAAGCTGCTGGAGGTCATGCTGGAGGTCATCCCTGGGGAGCGCTTCTGGGGTGTCTTCCAGCTCTTCTATGTGAACGTGTTTTCCACACCGATCCTTCATCACGGTCCTCTTCTGAGTGCTGGCTTTACTTAGTGTTGTCCTGCAACAAAACAAAGCAGAGGAGTGACTTAGAAAGGCCACAGGCTCTGAAGGTGGGAGATGATTGGCTTCGTAAACTCCATTTTTCAGCTCCTGAGGAAGAGCTGCACATGCTGGATGCACAGCCATGTATTACCAGGGTTTCATCAAGTCAGCTCTCACAAATGACTCACTACCTGTGGGTTAAAGCTATGGGTAGGGATTCTTGGATCACCATGCTGCAAAAGACAGGGACATGCACAAAACAAGCAATAATGTGAGAGACGAGCATGGGAACTCTGGTGCTCAGTGTTGTTGTACCTCTGCCTGGTGTCAAAATTCAGCTGTGTAACTCCTGTTTCCATTGCACCCATCAGTTTTGCCCCCATGGTGTTTTCCAGCTGCCTTAGGATCCTTAATATTTCTTCTATATTTATAGTTTGTAATACAGCTGTATACTTTCTCACCCTTGAAGTCCCACTGCACAGTTACTAGAATGGTTGTCTCACCTTTTTTGCTACAGCCTTGAAATTCTGTTTTTGTCATTCTTTTCAAGGAAGATATTTTAGCAAGGACATCTTGTTTGGGACACATGCATAGAAGGACAGAATAAGATGATATTGTAATCAAAGCAGAAGGCCCAGAAACCTTAGAGAAGCTGAAAAGAAGGCAGGTGATGTGAATATTACAATGTGAAGAAGTCAAAGGTTCTGAGACCTCTGACTCAATTCCAGGCAGCTGTGCAAACGGGCAGACAATTTTCAGGCTGCATCTCTCTGTCTATTGGATATGAAAATTAACTAGTGTTATAAATCTGTAAAAAACTACTGTATTGTGCACCTCTGTATTTTGCTGCACCTGAAACCGCTTTCAGTGAGGGACCTGCTCTCTATTTCATCTATACTAATAGTGTGGAAAGTTGTTTCCTTCCATTTTAGGCAACCTCCCCTTACCTTACTGTGAGTTTTTCCAAGTGAGTTATACCTGCCCAGTGCATAATACCTCTTCCACTGACATTATGTTAGTAGTTTTCTTTAGTACTTTTTTGCAAGTAAAGCTGAATCCACTCATTTACTGTGAGTCTGTTAATTCTTTTCCAGCAATCCTTTATCGATGTGCCAAGCCAAACCTTTTAATTATTGATCCATCTTCTTTCTTGATTTCTTTCTCTACTAAAACAGGCAGTTGGAGTTTCACGTGGTTACCTGTATAGCCCAAAGCCTCCGACGAAAACATAAACTTCACATTAAAACAAAACCCAAAACACTGGAGCAGCAGATAATGGCTTTTCCCACCTTAGTGCTTTCTATGAATGCAGTGCAGTACTGAGAAAACACTAATTAGGCAACTACAAGAAGCAGCTGCTTTCTATTTGCAATCCTTCTAACATTCCCCCCCCCCCCAGAGATCAGATCCAGTTTCATTGCAGTGATAATTGTACTAAAGCCTGTCGGAGCATTTTCTCCTTCTTCTGTACATCGAGACTGGATTGAGTGAAGCTGGGAACCAAGTGTTAATTCCCAAACTGTCTCTTTGGACCTCTACCTGAAAGTTCTTTCTCACTGTTTAGTGTTGGTGAGGAATAGGCAAGCTGGCTGCTGGCTTAAAAGGAAATTGGGCACCACAGTCTAGTAGGTTTGTGCTCAATGTCCTCCTGCAAAGCTGCAATGGAGGAAAGGTAACATCTAGATGGGATCTATATTTTTATGTTAAAAAACCCAAACAACATACATTTTATCTAATGCCATACACCTTTTATCTACTTATCTGTTTTTATGTATGTATTTTGTAGCCTCTAATACATGCTATCAAGAGGGACAATAAACTGGATTCACAGTGATGCACTAATTCAATATTGCTTTTCTCTTACTGAATTGTCTAAGCCCATGAGAAAAAGGACAAAACAAGAGAAGTGCTCGTTGGCTTAGCAGCTATTTGTCCTTTTGAGGACACTCACATCAGTCTCTGTTTACCCAGGGAGTGCACTTAACTGTGCCCATTTCTAAAGTTATCTCCATGAATGGTAACATATTAATAACCTTTTCCTTTACCAGCATTCATACCTGAGACTTCCAACAGCTGCACATAAAGCCTTTATGGTGTGTTTTTCTTGTGATCTTCACAGGTTAATTCTGCAATGCCAGCTACCCCTACACCTTCCTTTATATACTGATCTCTACAACAGGGCTGAGTATAACAACACAGCTTGGACTCGGCCACTGCGTCTGCTGCTCCACCAACAAACACTCCCACTAGAGTGGAATTTGTGCTGGGGATGTTACAACACTCATTTTAATGCTTATTTCAAAGTCAGCCTTACCTCTTCGAAGTCCTCTTTGGCTGATGGAAGATCAGAAGCTAAGCTGGCATCCCCCAGGTGTTTCTCTGTCCTCTCTCCGTGCACTACGGTGGTCTTGATGACTTTGCTGACCTTCCGGCCTTCCACGGGTTCCGACTGGAAGTTGGAGGCACTGGGTATGATGGCAGGCTCTGACAGTGTCACCTGCAAGGGCACACAGCAGAACCACGCTGGAGACAAATTCCACACTGCATGATTTGCTCTGGCAAAACAAGACTTTCATGCCTGTGGGCTCCCTATAATGAACTGTAGCTCTGTTAGGGTCAGCTAACAAAATAAAAACACTGTTTTCTTGTTACCTTCCTCCCGGAGGATTAATTCTGATGAGGAATTCTGGCAAGAAAAAGTATCAATGACATTTTTTCAATTCCTAATAACTGCTTGTTATGTTGCTCTCCAGCCCAGGACTGCTAATAGTACACCCCCTTCCCAGATTCGGGCCTTCTGTCACAACTTAGTTTTGCCTATCCAAAATGGCTGCAGGGCCACACAGTGCAGGACATCAGAAAAAGGTAGACTGAAAAGCACTCACCTTTTCAGGCTGCTTTTATACCTGGCTCTAAAACAATTTGCATGAGAGTCATTGATGTTTTTCAAGCAAAGAACATGCCAGTAAATTAAACTAAATCTGTCTGCACAGTTTTAGGACTTCGTTGTACAATGAGCAGGAAAAGATGCAGATACTAAAGCCATTGCTGGGGTGCTGCTGCTTTGTAGCATCACAAAGAAAGAACCACCTACCTCGGACTGCTCACTGTCGCTCTTCAGCACAACCCGCTTCATGACTTTGGAATAGCCATCTCCTTCTTCGATGGTGACAGGTGCTTGTGGTGTTCCTTGCATTAGGACTTCCTCCTTTTCTGTGCCATCTGGAGAAACGTACCGACGGATGATCTTCCGAGTGACCTGCGGGGATGAAACGGAGCTTAGTCCCAAAGCAGTTATCAGCAACAGATTTCTCCTTGTTCTCTGTATAGCATTTTCCACTCAAAGGGCACTTTTTCCTCCACTGAAAGAACCTGTACAGCTGGTTTAGCATTTTACTCTTCCACCCAAACACTCACAGGGATACACAGTTACACTATCAATTGACGCAGTTGCCCTGCTTGGGGTTTCCACACAGCAAAGCTTCCACGAACTTACTTTGGAAGTGGGCACAGCAGAGACAGTGGAGTGGACTCCCTAAAGCAGGCACTAGTATTTCAGAGAGAAAATACAGTTCAGAACTACTAGAAAACATTTTCAGACTGCCATTTCCAAACAGGCTTCAGAAAGGAAGAGGTGAGCAGCGAATCAAATGCATAGAAATAGATTCATGGTACTAAGCACTGCTGCACTAGTGAGCTTGAATGAACCTACTGAAGAGACTCATCTGCTGCTTGAGCTCTCAAGACACTGACAAGCAAAGGAAGAGGAGCGCAGAAGACAATTATAGGGTACAAAATGAGATAAATTTCTCAGGAGGATGGGTATGCATCCTTCTATGGATGACCCAGAGCTCTACCTGGCACGTCCAAGGCACGGACCCGTCCGTAAGAATAGGGTCATGCTAACTCCTGTGCAACAAAACCCACGAATATTTGGCTGGGGTGGCTTATTCTAAAAAGAAATAAACAACTTGCTTGTAAAACATGTGGATCTATGCAGAATTTTCATTGGCTTTACATGAACAAAGTATGTCCTCTTGGGTTATACACTGTAACACAATGATCTTGAGAAGCAAAATAATTGTTCCAAATTCGTTATCTCCCATGAACAGAAATTCTCATTTCTTTCACACTCTACTCTGCAAATTATGCCCCTTCACAGTAGAAAGTGTGCAATGTATGTGAATGCTTTTATCCTTCCTTTTATAGGACAGGAAGAAGGTGGGAAGGGGCAGAACTGACAATACCTTCTTTACCACTGTGTGGCCATGTTCATCTGTATACTGCTCTTCTGTGACTGTTTCTGGTGGCATGTCAGGCATAATATCAGCCTGTATGACAAGGAACAAAGTAGTGTGAAGCGAGGCTTTCATGTGGGTCACTTGAAATAAGTAATTTTAAAATTGGTTAATTGGTTATAGAATGGGGAAAGAATTGAGAAACGTTAAAAAAAAAAATCTGTTCTGCAAAACAATCCTTAGAAAGGCATGCAAAGAAAAGTAATGCCACAGCAGACAGGCAAAGATGTTAGTTGACTGTGTTGCGTATGGGTCTGGTAAGGCTTCATTCTCCTCCTACTGTGGCATCTAGTGGAGTTTAGAGTTGGGTTAGCAGTATTACTGTAATCTAAAGGTATTGGAACAGCTTACCCACTGCCCATGCATTGTTTAGGAGCATCCAAACGTGAGTTGTGACAGCAGCCACGTGGTTGTGTCTGTGTTCCAGGTCCTGTACCCCACAGCCTCGTGCAATCAATCATTCACCACTCGGTACCTGAATAATCACCCGGCGCCGAACCACCCTGGTCGTGACCATCTCATCCTCGTCCGAGCTCAGCTCCAGCCCACCCAACTCCTTTGCTAACTCCTAGGGGGAGCACAGAAGCAGTGCTCTGGGTGTGGGTGCTACCACAGTACTTACAGCTTCTGTCTCGCTACACCAGCTCTGGAATTCCTACGTATCGCACACAGTTGCTGTGTTAATTACCCAGAAAGTATATAAAAGCTTCTAATCCTCCATACCAGGAAGTACTGAGTGCAGCATACACACAGTAGAACTAAACAGTTTTAACTAGAGGACAGTGCAGCCTTAACACTAGGAAAATTAGTAACAAGTTCTGCCTCCTGCACAGGAAAGAATTAAAAACCTAAGCAAAGAGATCAGAAGGCAAAGAAAGGGCAGAAAAGAATGACTTGGGAAAAACAGCTGCAGTATGAAAGCATAAAGAAGAAAATAAATTAGGGGTGCACATTTCTTTTTGGTGGTACCAGTTGTTGGTTTAATAAAAGAACTGCAGGAAAAAAGCAGTCCATTGTTGTGAGGGCAGCCCTTGTAATGAACTCTACTGTGTAGCTACTCTTTCCATTATCTGAGACAGTTTAAATTCCACCTGAGATTCCAGAGGCAGAGCTCTGAAACCCTCCATTCTGGAAGTGGTACATTTGGCCTCATAAACAAGCAAAAACAGAAGGGTCTACTTCGATTGGATGTCAAGGTGAACTGTCAAGACAGGAAACAACTTCTGCTGCAGTAGAATTGTGCATTCTCTGCTGTAACTTAACTGATAAAACTAACTTTCACTTAGAACAGGCAAAACAAGCTGTTTATTCTTAAACCTTTATCTGCCAAGAACTTTTAATTCCCCCTTAAAAGCCACATTGCCATAAAGCCCCTTTTTCTCACATGTAGCTGAAGACCTGCCTCAGTTTTTGATGCTCTCTTCCCTCTCCCACTTCCATTTCTCTTTATTGCTTGCATGCTACATAAACACCATTCTTCCAGTACAATCTGCTGCCTCTTTTCCATCTCACCAGCTTTACAGATCTTTCATGATGCTCTAAGCTAGTCTTGCCTTTTAATATTACTACTTTATTTTCCCCTACATCTGTTTCACTTGTGCTTGTACACAGTCTATTTTTGCACCTGTTACTGACACTAATTCTTTCTCATAGGCACAGACATAACTGTCACAGACCAAAGCTCAAATACCGACAGGGCAGAACCAGAACTACTTCAGGACCTCGGCATTGCTTCAGCTTTGCAAACCTCTGCAGAAATACCTCTAGCTAACCCTTCTAATCACAGAGGGAGGGAGAAAATACTCAGTGGCAGATGGGGATTAATTAAAAACACTCTCATCCTAAGGAACAAGCGATACATAAAAATCTTTTGAGTCCATTATTTTGAAATAGAATTGTTATTTACCTTGTCTAAAGATTCCTCTTCATAGCTCCTTCCAGACTTCTCCGTCTGCTCCTCAGTTGACTCCACTATGACAAGACTCGTTCTCCTTGGAGAGAGGTCATCCCGGAGCAGCTGGGGCTCCTCAGGCTCCTGGATGATGGGAGAGTCACCTCTCTGTGCAGAGGATGGGGTCTGGGGGGGTGGCTTTTCCGGCTCTCCCTTTGCTGTGCTTGCTGCTTTCCCAGTTCCCGGTGCCGTAGACTGCTCTGTTCCTGGGGTTGTCACACTGTGAATTACAGGTCCAAGGAAGTTACCACCATGCAGTGCTTCCCAAGTGCCATAAATTGAATATTATGCACTGAATAAACATTGTTGTGTCATCTGTAGTCTAACCAAGTCTAGAAATAACTGATACTCCGTGACAAGAACTACACAGTAATCTGGCTGGGACTCCCTCTCATCCTCTCAAGCCAATCTCCAAATAAATATCCAAACCTTGCACCTAATTCTGCAACACTTGGTATTTGTAAAGTATTTCAGTGAGCTTTGCTGTCACCTTGTGCCCTCACAACTCTATATATTACCTATTATTATTTTAGGGAAAGATGCTGAAAAGCAACTACTACATTAATTGCAATCTATAAAGCTGCAGTGGAGGAAAGACCAACTTTTATGTAGAATTCTAGAGCCTTACCAAACAGAAACTTAGTAGAGCATCTGATGCTGTTTATATTGCTATTTCCATGGTTGAGCATTGCTATGATTTAATTGCTGAGACAAGTTACTTAAACCCATTATTATATATGTTACTGTGTAACATACTGTTGCCTGGAATTCCTAGGAAGAAAACTTCCATGACAGGGCAAGGCAGAGAAAAATCCTTTACTAAAAGTTTAGCTCTAGCAATCCATGACACGTGCACCAGGATCACAGAATTCTACAAATTTATGATTCTACTTAATTTCCCTATCTAGAAAATACATCCAATGTCTAATTAGCCCACCCCCATGCTATCTCAAACCACCCCCCTGGAAACACCCCCTTAGAATTGAGTCAGTGGTCCCGAGACCACTCCTTCCTCCCCCCACCCTCATCTTCATCATCTTCATCTCTATACTATGACTAAACAATATTGTATTGTGACTATAACATGTTCTAATAGCCATCTGAATACAGCCTAATATCTCCCCCTTAGCACAGAAACAGGCTTCAAGAATGTGACACAGGTTAAAATCTAGCTTAAGTATTTGGTACAGGGGTTATAAACTACTGTTTAAATGCAAAATACTATAAAAATATACAAAACTACATTAAAATCTACAACTATATTAAGGCTTATGGCAACAATACATATTACAGTAATACATCTAATTCAAGCATATGTATATGCAATAGTATTGTATAATTCCTCTTAGAACATCTTCCTTACAAGCTACTTAAATCTAGCCTAATTTTCTCCCAATTTTTAGACCTACAGCGTAGTGATACTCCCCTGTCATCACTCTGCTCGTGTAGTATTGGCAGTGTTGCCTCACGTGTTCTCTACTCCTCAGAAACATTCATTTCCTCATGCAAATCCTTAGGAAGCATTCGTCTTTTTGCCTATCAGTGCACCAGAAACCCTCTTAGATGCTGTTTTCTGCCTCCCACAACTCCCTCCTGGCTGTAAAGCATATCCTAAGCAAAAGAATCCCGCTAAGACCATTTGCTGGACTCAACTGCCCTTGGACTGTTTGGAGCTGCATCTCCATATCAAAGCTAGTAACTGGTCAACCTGACAAACCCTATGGAGAGGGCTCAGCACAGTTACATGATTAGGGATGGTGTGCAGAAAGAAACATTATCTGTTTCAAATGAAACCAACCTCACTGACAGCCCCACATAAGAACTCAGGGTTAATTCCACAAAGGTTAACATTACTTCCCATCTAACATACAAAAAATTATCCACAGTTTGGAAAAAAAAAAAAAAAAATGTAGGTTTCACCCTACTCTTTTGACACTTACAAATATTCCTGTTGTGAAGCAGGTTTTCCTGGCACGTCTTGGGGTTTCCCTGAGAATTCGGTTTCTACTTGTTCCTTGTGTGCTTGCCTCAGGAGCTCAGCCATGGATACTTCGGCCTCGCTCCTGGGAGTACTGTCCTGAAAAGGAGAATAACTGGCAGACACTTCTTCCTCAGAGACGAGAGGAGGGTGTTCTGTTGGCTCACTGTCCTTAGATAGTCTGTGGTGTTCTTGCTTGTGTCTTGAGCTGTACACTTCTTCCTGCAGTGCAGAAAACCCTTCAAAAAAACAGACACAGGAGACATGTCATTACAAGAATGCAGGGAGTCCTTCTTGTGCTCCATGTGCATTTAAAATCTCTGCCTGGAACACGTTACCTGGAATTCTTAAACATCTTGAGTGGGACAGGACATAACCTCTCTTAAGTAGCTGAAGTAACACTGGAGTACCACTACTATTGCCAAATTTGAACAGTAACAGGCAAAATAAAATATACACAGAAATTTACCTAGAGTAATTAATCTTGAAAGCTTTAAAGTATTAAAGAAGATTCAGAACAGGATTTGGTAAAAGAAGTAGCTCATTTAGGAAGCATTTTAGTGCTTCAAAGCATATAAACACATCCACCCACCTCAACCCCTGATCTCAAAGCAGTATTAAGTTAAGCACATAGAAGTACCCCCTAGTGGATTCACAGAATTTGGAAGTGCTTCTTCAGTTTACAATCAATGATCTCATCCACCAAAGTTTTCAGCTTCAGAAATGGAATCACATCCTAGCAGAATTACAATATCCTTGACACTTGCAAGGTTTTGTCAGAGCATGGAGTAGTTTTCCTTTTACAAATCTCAGTCAAATCCTAATACAACCTCGTGAATCGTCACGAAAGTACTTGTGTAAGCAAAACACCCCCAACAAACTAGGCAAAAGTCTCCAAGCACTCTATTTGCTTGCTAAAATTGGCTGAAGTGCAGGTCATACCCCTGGTGACCGGGGTGATGCCACCACACCTACTGTCTACATACTGTCTGTGCCTTCCAAATGGGACTGCAGTGCTCAAACACATCGGAGCAGAAGCTCCTGCAAGCTGGGTGAGCAGCCACTTACCTTCGCTGTGGTCCAACCCTATGGACTGTTCCATTTCCGTGTAGGAGCGCGCGCCGCGGACCTGCATGGAGTCTATGCCGCTGGTCTCCATGAGGTGAACGATATCCATCCGGTTGATTTTCGTAAGACATTGGGTAAGGTTGGTATCTGTGGCATTAGAACGACACCGTCTAGCTTAGTTAAGAATTACACAGGATCTCTCCCTTCTGCTTTCTGTATGAAGGGCATATATGGGATACCGACCAGTGTAATATCATACATAAATTACAGATGCATTTCGAAGCATTGTAATGTAAAATCTTAAAAGAACTGAATGGCTGCCTGTAAAAATTAGCACAACTTTTTCATGTTATAACATTAAGTACAATCCATGGTCATTCTTTCTATAGCCAAATTGTCCCTTTGTGATTACAACTCACACACCTGTCACCTCAAGCAGCAAACAGGGGACACTTACACGGTCACTCAAACAAACCTGTAGCGTGTTTCCCATCCCTTTCAAGCCAGTATTTGAGGAGGGCGTGGCTCTGGTCCTGAAGCGAATTGGGATTTTCAATTCGGATCTGGTGAATTTGCTCTTCTGTGAAATCCAGTTCTCTTGCTAGCTCTGAAAAAGAAATGCACCTTTGTTAGGAGGTCATCAACTACTCCCATGGGCTTGTTTCATTTAAAGAAAACATCTCTGAGTTACAGCTGAACCCCAAAACCTGAAAAAACATGAAATAGATGTCTTTCTGATGAGCAAAAACCAACCACTGGTTCACTCTCCACAGCAATATTTGATAAAGTAACCTTTACTATAAGCAATCTTTAGCATAATTAAAAAAAAAAAAGCAATACTTATGGAGGTCTATTACTCTGCCCTCCCTAAAATGCTATAGGACATTAATGCCTATTTCAATGAGCATCCATTTTTTCTGGTTTTGCTTTCAGAGCTGATATTCACTTCTATTATATTTTCAGCATATTCTTAATGTGTTACATTGCACCAGTCCAAGTCCTATGGATTTCAAGATAATCCATGTTGGGATGAGTGACACTTGCTCCCAATTACTCTACGGATTGGAGCAGAGGATTGGACAGGAAGAGGTAACACAAGCAGAAAAGTATCAGTGATTTTTTGCATGCACTCTGAGGACACTTATAAAAACACTATAATCCTCATTATCAAGACATTAAAATGTTTTCCCTGCTACACAGCTCTTAACTCCCAGAGCCTGGCTTATTTTCAGGAGCATAATGCTGTTCTACTGAGAGACACAAAATGTTTAGACCTCACTTAAATTTTTCAGCAATTCTTTGCTGTGCAGACTGTGCAGTGTGACACAGCACAGAGAGTTCTGCACAGTTTTGTCTTTGAAAGAGTCTGAGATGACTTTCAGTGACATCTGCATTTCATTCTGTGTTACTTTCACTTGTCCCCAGTCCCATTTGCTGCCTCAGGTCTATTAAATCCACAATATTAAAGTGATTGTTAAGAATAGGTTCCTTGTTATCCATTTTAAGAATATTAATAACCCCAAGACAGTAAGGCAATGGAATAGTTCTATAAAACATCTTTAGATCATCAGGAAATCATCAAAAATAAACATGAAAAGGGTGTGAATCGCTCCCCTCCATTTTCTCTGGAGCAGAGGATGTGCATTTTACCTGTCCAGCTGAATCCAAGATGATCAGCGATGTGGGCCAGTCTTTCCTCTGTCCTTTCCTGATCATCCTGCTGATCTACAGGTCAAAGAGAGCCACAAGTTGCCTTTTATAAGTTAAAAACCACAGGTGATACAGCCCAAGAAGGGAAGGTGCTGTCTTTTCTAGTTGCTGTTTCTAAAAGTGGATAGGCCGTGTAACTACAGTGGGGACTGTAAATCCCCAGGTTAAAAAATAAAACCAAAAAGCTTGATTTTTCAAAAAGCACAGGACTATCTACATTTTTGATTTGAAAATCAGGCTTTCCAGTGAAAATCTAAGCAGGGACTGAAGCGCCTACTGTGTCTATTTGGGCCAAGCATTTTATTCTAAAAATTTCATTCTAACATTAAATTGAAAACTTTAACTAAGTTGAAAGCTGTAATTTTCCATGCCTCCTTGGTAAATGCCAGGGGTGAAGAATTTATCAGGACCAGTGCTTCTGATTACATTCTTTCTGTAGTAGGGAAAGTTTTGTTCAAACAGTCCATACAGCACTTTGGATTACGGTCTGTATTTGAGACATTGTTAATTTAAGTGTCTTTAACCCTTTAGACAAGGGAGTGAGACAAAATACTCATAATGAAGGCAAGGAAAAATCAGATGGTCATTTGTCAGTCTTCATTTATTTCGCTAACAGTGAGACTGACGGCTCCTCCCATCCCCAAAGCCAATTTGAGGATGGCAGAATTGGAGTTTTGATTTTCCCTGAATGCACACACAGGTTGTGACACCTCCGATTCAGGAAATTGCTTAGGGTTCGTGATACATGCACGTGCCATTTCAGCTCCCTGATTTCTGTGGTGGCTACTCAGTAGGAGTGCACAAGTAGGCAAGAGGAAAATCAGACACCAGAAAACTTGCACTAAAATTACTGGTGACTCAGAGTTTCCTTGAGACACAGATCGTCAAAAAAGAAACATAAAAGGCTTCATTCTTTAAAAACTTCCACAGATCTCTCTGTCTAACAGCTCAAAAGAGTATAAATTTGCCTGTTTAGCTTTCAATTGACGCCCAAGCATTTTGTTATTAGTAAAAGTTAGTAATAGGGCGAGGGAAAGTCAAAAGCCAAAACGTGCATGACCTAAGCAATTGGTTTAATGGTAAAATAACACTTATTTTTGAAGTGCTTTTGTTTCTTAAGGTAACACTTCCCATAAGCATTTATGGTTTGCAATCTTGAGATCGGTTCACAGACAAGAACACAGACACAACACAAAAATAACTAAACACGGCTCACAAGGGGGAAAAAAAAAAAAGCACAACTAACCACCAAAAGCTGAAAAGAAAATGCCACACGCGTTACACCTGCACACAAACACACACACACACCCCAAAGGAAACAAAAAACAGAAAAGTTTAATTCATGACATGCGTCGCACAGGGAATCCCAGTCGGTGGCAAATACCTTCAGCATGGTCATGGACATTTTCATCAGGGATACGTTCAATCTGAGTCTCTACAGACTCATCCCAAATGGGTCTGGTGTCAAAGATGTCTTCAGGAACTGACTGCTGAGTCTCACTGGATGGCACATTTTCAATAACTGAAACTTCTAGGGCGCTACTGCTTTCATCGTCTGAAACTAATTCTTGTTCTCTCTCTGACTGCGTGAGTCTTTCCACTAATTTAGAAGCTTCATCACTAATTTCTTCAAAGAACTCTATGGAGTTTTTGTAAAGATCAAAAAAGTGGTCCTTACTTTCTTTTGTGGGACTAAAAGCACCGCGGGAGCCTGTAGTGCTTCTGCTTTTAACTGGCAACCGTGATGAAAATACCTTCGATCTTGCTGCTGCTGCCTCATCTGAGTCTAGCTCAAACTGCAGCTCGCTCTCCCTCTCTCTGGTCTCTGCTTCTGCCTCAGCACAACTCCTAGCTCTGATTGAACGCTTAGTCTTTGGGTCCACGGGACTACTCGCATCAGATTCTGATTTACTCCGGTTGTCTTGTTTCGTAGGTGCAGCGCTCGTCACGTCCAGAGCGTGGGGTGGCTCCAGGTTACGGGCAGTCGAGTCTGCATGTGTATATTGTGGTTCAGCTTTTTGGGAAGCGGTTTTGATGGGAATTTTAGACTTTGGTTTTGCTTGGTCATCTTTTCCTTCACACTGTGAACCGTCTGGGAAGTCATCCGGGGAAAGGCTCTCATTTTCAGTCTGTTGCGAGGATTGCGATGTGGTGGCAGCTGTTCTGACAGGGATTTTGGATTTGCTTTCACAAGAAGGCACGCTCTCCATTAGAGCAGTGGGGATTTCAATCACAGATCTCTGTTCCTCTGGGGAAGAGTCTGGGGACTCCTCACCCTGTTCAGAACTAACTGATCTAGTGACTTTGGAACAATCTAATTCATCTTCTACTGCACACTGCTCAGGAGAGATGGGGCAAGGCACCTGACTGCTATCGACCGGGTCATTCTCCGTTCTGGAGAGGGGCTCAGCTTCAGAGGCAGCAGTTTCTTTCTTTGGTGATTTTGAAGAAGCTGAAATACCCATTTTAATTGGAATTCTGGATTTAAGATCTGCTTTTGAGGTGCCTGTGCTGACACCTTCACCTGTCATTTCTTCTGATTTATCACTAGACTCGGGTGATGGGGGTGAATATTTCAATGTGTCTTTATCTTGTATATCTGACTCCTCTGACTCTGAAGGTGCAAACGGGTCCAGTGAGTCCTTCAGCTTTGAAGGTTCTTCCTCTGCTGCTTCTTTCACTTCTTCAGAACATGACACTTCTTCCTGAGGCTCCTGCCCACCCTGGAAGAAGTGAAAGCTTTCATCCGGGTAGTTCCGTTTGGTCATGTCAATGGCTCCACTTCTAGTCATCTCAAACAACTTGCCTTCCTGAAAAAGAAAAGGATTTTGTTCACTGAGTGGTGTCCCTTCTTCGGTAGGTGTCCTGGCCGGTGTCGTGTCAGGGGTGGTGCCTTGTGATCGCCTGTCTACCATCAACCCAAATATCTTTTGTTCCTCTTCTTTCACCCGAGCTTCAAAAGCTTCATCGTCTTCGCGTATTTCGCTCCACATGTCAGAATCCACATCAGTTCTAGTGATGACAACTTGACCCATCAGTTTCTCTGTTTCCTCTCCTATATCCTCAAGGGCAGATTCAGCTAATTGTGTGGAATCTGAGGACAAAGACCCTTGTGACATTGTCTGAAATCCATCCTCTGGCTTGGGCTCTATTTCCATATATACTTCCTCTGAAGAGCAATATTCACTACCTGTGTCTCTGCTAAGTAAAGCGTCACCAGTCTGATCTTTCCCTTCTGCAACAGAATAGGTTTCCCTAGAAAGCAGACTTCTACCAGATCCTACCTCACTTTCAGAGTCAATAAAGAAATGTCCAGAAGACACGTTTTCATAAGGGCTCACTATATATGGAGCACTACTGTCAGTGGCATCTGCCACACTGTCAAGTTCCACTGTTTCAGTGGTAAGGGATGAATACTCCGGTAAGGGTTCCTCAGCAGGACTATCTCTCTGACACGTTTCAAAATCTGTATCTGCTTTTTCCGAATCCCTTCCCAAAGCAGAACGGTGAGCGGTATCATCTTCAGCCAGTTTGCCATCTTGTGGTACAAGGTACTCGGTGGTACCGTGTCCACGGGAAAGGCCCTCTGCCTTCTCTGACACAGCTCCTGTAGAAATGAGATCTCTGTGTGTTAATGGTGCTGTGGGTTTGACAATGTTTTCAGTAGCATCGTATTGCTCAAGTGTTAATGATGACTCAATGGGAACTTCTTTTTGAGGACTGTCACCCACCGAGTGACAGAGAGCACCCCCAGGTCGTGTGACCAGGCTGTCAAGACTGACTGTCTCACAGTCACCTGTACTGTCACAACACTTAGATTCAGCACAACCATCGGAATGACAAGTGCCTGGTTCTCCTGTGGAAGCCTCACAGCCGCGCCCAAGGGTAAGCGGTTCCTCTCTGTCACCTTGGCCTGCTGCTTTAACCGCACCTATCCCGCCAGAGCACTGCTGGGAATCAATGGGTTGGAAACCTGCTTCGCTGGGGCTAGAGCTGCACTCCGTACTGCATGGTAAAGGTGAGGGTGGCTGCACTCGGATCACAGGCTCCATTAAGAGGCCTGACTCAGCTTCTTTTTTGAGCTGAGTCAATTCTGGCTCACTCTCCGAAGAGGAAGAGCTTTTCCTAGATTCAGCTGCAGGTGTAACCACTGTAGGTGTATCTTTTTCTGCTACTGCTGTTGGCTCCAGTGCTTCAGCTTCACACGCTGCTTCTGAGTTGGCAGCTACAGAAGATTCATCCTGCTTGCGATTCTTTTTGTAATCTCTCTTCTGTTTTGCTTCTTGTTCCAATTCATCGAACATTTTGATTTTGGTCACCATTTTAAACATCTCCTCTTCGGGGGTGAATCTCTTCTTTGGTTCACTTTCCGAATCATCCTCTGGCTCTTCATTGACTTCAGGGATCGTGGCCGACTTTGGTATGTTTGACAGGGACTGCAAGTCTGCTGTTTTAGGTGTGATTTCATAGCTAATTTCTTCCGAACTAGGAGTTTCGGGTGAAACGGGACTTTTCCCCGAACTCTCCATGAGGGATGTTTGCTCTAGACTGTCATCATCGGCACTCCCCTCAGGGTCACGGAGAATCCTGGAACGCACTGATGCCAGCTCTGGGCAGCCTTCTCCTTTGCTAAGAACAGACTGCAGGGGACCCTGCCCCAAAATACAAGCCTTCACTGTTGGTTCTACGGGGCTGCTTTCAAGGGAATCACGGCAGGGAGACTCTTTCATAGGACTGGGCTCCAAAGAGTCAGGTGTTTTGTGTGATGAGTTATCTTCTAGCACTGGGCTTGCTTCCAGGGAGTCTTTATGACTTATAGTCAAAGAGTCATCTGCAACTGGGCTAAAGCTTTCACTATCATGGCTAGCAAGTGAAAGTTCCAATTTCTGGGGACTTCTAACCGCAACACGGCGTTCACAGGTTATATCCTTTTCTTTCTCTAAAGCAGTGTCATGTGTTTCAGAAGACTTAGTGAAATGTGCAGTGGTTCTGGATTCTTTATCCCTGCTAACATCTTTCATAATGGAAGCTGAGCTACTTTCTTTAAGTTTATCAGCCTCTTCTTCAGAGGCTGTAGGTACATGCTCTTCTGATACACGGTCACAATGAGACTTACTAGTCTCAGTAACAGCATCTAGCTGTCTCTCAGTAATACCTTTTTCATCTTCCTTTGAGGAGACTTCCTTCGGAGAGCACGTTTCAGCTGTTGTGTGTGCTCTAGCCGCTCCTTTAGCCTCTTCAGTTTGCCCATCAGTTTTCTTTGGTGAGAATGAAAGGCTTTCTGGGCTCGTTTCTGGAGTCTCTGCCAGACCCTCATGCTTGTAACTTTCCTCAGAGCTGACCTGAGGAGTTCCATCAAGTAGACTGCCTGGAGAGTCAGCTACACCTTCGTGTTTAAGGCTCTCTGAGCTCCCATCAAAAGCACCACTTTGCAGAGAAAGAGCAGGAAGGAATTCATCTTTCCCATACTCTGTGGGAAAAGTAACACCGAAAGGACTGGTCAAGACTTGCTCCAAGTTAAGTTCTCCCTCCTCTGTGACTGAGAGGTGTCGGAACTGTTGGTATTTGTCGTTATCCTCCAGTTCTTCTTTAATGACATCAGAAAAGTCTGTTGAGGTTTTCCTGTCAGGGCTGATCTGGAAGTCAGGATCCCCTTGGTCATCAGAAGTCCTGCCCTTCCCAGACGCTGTTTCTTTGGCACTTGCATCAACTACTACAGGAGGGAGAGGTTCAGCTGGCTTTTTGCTGCTCTGCTCTTTCACCTGGTCCTTACCACCAGCTTTCTTGGTAGTTTCGGTGGCAGAACTTTGTGCTTTTCCTTTTTTGGACTGAGGCTCTTTCTCTGCTTTCGGTACCGTGCTCGGTTTGTCCTTCTGCTTGTCTGTCTTGAGGCTTGTAACTCGCCTCGTCTCGCTCTGCGAAGGAGTTGTTTTCCTCCGGGCTGTTTCCTTCTCGGGGGCCTGTTGCTTCTGTTTGACAGACTTGTGCTCAAACAGCCCGGATATGTTCTTGGACGGGTCCTGCCCTGACTGGAAGGCTTTCATCAGCTCGCGAACTGACATGGTCTCTTCGAGTCTCTCAGTCTTAGAAGAAGGTGAGACGGGAGGTTGGGCTTTGTGTGCTACTGGTTTTTTGACTTGTGCTGGTTTTTTAGGTGTCTTTTCAGCAGGGCTTTCTTTTGCTTGAACTCTGACGGGGAGTTTGGACCGCACTTTTTGCTCATCTTCCACTCGTTTCTGAAGAGCTTTCACTTTGTCTTTTATTGAGCCAATGGGAGTTTCCTCAATAACAGGGGACACAGCTTTAGCCTCTGGAGCAGCTGTCACCTTTAAGCCAGGTTCCCCGCCTGAAGACTCATCTGCAGTGAGCTTTGGTAGTCTCAGCTTTTCTCCACTACTCTGTGCCTTGCTTTCCTTTGGCTTTGGCTTCTCTCTTAGTTTTGTCCTAACAGGCTTTTTAACTTCTGAGGCTGCCTTCTGTTGCTCCTTTCCAGTTTTTGGAGATTCTTTTCCTCCTTTTTCAGAATCCCTGCTTATTGCTGCAGCTTCACCCTTCTCCTCCTCTTTTAAGGCTTGTGGATGTACCTTATGAAGAGAAGCGCCTGTTTTTAAATCCTCTACCTTTCCTGCCACACCTGGCCCCTTCTTTTTTGTTGTCCCTTTGTCTCCCTTGACTTCTTTGCAGGTCCGCTCTGTGACTTCTGAAGGAGCATTTCTTCTGGCCTCTTCAATTTCTTCATCGCTGACAATGATCCATTCTTCCTCTATGGGTTCTTGTTTGGAAAGGGACTTCTGCAAAACATGTTCTTCTCTGGTATAGGATCCACCTCTCAGAATTTCATTTACTTTTTCTAAGTCCTCTTTCACTCTTTCCACTATTTCAAAAGGCTCTCCTGGTTCTTCTTCAGCTGATTTTCCAAGATCTTTCACTTTAATGGAGCCTGAATTATCAGAAGGGTCAGTTGTCAGGATGGCAGTCATTTTGATCAAATCTTGCTTCATCTCAGAAACTTCAGACAACAGGTCTGGACTGGCTAGTACAGGGACTTCATTAACCAGATGGCTTTTCAGGATAGATGTTTCTGTAGACTCTGTCTCGTCATCTTTGATGCGAATGAAAAACATTGAAAGTAAAGTGGAAATCAAAAATAGAGATTGGAAAATGTAATCAGGACTGAAAATGACAGTCTTTGGTTGTAGTGGTAGGAAGGTCAACAAAATGGGCCGGGAATGGTGGATCCACAAGATCTGAGGGTACAAGAGCAAAGCAAAGCTAACGGGGTGGGGGGTGGGGGAAACCAACTGAAAAGGAAAATGGCAGGAAATAACTTGCTTCACTTCACCGCTAGAGCACAACCACACATACAGTGTCAAAGCTGGAACAAATCAAATCAGGACACCACTAAAAATAAACCAAAACAACAACAACAAAATTTAAAACCAAAACCAGAAGAAACACAGTGAAGTTACACAAAGAGAGGCATCTCAAGATTGTTCAGATGTTACAGATCAATGTTCAAATAAAAAGAAAAACAAGAAAAAAGGGGGAAAGCATTAGAACTGATTGAAAGTCGATTTCCTCTAAGAGAAAGCCAGTGTTAGCAAACTGTCAGAATAACACGGGGTTAACAGTTTTGTTTTTCTCAATGACCAAAATAAAAAGTGAGAAGTATTTCTGCAGTAATCTAAAATATAATCAAATGCGTAGAGATCTGAATCAGCTGCAAACCGGCATTTCATCTAAGGGGATTTCACACCTACACAATGAAACAAACAGTCTTTTGTTTTAAGAGGTATGGTCCTTTCCTTGGAACATCCTCATTGACAACTAATGAACTGACTGAGGAAAGAGAAGACAGAGAAGAAAAGGAGAGAGAGTAAGAAAAAACTGTGAATCAACTTAGAAGTGATTTCAGAGTTTTAAAAAATGTAATGTATGGCGACCCAAAATCAGAGACAGTCACACTAGACACATACGTACAATTCATGTAAGGCAAGTTATTTCCATGCAAAGCAAAGGTGTTGCAAATGCTGCTGGGGATGTTGTAGCTTCGGTTAATAAAACAAGAGCTCTAAAAATTAATCATATAAATTAAAGGTACATGAAAATCTTGTAAAACATACTGTGGTGAAATATTTGTCTAATCTGGCAATTGATACACAGGAAGGTGGCTGCAGGTAATTCCCATTATGCCATAACCAGCTGCTGGGAATGTTTCATTTCAGCACAGACTAGTCGAGAATGAATATTGAACAGAATGAAACAGTGGAGGACTGAAGCAAGTTACGAACAGAACACAATGCTTAGGAATTACAGCTGGACATTCTCCCTTTAAAGGTAGCACATCACATGGAACCTCACATTTCAGCACCCCAGTCTCACAGCCAAACACTGATGCAAATAAGGAGAACCTGAGCAATACATAAGTAGCTGTATTTATCTGTAAAAAATACCTGCTTTGCTACGCTGTTCTCCTGGGTGTAAACAAATGCTAAATGTCTGTGCTGTACGTTAATCGCAACCAGACTGATGCAGGGGATTTCGGTGCTGAAAATGTGGCCTTGTGGTGCTGCTGTTTTGGTGTGGACTGTCCAGTGCACACTGAAATGCTGGTCAGTAACTTTATGGATTTATAATACATATTTTCATAAATATCAAATGTATGACTCTCCCACTGGGCCATGCAGCAAGTTAATTAGCTTGAGGCAAAGCAGCTCCAGTGGGAAATAAAGGGGTTCTCTGTGGCCTGGGCTGGGTGGTAAGGAAGCAGTGGTGGAACAATGCAAGATGTGGCACTTTAACTGGAAACAAGACAGACGTCAGTCTTTCCCTGAACAGATCCAAGAACTCGCTCCTTTGGAAGCAGCTCTCATTAGAGACTCTCTTCAGTCTGTGTAGGTATTTGTTTGATTTGCATCTTCCCTAAAGGAGATCTCAGTGAACCCCTCGCCCTCAGGTTCCAATGGAGGTACAAAGGGTGTATGTGCTGTGCCAACCTTTAATGTCCTATTTCCAGCCATATTTCACCACAGTACAGGGCAGGGAGCAGGGGCAGGGTTAAACAGCCTGGTTACTTTGGACAGTATCACTTTTTGGGCATGGTTGTATTCCATGAGATCCATGAAATACACTGGAGCCTTCATTATGTTTTCATTAAAAGTGATACTGTCATCTGTCTCAAATATGAGGTAAGAATGGGTGTCAACAAACGGAGGAAACAAAAAAAATGGAGGGATGAGCATTCATACAAGCAAAATAGCAATAGCAGGATCACTAGGGATGTCAAAGGAAAGTAAATGCTTAGATGAACGGTTTTAAACTGTAGTACTTGTTAATTTATACGTTAAAATGCATTTCATGGACTAGCTGCTTTGATATTACATTGTTTTCTATTGCATTTTTAAAGTATTGATGTTATTAGCAATAGCAGTTAAAAACTTAGCTCTCTTTCATGCTTATCTTTACTCTTAACCATCTTTCATACAAACTGCATTAGAACACTTTAAAGGGAAAAAAAAAGAAAATCTTACTTTTTTCTGATGTCATATCAACCTGAAAGAGAAAAAAGGGGGAAATTTAAAAGTTCAAATATAATTGATATACAGAAGTTATTAGAGAAGCTAAAGATACTAGATACATGGACATACACAGATTCATGGACTTACATGCAACCAAGAATGTATTTTAAATAACAGTAAAAGCATGGCTTAATTTCTTTAGTGAAAGAAAACGGTCCTTGCCAAAAAAACCCCACAGGAAACAAAATGCAATGTCAGACTACGAAAATTCAAGAAGCAAATTGTTGAAGCTGCCTTGTAATATGAATTTATTTCAGTTTTGCTCATATTTGTCCACACAAACACATATTGTGTAAATTTGGCTATGCAAAAATACCCAGAGTTAGAAGTAGCATTAAACATTTAATTTCCTAAACAAACTTGTGGAGGGGGTAGGATGACTGTGGGGAAGGCAAATCAGCTGTGCAGCACTGCTGGTACAAGATACTGTGTGTGTGTTAAGGCCCCAGGTTTTTTAGTGAGTGTTGAAAAGGTTTTACTTGTTTGAAAGTATTCTTTATGAAGATAAATGCAGTGCAGTGTCTCAGTGAAGGTGTTAGTAAATGCTGGCTTTTCCATAAACTGCCAACGATCACAAGTAAATCACTGGCCACACGTGCATGTCTGTGCATGCCTTGCAATGCTTTAGGCTCACATCATTAAATTCCACACTCAGCACTGTGTGTTACAGATCCATCATAGTCTGAATTCCTCTGATGCACAGACTGCCCTACATGGTAACCTGGGATCCTCAGGATCCTTTAGTTCCCTTTCATGTTCTTCCAGATCAGCATTATGTCAGCACACTAATTAATATTATTAACATAAAAAATAATAGAGCCAACAAAAAATAATTTAAACTGGGAAGTGGTTTTAGCCATCAAAGAGCTTGTCCTTTTGTGCTTTATTTTCTTATAACAAAATAGAAGAGGTCATGTTTACCATAGGAGTGGTAAATATTTCTGTAATGATAATTGGAAATTGCAATCCATGCCACAGAACTGCTGAACTCTGTTCTGCAGCCATGGAAAAGATGTCCACCCTCTTTGGGGAGTTGGCTGTTCTCACAGTGCTGGCACTCCTGTTTCCAACAGCTGAACATCATCAAAATGTGGGGATGCTTTTCTGATGTTACCTATCCATGTAGGGGTCAGACTCTAAGGACCATCCATAACTGCCAGAGCAGGGCTGGGAGCACAGGGAGGAGCTGGTGCCATTTAGCTTAGGCTAAAGATGACAATTCTAAACCTTTCACTTGAGGCAAGCTCACTTGTGACTTCTGGGTTAACACTGATTCTCTACTGGGTATCAGAAACCTCCAGTTCATGTTGTAAATGGAGAGGATTTGCAATTGTAACACAGGGGCAGTTAAAATCTGTAAATTCCAAGAGCCTTTTAATTGCACTCCTCTTTGTTGTGTTTGTAGCACGGAGCTAAGGATAAATGTGCTGGTTTTACCACAGATTTAACCCTCCAAGTTGTGTCTGTTAGTTGTGTTTGAGTGATGTGGGTAGGCAAGAACATGCTGATTTAGCAACATTACCTCTTCTGGTTCTTGATCTGAATCTGATTCCTTTCAGTTCCAAATTGCCATGCAAAAAGAGAAGGGGAAAACAGAGCAGGCAAAATGCAATCTTTTTAGAAGAGAGTAGGAAAAAGTAACTTCTGACAACATTTAACAGAAAAGATGAAAATGCAGAATGTTTCTGCAATTAATTTCTTATGTCAAAAAGCAGCAAAACTGAACGGCCAGTTTAAAACACAAAATGGTACAGAACTGAGCAAAGTATCAACAGAAAAGTTGCTTCTGGGTGTTAGACTTCTGGTGATCCTTATTTGTACCAAAACTTCAAATATATACATGCTTTTCCCCCATAGATTAGCATGAATAAATATTTAAAACAGTTAAGAATATTAACCATTTGAAGTTAAAATATATTGAGATGTGCTCTTTTAAAATTGTACCAAAATACTATAATAAAGATTATAATATATTCTAGAGATGCTGAGAGAAAAATGAACACCAACAGGGCAAGATTTTGGGCAAACAGCCAAATACCTCCCAGAAAGGCATGCAGCTCCTAATCTGACCACCACTAAAAAAATAAAAATGTGTTTCCACAGAATAAACATAAATTGACTTTTTCTAAGGAAACAAGTGCTCAGTATCCGACCTTGCTTAAACAGAAATCAAGGGCACTCCCACTCATCTCTTCTGAGTCCTCAGAAAACATCTGATAACATCTTCAAAAACTGGCACTACAAGTACCAAACCCAAGACACTGAAAGCCCTTGGGTGGAATTTATTTCTCTTTAAAACCCCTGACCACAAAACTTTAACCATATTTTGTCCTGCTCCTCCTTTCTTGTTTGTCTTATAATGCAGATGGCTACAGATGAATATAATTTCACAGTACCTTTGTGTAAATGGGCAAAGTGATGTTTAAATTACATATGGCTTGGTGAACGAGGCCTCTTGTAGATTTTGGCTCCTTCATGAAAGACAATCTCCCACAGGGTTCTTGAGTGGAGTCTCGCACCTGCCAGGGCAAAAACACATCTTTGGATGGAATAGCACAGGGACAAAATGGAGTCACGGTTGGGAATTCAGCTAAATTAATTTTTCTTTTCCTTTGTTTGCAAAAACATGGTGACACAATAACATGAAATATCCAAAAGGAACCATTAACATTACCTTAACAAATAGAGGAAGTCTATTTTCTTTGAAGGCAAAAAAGCTGAATATATGATGTTGCCCACTCTTTGTGAGTGGCACCAAATTGCCAAAGCAGTCAACATAGATGGGCTTTCCTTCCAATACCTGTTGGAAAGGAAAGAGCAGCAAAGCAGCAATTAATGACAGTGAGGTAGTTAGGATTTCTTCTTAAAGATAATTTTCATCATCATCACAGTCAAAGAAATAGTTTCTTCAGCGCTCAAATCAAAAGCCAAATACAATGTATATCAGCAGATTCTATTTATTTCACCTGGATTTGTAAAGGCCTAGAGCTTTTGAAAGTCAGCTAAGTACCTCAGTAAGATCCCTATATAATGGCACTGCTTACATGTTTAAATTGCCATTGTTATGGCCCCTCCACATGTTTAAATATCAGATTAGCAGTTTTGGGGATGTTCCCTTCAAACTGACAATCCAGTAATGTCTCATCCTCACTTTACAGAAATTCAGCCCTGTCCGTTTGATAACCCTTATTTTATCTGTCTGCTCTGCACAAAAAATGCCTGTCAGGAACAGTGAGGACAAAAATTTCCAAGGTGTGATTCTCATGGAAGAGACTGAACTAAGTAGATGACTATGCTGTGCATGTAAGTTGAAGCAATTCCCATTTGTCATCCCCTCTGAGGAAGCTGACAGAGCCAGAAAAACTACATTTAGCAGGAAGTTTGCTGAACTGTACATAGGAAAGCTTTTGCTTGTTCAGCAACAGACTTAAGTTTATTTTGGTAAAGCAGAATGTTAATCAAACCTGCTAGTTTAACTTCTTGGTATGTCAGGGTGCTGACAGAACAAGACTACTGTCAATTGCCTTTTCTGGTTAGTGATATTAGCATTGAGTGGTTAGCATTTTCTGGTTAGTGATATAGTAGCATTTAGGAGCTACTGGAAATTGGGGTGTACCTGTCCTTTTTGCCTCTGACTATCCCCCTCTAGCCCTGTGGACTAAGAGTTCAGCAGTTCCCACTAGGAATAGGGTTTCATCACTACTTTTCCTATCTATCTGACAAGTTTCCATCTTATCACGATAGTTGATGCTGCATTGTGACAGCAGTTGTTGGCAGTTACTTTTCAGTATTTGTGGCAAATAGAAGGCAGAAAATATTGGTTTAAAAGCAGACACTAGAAAAGGGAGGAAACAGTCTTGTACCTCTACATCCCTGCTTCTGGCAACTTCAGCAAAATTTTCTTGTTGTTCCAGGGTTTTATCCACCTTGTCATCCGTCATGCAGAAACACCTTAACCGTGCTTCAATGGGATCGTGTGATTTGGCAAACACCACGAATTTGGCCATGTAGGGGACACAGATAATCTCTCTGTACACTTGGGAAGCGAAAGTAACAGATTCTTGTGTCTGCCGACAATCTATCAACCAAAATCTGTAAAAGAAAATGAGGAGTTGTGCAATCAGCACACAAAAATTTAAGAAAGGAAATTACATGTTCCCCCATCCTGACAGCATAAGCTGGTAACCACAGCAATTACAGACAGGTCAGAAAAAAGAATTCTTATGCTTGTTTTTTGTCTACCATCTAACTTGGTGGACAGCAGCACATTCCTTATATACAATACCAAGACCTAGGGGTCTTCAAGTGAATGTGAATGATCTTGCTCACTGTGTAATGCTGCACGCAAAGTCAGGAATTACGTGAATTTAGTCACCAAGTATTTTCCAAGGAGTGACTTGCAGTGCCTTCTTTCCCAGCCTTCACTTTGGTTGGATGACATTTCTTTCACATAAAATCCACTGTGTGGGTGGAAATCATGCTCAAGTTTCATACCCGTAGGATGGAGACGGAAGTCAGGAGAGGTCAAAGACAGCTCAAAAGCTGATATAATCTACAGGGGGCTTATTCCTTACTGTGGATTACATGGCATCATAACCCCCAAAGCAAGCACACCTTTCGAGTGTGACTGCTCTGGCTTACTCATCTGCAGCTGAGTAACAGCAGATTTCATGCTGTGATGATCTTTGGAACATTGAACAAACACACTGGTCAAAAAACAGGCTGATGGTATTTGAAGGAGAGAAAGTATGTGTGGTACATAAAGGCTCTGACACTGATACTTTCCTTTTCCTGCGTGGGAGAATTATGCTGTGCTGGCCTCAGACTGGAGAGGCTACATCCTCTGAGAAACCACCACATGCCTCAGTGGTTTGCTGTCACACACCAGGGGCTAAAAAGCCCAAGCAGAGACAATGTTTTAAAAAGCTGCAGCTCAGGAAATGGAAAACAACAGCTATGCCTCCAAGTCTGCAGTGTAATTCACATGACAAACATATCTCTTTCCCAAGCTCATTTTGGACAGAATTAGTCTTATGAATGGGAAAGTCATTGTCCATCATTAGTGATTTTACTAGACAAAAAAAAAAAAAAATGACTGTGAATAGCAAACAGTCAGAAATTAGGTGATTCTTGGCAAGGCAAAAGGACAGAGGCACTTTTAGACAAGGGCACAAGTCACAAAATTAAGGTTAGCTTGTCCTTTGACAAAAAGTAATTATTTCCCTGACTGCAAATACATGAAAAATCCCATTTTCTAAGTTTACCAGCATTTAAAGTCACATTTGGGTGAAAGGAGCCAGCTGAATGTTCATTTAGATCGGGACTAGGAAACATCTGCTACAAATAGAGATTTCAGATAAACCGTCACCCTCATTCTGGCTGTATTTCACATGTAGAAATGTTCCCTGCTGGGAACTTCAAATTTTAGGGACTTGGGCCTCTCAAACTCTGCATCTAGTTCCCATATGTGGTTTTTAAAATAACCTTTAATGAAGCCTTAATTTCTCCCTTCACACAGGCTGCTGCAATAGCAGCTGAGAGGCAAACACATTGTAAGATCTCCCTCTCGTGGCCACTGCTGTTACTGAAAAATGTTTAGCTCAACCAAAAAGAAATGTTCATCAGCAAAGCATCCAGTTTAATGAGAAATACAGCCCTTTCTGAACTGAGAAAGTATAAAAAAATAATCCTTTATTTTGCCTAATGTTAAACTGGGGGTTGGACTGCAAGAGCTGATCTCGTTTTAACAAGGAATACGTTACTTCATTCAGTAACAAACCTCATCTAATAGTAACAACTGCCCTGGACCCTGAATGTTTGCATTGAATTCACTGAATTTCATGGGTAATTATCCAAGTTTTCTCTAACTGCCAGACTACACACCATAAATGGGCCATGGCCTACATCTCCTGTTACAGAGATTTTTGTGCATTTCTGTGATACGAATCATGGCCAGTGTACAAACTAAAATACATACATGCATATACATTATTATTATTATTATATGAAATTCTGTTTTCACTAAGACAGCAGCTGAACCTCATCCCAGGAACAAATGGTTGGAAGAGATGCTTCTAGACCCCAGTTTGGTACACCTACATGCCTTCCTGCCTGACTTCTCAGTTTTTGGATATTCTGGAAGTAATATCTCTTGTAAGATATAATATTGAGGTACTCAAACAAGGCATTTCTGATTCCATGGAAATTTGCATAGTAATAAATAGCTCTGTTCCTTCCACTATATAAAATAAAATAGTTTAAAGGGGAAAAGGCATGCATTTGAAAGTATCACTGTAAAACTCATGCTGGTTGTATAGGTACCTGGCAGACACGTTCGTGGTGAAGGAAACACATTCATTAACAAATGTCAGTGGCGTTGTCCCGGTGATGTCTTCCCACTGGGCAGGGGTGGTTCCTCCTAAAGTGACAGAGATTTTAAAAAAACAATTAAAACCAAGCAAGTCCTTTTTCTTTCTAAGAAATATTCTACATTCTTCTGAGTTTGTAATTACTATGAAATCAGTAATAATCCCAGACATGCCTTCTCCTTGGGTCCGTATTATTCCACTAATGCTGGCAGGGTTGGATGGGTTAACTTAAACACGATTAAGTTAATTTATTAAATTAAATGCACACAGCTCCTTTCTGCTTCTTGAGTGGGACTGAGTGAGGCACTGGTCACTTTGGAGTTACAGCAAGCACAGAATGTGTAAACCCAGTATTCTCCTCTTACGGATATTGCAGCATTAAGTCTGTACTACACTTACTCTGCCAGGCAGAGTTAAGTTGTTCTCAAGAAAGAAACTGTAAGGAAAATGCAAACAAACCCACCAAACCTGAGGTGCACGATTATATTTACACATCTCCTGTTAGCACAAACAACAAACGTTATTTCTGCTATAAAGTAATTGTTTGGAAAGCAGTTTATTCTCGCCGCTTCTCATCCCACTCAGGTTTTCTCCAAGCTTCCCATGTGTGTAACCAGCTTAACACGTTCAGCCCACGAGGAGTGACAGTTTAAGGATGCACATGGAAAGCTCCAGCCCTGGCACCTTACCTGTTATGCTGCATAGTAACCTCAAAGTGGGTGTGTCGCCTCCGTAGCCATTCATGATCCCATCGCTGGAGGCCTTGGGGACGGGAATCGTCATCGTGATGGGTTTATGGAACTTCCTTCTCCTGGGCTCCAGGGTGACTATGGGGCTGAAGGTAGCCTTGTTGCCTAAAATCTTCTTTGTAAGTTCAGTGTGCATAGGTTGAGCCTTTCCAGAGCAACAGAAAAGAACAGAACAGTTACTTGAAAACAGTTTAATGAGTTTGCAAAGAACTGGGTCTGTATATGGTGTGTTATTTCCCCTTAGAACAAGCTCTGAGCTATTTTAGTGTGCTATTCAGCCAGTCCCAGGGGATATCAACAAGCACGGTCTCCTGGCCAAGGTGAGCTGGGGATGCAGGCAGCAGGAGGACGGGATGGAGAAAGGGGAAGGACTTCCCTCTCTTTCAGGAGTGAATTGTTAGGCTGGTTCCTTCACACTGAGGATCTGTACATTTCACTTAATTATTGCAGCACTTTGTACATCTCTGGTGCCTTTCATAAGAAGCATTTAAGAAATTGTTCTATGACCTACACTAATATTATAATCGCCCACAAAATTAGGTGCTTTTCCCAAGATCATACAAACAGTTAACAGACAGGAATGTGAATTAACTGGAAAACTCAACGCTTTACCACTTGCTTTGACTTTTGCATGCTTTTTAAAAATTATTATTATTTCTCCTGGAAGCCCTGTAGATAAGACACAACATGCTAGGCTGAACACACTCTCTCTCGTTCAGAGGTGATTTTACACTCCCCACCCCCCGGTGAGTGCTGTGCCGTACCTGGAGGCCCACGCGGATGCGTTTGGTCAGAGCCCCTTCTGGGAAGACGGCCTGCACCTGCGGCACAACAGTGCTGCTCAGCACCCCCCCCTCGGGCCCGATGAGGTTGCTGTCCTGCTTGATCCGCGACACCACCGCGAAGTACTGCGGGAAGTCCCGGGTGATGATGCGGCAGATCCGCTTCTTCTCCAGCTCCTCTGGAGTGTCGAGTACTGAGGGCAGAAGAGGAGACAGACAGAGGGCAAGAGTTTTATGGAACCTTCAGAATGCTCTCAAAGCTTTTCACAGTTTGGCTGCAGCTTACACAAAGTTTTTGGTCTAGAAATCAAAGGGGAAAAGGCAACACACCCCAGTGTTCAGTTTAACCAGCGAGATCAGGACAAGGACAGACAGAACAACCAACTGAAGGGAACTGGGGACAACAAACAGAATATGTTGACATCTCCAAAATAAGCAGACAAACAAGCCAAGGGAATGGTGCAAGCCCCTTTCTACTCCACATATTTATGACATCCTGAGGTAGCGTAAAGAAAACAAAACTTCAAAACAAAAAAATATTAGTTCAGCTTTAATTCTGTGAGTTGGCTTGTTTACTTCAGGGTTTGTTTGGGGGTTTTTCTGGGGGGAAAAAAAAATCAAAACAAATCACAAATTCTGCAGCTCCGAGACAGCCCAAGGCCATTGTGTTCTCTCAGAAAACAAGAATACTCATGACTGACATTTCCTCCCACATGTGGGGTGCTGCTTGGAAAGGATTAGCATGGTAATTGCCTTGTTTTGGAAAGATGTGTGCTATGGAAGCTTTTCCTCTAACACTATGAAAAGGAGCAGCAGCAAACACAAGCCTAGCACATATTCCCAGCCTGGTGATGGGAGATGTTTTGTCCCATGACTTCAGCAGACCATGCAAAGGAAGCAAGCAAATGGTGGAAGCTACTAGCCCCACTTTAGAGCAGCAACACAGGAGCAGGATGAAAACCAACGTGCCACAGGATACCTTCGTCCATCCCATTCAGGATCTCGTTGAGTTCCTCCTCGGTGTATTCACAGAAGTGCTCCTTCCAGCTGTCCCCGTTCTCGCTGCGCAGGATCACCAGCTCTCTCTCCTTCCCTCGCAGGGCAGCAAAGTGGGGAATCTCCACAATCACAGGCCTGGCATGGCAACACAGCGCATTAAATGCACACGGGAGAGAGGAAGAGACAGGATTAACAGCAACTCTATTCAGTCTGCTACAAAGTGACCTGGAATTCTACCTACTCGGCTGCAATACTTTGGCACAATCCTAAACTAGTAGGCCACTAACACAAACTACGTTTTTACAGGGACCCAGTAAGTGCTGAAGGACAGATGAAAAAGTGCATTCACCTCTTTCCACAGTGTGAATGAGATTTGATAAGATAGTAGTGCTTAACTGGAAATTTGGTGATTGTTTTGCAAATCCAGCAAAAACTCATGCTTGTTTTAGTTGTCACTACTGTCTGGGTTAACCTGTGCAACTTCATTTCAAAGAGAATCTACTGTAACATATGGGAATTGTGGGACAAATTCTGATCTCACTTATACTAGTGCAAATCAGAATAATTTCATTGCTATCAGGGGGCAGTTGTGTCCCTGCACCAATTTCAGTTTGTAATTCTGTATATTCCAATGAATTTATTCCTGATTTACACCCTGGGAGAGATACAGCAGGTCTGAGGAGGTTGTCTGGGTTGCTTTTGCAGTATAGGAGATAAGAATTTGCCTTGTTGCCTTACAAGCAGATGTCAATATATGTATCAGCATAAGCGCCCATATATATATACAACACATATGCGTACATATAATATATCTATATTTAGATATACATATACATACGTACTATTAGAAATAAGAGAGAAGATATAAATATATTTGTATTACACTTCTCTAATTAGAGGACTCACAGGTTACCATGTACATAGTAAATGCCATGTGTTCTATCACACTGGTGGTATCCAACATATAACTCATTGATTGATCAGTCCTTGATACAAAAAAAACAGCTTAAAATTTACAGTAGATTCCTTTTTTGTTTGTTTTGTCCCAATCCAGGTTGCTTTGCTACAGACATCAAGCACATAACTAGGAAGATTTCATGCCAAAACAAAAATGAAGGCCACAGTACTCGAAGAAAAAGATACAAACATACCACCAAAACAAAACCACATACCACAAAGATTGAAAAATGGTCCACTAAGGGTTAAGTGTACAAAATTTCAAATGATAGAAGGGGACAATATCATGGGCATAATGACATAAAAAAATCATATTGCAGAAGGAGGAGAAGAATGGGGAGGTCAGCATCCATCAATTTGTTTCAAGTGTCTCCTACCCAAGGAATTTGGTCCCAGGAGGCCCCAGCTGAAGGATTCGGCTGACCAAGCTTTCTCCCTCATTAAGTGGGGGAGGAGCCGTAGGCAGATGAAGTTTACTGAGTACATCCAAAGCAGCAGTGAAAGAAAGAACATAAATAAACTTTATGTATTTTTTGTGCCAGAACGCCAGTGCCACTGTCTGGTCCACAGAGTGGAATTAGGCTGTACACTGAACAAGGTTCCGTCCTAGCTGTGACAATTTGGTGACCAAAATCAGCAAAATCAGTTTTGTGAATTTAGGACCTTTTCTTGCTTAGGGGGGCTTTGGCCACGAACTCAATGGGAACAGGATCTGGACCTTAGAATGCACCTCTGCAAACAGTACCAGTGATTTTGCAATTTCACTGCCAGCACAAGACCCAGAAAAACGCTTGCAGGAAGGGCACAAAGGTCTGAGACTGAATAAACTCTGCTATATCTTGTCTTTCAGCGAGACATTCTCATTAGATAGAGAAACCACTAAAAAAATGGGAGACATACTTAAAGTCCATTTGTGTGTGACAGAGATAATGGGAAGACTGAATGTGACAGCACAGTATTTCTTCTGCTCTTTAGACTTCTTTCTGCTTCTCTTTAGAGTGACAAAGATGTGAAAAGAATAAGTGGTAGCACTAATGAAGATGGTGGCTCTGATGACTGCCTGTTATAATAGGACTTTAAAGCAACTGAGTTGTTTCCAAATGAATTTAAACTATCACTGTTTACAGAGTCACTTCTTTTATAGTTTCTGAATGTAATAGAAGGGGTTCCTTCAATCAGCCCCTTCTGGATGCCACAGTTGATAGGGAGAACAGTTGGCAAAACAAATCTTAAAATGTGCAAATAACTGCTGCTTTCAGCTGAAAAATTGCTAGAACAAGCTCAGCAGCAGACACCAATCTGATCTTTCTAGGGGTTTTGCAGCACAGGACAAAAGAAATGGCCAGAAATTCCCAGGGTTATCCAATTGCTTAGTTTAGCAATTTCAACCCCAGAAAAATCAAAGGCACTGTGCTTCCCTGATAGTCCAAATTAGTGATAACACAGCATGAGTCTCTAAACTAAGCCACTGTAACTTATGTTGAGGCTTCACTTTTGGGGTTCAGATCAGTGCTGTGCTACACATTTTTTAAATACAGTCTGAACTGCCCTTTCTGGCTGCAAAGGAGCCTTTCCCCACTATAATATCACAACAGCGAGTAGTAATTATATCCCAGGAAGCACACTAACCTTAGAGCTAGTGGTTAAAATACCCATATTGAAAGGAAAAGGTGCAAAAGCTCCATGACTTGTTAACTGGCAACCGATCAGCATTTCACGACTGCTCTGCTACCACATTACAAGGATCTTTCCTCGGTTCGAGTCTCGAAAAAGGAACCGTTTCAGTGCAACTCAAAGGCAAACCCAAGGCTGAACGCTCCCCTCCGGGCCAGGTGGCCCCCCCCTTACCCAAGGAACTGCGCCCCAGAAGGTCCCACTTCGATGAGGCGGCTGGCCAGCCCTTCCCCTTCCACCATGGGCGGCATGGTGGCCAGCCGGTGCCGCTTCACCAGCCGGCACGTCACGCGCGTCGGGGCCGTGCACTTGCGCGGGGGGATGATGATGCGCAGCCCGTTGTGCCGGCAGCCCCTCATGGCACCCCCGCGGGCATCCACCATGAAACTCACCAGGAAGCTGCAAAATCGGGGAAAACCAGTTAGAGACGGAGCGGGTCGCAAACCGCTGGCGTGTGTTCCACATACGTGACGCGCTACGTATGGAAACAGGGCTCTTGCTCAAGAGGTACAATTAGAAAAAGCCTTTCTCCCCTGTGAAACACCAAATCATGCTGAGGTCGCTTATTAATTACCCTGGCAACTGCTACCTAAGAGTTCTTCACAGACAGCCTTATCTTACTGTGCTGCTGTTGGGAAAGTACCAGCAGGCACTGGTAAATGTGGACACATGTACCTGTTACAATGTGCAAATATCACTACTCTGTACCTGCAAACAACTGTGGGCACTCTTTAAATACTTCACAGGCAAATACATCCTATTGAACAATACTGTTTATTATCCAAAAATAAAAAGCCAATTCTGATAGAATGGTTTAGGGGTTTTTTAGGTTATCAATATAATTTTCAAGCTGTTTGATAAACTGTAATTTCTCACAAAAATAGGTTTCTATTTAAAAAAAAAACAAAACAAGCAATCAAATTTCATTCTGGAGTGTGTAGATACAATTCACACTCCATTGGGTGGGGTTATCACCTACTTACATTAAACAAACCCCAGTATGTCATTAGTGTTCGCAGACAAATTTTGCATTTTGGTCAGACAGCAACAGCTACACTCACTGTATCAGAGGTGTATAAACCGTACAAGAGGTTTATTTCTGGATTTTTCTTTTTCTGTGTTACTTTGCACACCAATGCAACGCGCCACTGGAAAACTTAGAGATGCAGAAAAACCATCTACTGGGAGCCCTCGTCTAGGACAAAGTAAATTATTTATTTCTTTTTCTTTAAGAGGGAGAAAAACATTTCATTTTGTTTGGAATTTCTTTTGTGCTGAATTTTTTTGTAGTTCCACATATAACAAACTGGTAGTTTTGACAGATTTGGGACATTCTTGGGAAAGGTGCAGAACTACTTCCAATTTATTTTTTTTCGTTTATGACTTGGGATCATGCCTGATGTGGGATGGGAATGTCAGGCTGCTGGAAGTGAAAGTAAGAGTAGAGGAGACAGAACGGTGTCAGGCCTAGTTCTAGCCACTAACATAGAACCATCACATGGGGAGTCGCAGAAATGCTACTGAAGGACCTGCAATAGAGAAAATATACTCCCTCATAACAGGAGTAACAAACACAGGGATTTTTCCACTGTCCCCTTGACCGTTCTGTGCAACAAACATTGCATCCATTCACTGTCCACACAAGAAATTCCACATGCTGTAAGAACACAACACTCGACACACCGTGCAAGTCAGAGGGATGGAGGATGGGAAGGAGCCACAAGCGCCAGTCGGAAGCACACCATGCACCACGGATGCCAGTCTGTCTCACACATGCAGTCTCCTAGTCTACTGCCATTCAGATACCTCTAGGCTTTGCTTAGTGTAAAACTCGGGGTAGTACAACCATTATCTCATTCCTTAGAGCTTGGTGTTTCTGTGGTTTTAACAAGGGGGGAAAAAAAGAAAATGAAAACATTTTACAGCTTCCATTGTTTGGGGATTAGTTGAGAAAAATGGGAGCTTCCTTCACAAAATACATTCTTTATACATGTTAAAGCACAGATGAAAGAAGAGCTTAAGAGACGCTAAGTGCTCAATTGTTGCACTAATGCTCTTGGCTTGCACTGCAATTACTCTGTAAGTGCACGAAGCAGTGTTATCAAAGTGGTTCTGTTTCAGAGAACTGGTACGAGTCTCAAGTGCAGTGGGTGTTGTTTGAGGCAGTCAGTGACACTGCTGCAAGAAGTTTCACATTTTGAAGCTAATGCTATGAGCAACACAAACACTCCCCCACGATTACCAGCAGATACTGAGCTCTCTGAATTCAAGCAGCATTCACATTTTTCACTGTGTAAGCTGTCATGAACACAACTTTTAGGATTCTGTTATTCTCATTATTGACATAGTACTCCAGATTGTGTACTTTAACAACAGGACCACCTTCTTTCACTGCCCATCACTGAAATAGTGCTGGGCCACCTGGCTGTCCCTATGTCCTCCTTAGGTTATCTACCTATGGGCCTCAGCAATACCAAACCCACTGTTAAGTGCCAGAAAAATACACACAAAAGGTGAGACTCAAACCAAATCATCCCCCTTCTTTTAATACGGTGCAACTCTTTCTCTCAGTTTAAGTTTACTGAATGTGCCTGGCAGGTCAGTAATCTATGACAAAGTGCATCAGTCACCTCTCACTGAAACCAGCCTTGCTCCAAAGAGTGGAAAAACAGGCAAAGACAAGTCTCATTGGAAGGTGGACACAAAGATAACAATGGTTAAGATAAAACCAGTAGGACATTATTATTATTCACTGTAAAAGCAGCTGGTTCTATCATAAGGAAGCTCTAAGGTAGTTACTCAGACAAGCACAGAATAGTGTGAGGACAGCACAGAAAGATTAGTGCCAATTATCACACTATGGAAAAGCCAGTTCAAAAACCCAGTTACATACTGTGAAATTCCTGGAAAACAGATTTTGGACAACTACCATGAATACAGTGCAAAGGAAAGAAACTGGAGGGGAAAATGTCTCAGCTCTAGACGGTAGTACACTGACACAGGACTTGTAGAGCGGACACAGAGTGTAAAAACACATTCTTTTCCAGCATACCACCCTGTTTATTTCCCACCTTCTTGCCATGCTTATTTTTTCTTCCACTTATTTAATCCAATTTCTTTTTCTCTCTTTTTCTTTAATCAGCACATTTCACGTACTTTTGGATATGCAAGAGAGTAAAGTGAATAATTCATAAGAAAGCATTTTCTGAATCTTAGTAGCCTTTTTTTCTGCCTATTTGCTACATAATAGGGCATCTGGATGGTGCCATTACCAGTCCAGGACCAGAAAAGCTTTTTCCTTTTGAAAGAGTATATCTGTCAATATACAAATATTGATATAAATGATATAAAACATGCTTTCTAAAATGTGCATTTAGGAAAGTGAAAAAATTGTATGACTAATATAAAGGAAATGTAAAATCCAAACTATTTTGTTGCCCATACACACGCACGTTATTTTTCCTCTCCCCAGCGCTCCTTTTACCAGGTGTCGTTACGTGGCAAGGCTGAGACAGGAAGAGATTGCACCCCACAAATAAAACTAGCACGGATAATTGGCACGTGAAGCCATCACTGTGGGAAGTGATACCTTATAGTGATGAGTTCCCATAGTCAGAAAGAAAATAATGTGTAATACTAGTATATCAATAACTGTAACATATATGTACTCCCCGAAGCTGAGCAGGAAACTCAGAGCTTACTCCATGTGCCAACTGCATGGAGCACTACTACAACATCTGTGTACACAGAATGAAGAGAAGCATCATTAAAGAGAAACAGAAACGGTTGTGAAGAGCTCAGGAGGGGGGAAAAAAAGTAAAGAAAAGGGTAAATAAAGAGGATTAAAAGAACTTTAACTTAAATTTTCACTTAAGTGATGATTCAAGGTCAAAGCAGATTATGGGTAAAGGTGCATCTTTCTCAGTACTAAGACAGCCTCTGAAATAAGTTTCATTTCCAGTCTTCAAGGTTCTGGTAGAAATGAAGCACAATACAAATGTGCCCCTGACAGTCTTGCAAATACTGAGTTTTTCTGGGATTTAACAAGGTGGCAGTGCAGTACAGCAGCCAAAACATGAAACAAATCACATCCAGGAAAATCAGTGCCTTCTCTCTTTTAAAGAGAATGAGGGGGAAAATCAGTATTATTTTTCTAAAGAAAAAATAAAGCACAAAAGCCATTATTTTACAGGAATCAGTTACAGACTGCAGGGGAGTCTACACAGTGTTCTGCTAAACGTGCAGCAGTTAAGCTCGAGCATCATCCATTCCTTTCTGATTTAGCAATACTTATTCAGAGAGAGGCCACTCTCTCCCATTTTAGAGCAATTCAAATCTACATACTTGCCATATGAAAGGTACCTGTATCAAATATCATTGGCTGCAGCATCCCTCTGGTTGAGGACATACACAAAAGGGCCCTAAATCTTTCAGGCTGCTTCCATGTCTTCTACACAAATCAGAGCAAACAGCACTGGGGTTTCTAATGGCTTCACTTGAATAGAACACAATATTATGCATTGGATAGAAGGACAAAAAGTTGGGGTGTATTCTCATGAAATATTTGTATTTCAGATCTGAGCCCGAGTTGTTCCCTTTCCTGATTTTACTCATATAGAATTATTGTGGTTTTATTTTGTATCTATCCTCTTTTTGGAAGATAACAGCAGGATGAACAAATAAATTAAAAACCAGATGTGTCAGTGCTGGAAGGGGTGAAGGAAGATCCTTATGTGCTTTGTGAGGAGTCCCTGTCCTGTGAAGAGCTTTGCAGAGGCACAGCCTGGGGTGTTGGCACTCAGACACACGTCTCGCTCTGCAGAGTCACTGGGAGAGCCATGCAAAACCCAGCAGGGGAAGGGTCTTCCTGCCACAGGCAACAGTTCTTGGAACACGCAAAGTGGGCAAAATCTACACCACCGCCTTCATACATTCGGCTCAGGTAGGATATTCTCTCAGACGAGGCAGCCACACATGCGCTCATGGGGCAGCAGGAAACAAAGCTCCAGGGAGAGCACACCCACCGGAGACACGTTAAACAACTTCGCAGCCTAAGTTCGTCTTATTTACAACAGAAAGTGGGAAACAAGGAGATAGCAGCATTCAGTGTTAGTCGCAGTGTGAAGAAGCAGAAACAAACAATCAGGGTGCTTCAGCCATCGGGAAGTGTTCAGCAGGAGGAGGAGAACCCAGAGAGGCTGATACTCTGAAAAAGGCCTTGATCCAGCTCCCGCTGAAGTCAACAGCAAGTCATTCAACTACCTCAGCGTGCTTTCCAGCAGGCTGCAACTGTGCCATACAGGAACCAGGCAAAATACACATTCCAGGAGGACAAAAAACATGATCCTACACAGGAAACCGCTAAGGATTAACTTCTGATAACACCCACCGCATTAGCCAGCTGCTGGGAGATCGAGCGACATGGCCTAAATATATGAGTTTGTAGTTTGGGGGTTTACTAAGCCATTTTATAATTATGTGCAGCCGAATATTTAAGGAGATTTTCACCTTTCTACAGTTATGTTAAAAGTGCTGAGGAGATACTGTGCCAAGCAACACTCAGTTTGCCAGGTGAGGATAATCTCCTTTGGGAATGTTCAGGTGTTCTGTGTGGGGTGCAAGCACTGTAACTGTCACTCAAAAAAATATGTGTGGCATGAAAAATAAGATATACTAAGTCTGGGCAGTTATTCTGCTAGTTCAAATATAGTGGCACCATTTGGTAAATACACCCTAGGGAAAGGCTCTGCCATATTCTTTATACAGACAGGTGAGGTAAAGGGGCCACTTAGTAATATAACAATTACAGTTGTTCTGTCTTGGATTATTTGTGGAGGGTTTCTACCTTTCTTTAAATATTAATATTAAACCATGCCACCAACAAAGAATAGGGTATTGTTAAATTAATCACTGGTTAAAACAATCTAGGAATGTATAAGCAGCTTTGTTAAGTTCTTTTGCAGTGGACTTATTATGTGTCCAGGACTCCTTTGTTACAGAGGACGAAGCAGACAGGAGGAAGTGGGCACTTACTGTAGGAGAAGAGAAATAGGGCCACGTGTAACTATTACTGCTAGTTACATTGATCTTTTCACTTGGCTAACGTGCACTATCAAAACACTAAAGCATCCTGAAGTGAGGTAAGAGGGAAGGATAAATAGGGCGGGTGAGAAGTGCAATGTATTAAAGAAAGAAATTATGCAGAAGTTCACCTGCTGTTGTCAAGATCAAGACATGGAGAAGAGCATCTGCAATAGAATAGATGATTTAACATCAAAAAGGAAAAGAAAGGGGGGGGGAGGAAAAGAATGAGTTAAATGAAATACTGAAAAAAATGAAACAGATTTCTAAATCAAACACGTGAACATAATACATATATGTGCATATTCATTCCATGTGAGAAGGTAGGAGTGAGCATGGAAAATAAGCCTATGTAAACATCCTTGGCTACAAGTGGCCACTACTACTACAGCAGCAAAACTCTAGTGACCTGGTTCCTCTACATTCTCCCACTGGAAGTCAGGTGCCTAAAACACAGTTAGATTCCAAGGAAACCTTTGAGACACAGATTAGGGGACGTGCTGCTTGGTTTAGGCATCCACATCTGAGATGTGGGCTGCAGTATATCAAAGGGTATGGAATCTAAGGTAATCCCAGGCAGGGCTCCTGACTGCACAACAAATCATTATTTCTTTTCTTCCATTTCCCTATTATACCTTCTGTCCTCCACTTGCCTCCATTTCAACATGTTTCTTGTCCTCCTTTTGTTCTATAGAATGAGCAGTTCCAAAGTTTGACCTGTTCAGGCTGTCAGCAATCACTTAGTGACACAGACAGTCCGTTTTCCAATGTCCCTTTTTATTCTATGCATCTCCATTGCCATTTTCTTCCATTAACACCGATTTGCTATTAATGAAACACACCCGCTGTTTTTCCTTGTTGTAACTTTCTGAACAAAGGTCATAAAGCTACAGCAAAATTTGAAATCATTCAGACTTTCAGATTTAAGAAATGACTATCAGCTGGTCGCTGCCAGGTCCTGTTTCCATAACGATTTCCAGGAAATCAATATCACATTGGGAAAAGCAATGTTATGGATTCAAAATGCAACACTTGAAATAGATTTTGTTTACCTTGTTAGCAAGGATCCAGCCTCCTTTTTTGCAGACATGCAGCTAAGAATGATAATTCACATTATTTGTCGCAGTACGAGCTGCCCACTCCCTTCACCTTTTTCCACTGATGGAAGCAACAACTTCCACAAAGGCAAACTCACTAAGAATATCCCAACGGTTTAATTTGTTCAAGATACAAGTACCAATACACTCAGATCAATAAGCAGTCAAATGGGGGCTTCTCCATCAAATTATATATAGTCAATATCTTTCTATTAATATATAGTCAATCTATAATCATCTATTAATATATAGTCAGTATCTTTCATTAAATATGAGTTTTACTGTGAGGGAGTCAGAGTTGGAACATTTGCAGAGCTGCCACACATTTCAAAGTTAATACACAAAATCAAGTTAATATCAGAGCACGAACCCAAAGCTAAATGCTGCAAGTGAAAAGAAATATTTCAGTTCAGTGATTTTTTGTCATTCAACATCAAGAACATTTGTTCTTCCACAATAGGATATGGTGAGGTATGAGAGTAAGACTGTGAAACACATTTGCATTATGTAGGCAGTAGTTCTGTCTCTCACAATGCTTCAGCAAGAAATTATAAATAATACCACCTAATATTACCAACAAACTGATAGAACTCTTATCTTACTGGATATTTAGCACCCAAACTTTCTGGCATAGTCAGAGATCCTTAACTTAGCTCAACATGTAAGATCAGAATGTTTTACCAGCAGCAAATCTGATTTTCCGAAAGGGTGTTTCAATGCAGAAATTCATATTTTTACCCTTCAGACAATGTATGAAACTCTCAGCTGTGTACAACAACCAGGAGATGATTATGTTGAGATTTTGGGCACCACTAGAGTGTTACCTCTTAAGTAAGAAATATTCTCTGGGTTTTGAAATGGTTGTCAAAGGCTCTGACCAAAGATCTTGCTTTTCCTTCCTTATGATGAAATTGTCAACATATTGAAACAACAGTGACATTCACATTTTAAGTGGATGGTTAAAACATTTTCCCCTCATGACATTTCAGACAGGGAAGGGGTTTTGGTTAGTTATGCAAAGGCTGAAATATGTGCCTGTGGAATTCCACACAGAGAGAGCAGTTCTCTGTGAATTTATCCTTTTCCCTGGGGGTGTTACACTGTGATCCACAGAAACACTTCCCTACAGTGGGACATCAGTAAGAACTTGGGGTTTACCACTGAAGCAGTGCAGACAGAGAAGGGTCTATTTTTTTTTTCCTTAGATTGCACAGAATACAAACTTAAAATCCCCTGTGACTGATAAACTACTGTCCAATACCTTGCTGATATGTTACTTCACAATCTGAATTCAATACATTTGCAGTGTCTTGGGCAAAACCGAGGCCATACCTTTACCCAAAGGCCACTAACAGGATTCCTTTGAAAATTCCAGGATTGCTCTCTCATGACAGGTAAATATTACTCCACTGCATGCACCTGATGCCAGCAGTGCTGCTGGTTCATAAGAACCTACTACTAGCGTGTGTCTGCATGTGGAGGAGGGTGCAGGTTACAAGAGGGGTGTAAATGACAAATAGCTTTTTGTTCCAGCAGAGTGACTGCAACAATTGTGCACACAGTGCTTCTACAACTGCTTCACTGTCAAAAGCAGAACTCTAGGAGTCAGTGTATTTTCCTAAAAAGAGATGTACCCCAACAGTTTATGACAACTCAGACAAGTCTAAACAAGATAAAAAAATGAAGTGGTGTACTGTCTTTTCCAAAGGCCAAGGAATTATTACTACAGGTTTCTTTATTACAATATTTAGTGGCAAGTTAGTTGGTTTGTATAGGAAGAAGGACATAATTTGTGTCATGTAAAATATCACTATTTAATATAAGGCTGCAGGCAGCGTTGTTCCTATTAAAATCAGACACTTTATCCTACTACTAGCATCCTAGTGATCCCAAAAGATCAAAAGATCACTAATAGAATTTAAAAGAAAACCACAAAATGCCTGTACATCCAAGAAATAAATGCCACTCTCCTAGAAAGTCATCAGTTCATGCTCTGCAATCACAAGGTAGACCTACCTTTCTGAAAGGGAAAACTGATAGACCCTTTGGAAAAAGTTTGGGATCTATTTAGGGTTAGAATAAAGCACCAAAGCAATTTCAAAGCTTACCAGCATATATATAAACACGTACATAACTTTACATATTAAGTATTTTAATTTCATTTGTTAGTTTTAGAGCTCATAAAAAGCAAACCCAAACAACACTGGCCACAGCCAAATACCCTCCTATCAGCCAACAAAAACCTTCCCATCTATGTCACACCAAGCAGTTTGCAGTCACAGTTATGACAATATTGTTCCCCCTCTAGACCTCTCGTTCCAGTTGGGACTCCAGTGCTATTTTTTGAAAGTTATGGACTGTAAGATAATTGCAAAGTCATTTGAGATTAACAAAACTCATCTTTTGCCTTGTGATGTCCAGCCATGCTGTGTACAACACAGTGTCACAGAAATTGAATGCTTTTTAATTACATCAGTTTCTTATGAACTCATCTGCATATTTCTAGTCAAATCTGATGGCAGGACACAAGTGGAGAATTCAGTGTGAATAATAAAATTACTTACAGCACAGTAAGTAGGAGCATTTAAAAGGCCAGCCAGGATAAGCTTTTTAAGTATGAACTTGGCTGGGCCTGCATTTTGACCTGCATTATGCCAAGACAATGGGCTTGCCCTAATGAAACTGCTTTTGAAGAGTCAGTTGTGAGAATATATGAAGAGATTGGCCAAATACGTGCAAAGCACATGATGTTTAGGTTGCTTGTCTATTCCTGTTGTTTGAAAGGCAGACACTAGAGTCAGTGCTCACCTAAACTACTCCACTAGCACGGTAAGTACTCACCATCTGGAATGATTAGGCCCTTGATCACAATTATTGCTAACTCCAAAATGGCAGTGTATTTATTTCTCCATAAAATGCCCACAAATGCTTGCATGTATGTGCAGATTATCTCGTTCATTCCTCTTGAACTTGACTCAGGGCTCACTGGCCTGCAGCGAACAGTCTCAGCACTCAGGTTTGCTTGACTGTCAGAGCTTAAGAGATCATAACAATTTACTGACAGCTCCAGGAGGCAACGAATTAAAGTACAGCTCATAGTTAAGCATTAGTGGAAGCTGCTGCCACTGCAGGTACTCTTTCTCATTTTTAAGTATAATGCTAATTGACACACTCACCCCGAGTGAATAGGGCTGGAAGAAAGAGCCACGTTGTCCAAGTTTTCAGGGCCCCAGCTTAAGCGGTAGGAATTCCTTTCAGCTTCTTTGGCCAGAGTTGTTACCTAGGGAAGCAAAAAACAAAACCCTTTTTACTACAATGAAACCAATTAATCAATCAAACAATAAGAAGATGTATTTTGCATAGCAGTGCCTAAAGCATAAACTTTTTTAAAAAAAGAAAACAAAGGAGTAATAATAGCATTAAGATATTAGAAATCCTTTATTGTAACATTCTGTTTTTGCTAAAAGTAATCTTGTGTCAGTGATCTTAATGAAATGAATGTCATGATTTACCAAAAGGGCATTTTCTAAATCTCTCTTTTTTTAATTACAATAACATTTGAGGACAATGGCTCTAAGTTCATTAGAAGGTTTAGCCGATGGCTGGTGGCAACACCGACAAATCAGTTAAAATGGAGAACATTACGAACACAGTCCCCGTACTATATTCACACAGCTTATCCATTTATTTAGAAATAGAATTTAATGCTGCACAGCACAATATGGCATTAAGTATCAACAAAACCAGAGAGATCTGTATTAGAACGAACAAAGCAGCATACACCTCACAGCCTCATTAGTGCAATTTACACTGTGGTGCTTTCCTGTTCCCCGATTTAAGCAGGCATGAGGTGGGCTCGGGGGAAGGTCTCACCTGCTGGCTGGGGATCACCACGGTGTCGTCGATCATGGCGCTGTCCCGCAGGTAGGAGGTGTGGCTCAGCGTGTGGGACCTGTCTGAACTGAAGGACCGCAGGCTGGGAGGTTGGGAGGATGCCATAGCAATGCACCAGCAGCACAGATGATGTTGTGAAGGTGCCATGACAGATCGAGTGGGAGAATGAGAAAAGCGTGCTATTAGCAACAGGATGCAGCTTCCAGGGGGAGCAGATCACGGTCCTGGGGGAACACACCTGTGCTGTGCCCCCTTCTGAGCACGGGCCATAAGGCCTTTGGAACTCTTTGCTTCAAAATGCAGAACCTAGAGATTAGCCTGGATGACATTTTATCCTCACAAATACTTCAGACTGGGCTTTGTGGCATGATAGTTTCCTTACAACAAAAAGCAGTAACTTCTTTCAAGTAAGGCTCTTTGCAGAAGTTCTCTGCTACATCACATAAGCAAACCACTACAGAAAACCAGAATGCTGCCACGTGAACAAAAGCTGGAATGACTCCTTCTCTTTGACCTATTCTCTCCCCTTAAATTGTAAGCTCAGTGTTGTCCCCTGGAAGGTACACGCAGCAAGGTGAAGTGTGGCCAGCCAGAAGCTCCTGTGGAACACAGAACTGCTCCTCGGAATGCCAGCAGCATCTTTAGGGAGGCAGCCCAAATGTGAGCACAGATCTCGCTGCAAGGACGCACAGCTCTACACAACACTGGTTGCTGTAGCAATGAGAGGTGCAAGGCAGTAAATAAGCTGCTTCCAAGCACTGGCTCAGAATGTCACTGCAGTATCCACCAGCAAAAAGCAAAAAAACCCACAAATAAGACACCACAGAAGGACATATTGAGGTAAATGGGGTTTCTGCTACCAAATAGCACTAGTTTTGTCCCTTCACTATTCACTAGGTGCAGTGATTTTTAAAATTAGATGAGCCACCTTCAGATGCAGTATGAGTACTCTGCGATGTTGCTCTAGGTCTTGAGGAACACAGTACATATAACTGAAGGAAGCAGTTTTGTTTTCGTGCCTTACACATCCATGAGTAGTACTCAGAATGACTAATATGCTGGATCAGAACAGTAGGCTGTTTATCTGGATATGCAGATTTTTAAAGGATAATTCATTTTCAGCAGTTAGCAAGTCAAGCATTCACTATGGACATGAGTTTTAAGTGCTTTAAATGCAGTTCAAATACCATCTGATTCAGACCACTCAGCCTTTTTTAACAATAGTTACGTTCACTCAGATTTAAGTTTTTTGATCCATTTTTAGAAGCAAATGGTTACCTTATTTTTATTAGAAATACATGACATTGAAGAATAATCACTGCTCTGGATGACTGACTTATACCAAAGGCCTGTTTAGCATCCTAGATGGATTGTACAAAACTGGAAGCAGAGATAGGCATTCCACAAGGATCAGATTTTGGAAAGCCTTGAGGAAAAAAACCAAACCAACAATGAATATTTGTTCTTTGGCTGAAAATGAGCCTCAGTAGCAGACCCCATTTGCCATCATTATCCTGTGTTCATTTCCACAGTTGACACTTCCAGAACTGCCTTGCTGTGCCATGCAATGCTCGTGAGAGAGTCACCATCCAAGTTGTAGGTTCTGCCATTCAGCTAATGTCATGTCCTGGATAGACACTGAATGAAAGGAAGTCTGAACTACATTTGGTTGGTTATCTCCATGGTGATTCTGTCCATGTCCTCTGGCTCTGCTACTACCACCACTACAAGCAGCCCAGTACATAGCCACCTCTACAGCTAATACACTGGAGAATGGACTTCACCTACTGGCAAGGTATGCACACACATGACTGAAGTTTGCAGTTACTTAGAGGTTTAAATCTCCTGCTAAAGTCAATTTCAAAACTAGTGTTTAGATGGCACTGCCCCTTGCTGTGTGCTGGACCAGCTAAACTAAGAGCTAACCAGTAGTTAAAGGCTCAGAAATAAAGGTACTTCAGGATTCCTATTAAAAGAAAAAAGCCTGCCTAAATCAGAGAGAAAGGTACTGTCTAAATACAGGTTCTTTCAAAATCTGGCCATCATAAGTCACAAGGGTTGTGGAGCCAATGGCAGTCAGCCCCAAGTGATGAAACTGTGCAATCCAAGGATGCTGCAATGCTCCTGTACATAACAGTGTGTCTTGCACATGTTAGATAAAGCACAGACAAGTATCACCTTCTCTTTCTAAGCCCTGAACAATGCCCATGTGGTACCCAGAAAGCAGGAGCAGCCAAAATTCCACTCTGGATGACTGGGAGACCATGTTGCACTTCCACTTCCCAGCCTAGAAAAACATCTAACAAGCTCTAGTCCAGTTAAGTGTAACTCCTGTTAAAGTACATGTTTCAGAAGCTGAGAAAAGCCCTGGCATCATTGAAAACTACATAAATCAACCTTGAGAACATTTCTCAACAGCAGCATCACTCATCTGATCCTCCAAATCAACTTTCTAGCATACAGCAGGCCTCCAAAGTGGATGAACAGAGACAGGTGCCATAGAAGAGTATAGAGACAACAGGTGTTCATGCTGTGTCATACCTACCTGGGCATGATGCTAATGAAAGCATATGGAAAAGAAAGAAAAATGAAGGAGAGAGAGAAATAAAATAAATAGGGAAGATGGTTACAAATGAAAAACATATGTTTTTAAATCAAACTGATCAATGCATAAGATTAAATGAGTCTAGACTGCTAATACTACTCTGCTTCAGTGAATTTCTTGGAAAACCAAAGTCAGTATAATGCCATGAAAATCACATCAAAGCAAAAGCAAAACAATGTGAAAATTCTTAAAATCATTAACCTGGAGGTGACAGAAAATGAGACCATGGAGTTACAAAGACGTCCTTCTTTCATTCTTTCTGCCTTCATAACTTTGCATCATTTCAATATAATTATTCTAAATGGGAGCTTAGCTTAAACTGGCTTAACACTAGCATGCACCATGATTTGTAGACATCATCTTAAAATGAAAAAAATAACAACTTTGTTACCGTGGAAAGAACAAAAGGTCTTGATTTTAAGCATTCTGCTGTAGTTCCTAAACTTCCTCTAGGAGTTAAGAAGCCACACTGTCACTTTGTTTTCAGTGGATTCACTGGAACTGCCTGAAAACCAGTATAGACTCCAGGCTTGTGAGACCTGAATGATGGGATTTGCACATGCTGTGAGGCAAACCCAACTGTTTCCTGACATCTTTTGTTCCAGGAGCAATTCACAGCCTACTGAAGTAAACAGAACGGATCCCACTGATTCCAGGGGGCTTCGGAAATGCTGCCAGAATAACAATCAAGACTGAAAAATGAGGTAGGTTAAAAATCCTGCTGCCAAGATTTCAACTTTTTTTCCTTTATTCCCTTTAGTGTACCTCAGTTCTAAAGGCAGTAAAGTCTGGAGACACTGCTGATTTACACCAGACATTTCATACCCAGGAATGCCTGGGTAGCTATTCAGAACTAGAACTGTGGGTGTTCATCTGCCAGCTTGAGTGAAGAGACCCGGAAAAGGGGATTTCAAATGTTTGTAACAAAGTCAGTGCAGACTTATCACAAGAAAAGTTATGTATCTGGGCAAGTACCTGTCTGATCGTCCTCCTTCCAAGCTGTACCTCAGGTAGTTCATGCCATCCAAGAACTGGCTGCTTGGCAAAGAGTCATCTCCCAGCTCTCGGAGGTCTTCTGGCCTAAGGTACTCTCCCCCATCTCCTGTCATTGTGTCATCACCTGCAAGTCAATCACAGAAGGGACAGAGCTCAGCACACACGGCTTTCATTCCACCTGCACACCGGGATAGAACAGTTGGACAGCACAATAAACAGGAAGGCATTTCCCACTCAGGAAACACTGCAAACCACAAGCAATTAATGTATTTAATGAAACCGGCACATCAAGCAAGATATTTTAAAAAATTGGAATCAAGGTGATTAATCAATTAGATTTAATCTATTTTTTTGCTGTTGTACATAGTGGTAAAGCACACATTACTGTGCCTTTCTCTAAAGTCTCTCTGTTCCTTAATCCATTTTGCTCTCTTGTCACAGCTATGCTGTATCCCAGCCTGACAGTTTATGGCTAAATATCCCCACTTATTTGACTGTAATCCATGTGTTTTTAGATGAAAACATGTCTTCTGTGAAATGAAAACATGTCTTGCCTTAGAGATGCAAATCCTAATTTAAATTCTCCACTGTCTAACCTCCACATCATATGAGACTCTCTCACCCGTGTTACAACATCCTTCTGTGATCAGCAACAAAATCCTTATTTCTGAAACACAGCAACATCCAGAAACTGGAAATAAGCTCACTTGCATAGATGGGAATAATCATTAATCAGAAAAGTAATTCTCAATGAATCACAGCTGAAATGACCATTGGTTATCTGTAGTAACCTTTATGCATATATTCTGAACAACAGGGTTTAACTTTTTTTTATGTCCAAAATTATTTTCCCCAGGAAATTCTGTCTATATGAAGTCACAGTTTGCTTTTCTCCAGCAGACTAACGAAACAGATTCTATTGCCAAGCAACATGTAGATGTTTCTTTTCATTCCCATTTACAAGATGCTTTATCTCCACAGTTTCTGTCTGGATATTTCCATCATTTTCCTGATGGTTAATTATTGCTGAATGAGCCTGCCAGACCCCAGGCCATGGACAGCTTCAAACCTTCTAATTTTCTAAGCTGTGTGGGCAAACTGAAGGTCATCTTGACTTTTGTTTTCACAAAACAAATCAAGCTACTTTTTCTAGCTCGATGTTTCAGCTAAGAAATACTTTAGTATTTGTCATCTAAGTAAACTTTGGGGTGTTAGAGATTTTTTTTGTATACACTTAGATTTTATGTAAAAATGAGGCTTGAATCTTTTCAGTGTAACAACAAGAGCTCTTGAAAATTCCATCTGCCCACATTAAGAGGGAGAAACTGGGCACGGTTTCACAGAAAACAATAAAATGCATTTAATCATTTCATGTTTCCTGTCTTCTGACAGATGATGCCTCCTGTTTCCTGGGAATGTCACATTATAAAGCACAGGGCTTAGTGAAAACTTGGAAGATATTAAGGCAGTGCTGTTAATCAAACAGTAAAATAAATTCCAAGTTATATTTCAAATAAACTACATAATTATAATCATGCCAGACATTCCATCTATAATAGAAACAAAAGCAAAATCTTCACCACTTTCATCACACCCACATCCTTTAAAAAAAAAAAAAAAAAATTAAAAAAATTCCAAAGTCTTATTTGAGCTTTAGCCTCTCAACTCAGAGTTGTCAATACTGGGCCTAAGTACCTCTGTTTGATGTGATGGGAACATCTGCAAACAGTAACCAGGCTATCCATGGATATCCTTCAACAGCAGACTAGTCTTGAGGGAACTAGAAGGTAACATCACTGCCTGCCACCCCTTGTGCCCTTCCAGCTTTCCTTAATGAGATCAATTCCCAAGTGGTTCCTTGTAGTATATGAAGGGAACAACTACGTATTTAAGTCTCAACAACTGCATGTTGAGCTGACCAAGAGCTCCCTTACAAAGCAGCTCCTCCCACATGGCAGCTTTGTGGCGATACAGGAAATCATCCTTTTTAATTGTGCCGGAGACGACTCATCAGCCATCACATTCCTCACCAAATTAATGTCAGGAACATGTGCACCACTTACTAAGCAGTTTGGGACAAATATAACCCTCAACATTGATGCTCCATGGTTTGCAGAGGCCCCCTATGAACTCACAGGTAGATTTTGATGAGTTACCTGCTTAGTGATTTATCTTCTATTTCCTTTCCAGCTGAGTCACTGCACTTGCTGCTGCTGTCACATGTTTGAACACAGTTTTGAGCATTTTAAACCCCTGAACAGACTACTAAGAGACAAAGGATGCATGCTGAGATCACATATTTGCTCCCTGAGTGAGAGCTTGGCTGGACACAGAGGATTTCCCTGCACCATCAGAACTGGAGACCCACACTGGTAGTGCTGTTCTTACATCTGCAGAGTTAACTCCTTTAGGGAAGGCTCAACAAAGGCCATTCTCCCACCAGTCCTACAGTTCTTCTGCTCAGAAGTGAACTGCAAAATACAATTGCTGTATGAGAATTGCTCTGGAATTGCTTCTTACAGAACACAGAGAAAACACAGGCAGAAGTTTAAAGAAAAAAAGAAAAAGAAAGAAGGGGCGCTGTGTCAAACTGCCAGAAATTGCTTCTATAATAGATGTTTTTAAAGCCAGATACAATTATGTGAGTTTGCCAAAATTATTGTTTTCTCTGCAGCAAGTAGATAAGTCTACAGCTCACCACAGAAGTGTTGCTCCTTAAAAGTAACAGATGGAGAAAGAACAGCTATGGCAAGAACAATTTTTATGGAACATGTATGCTCCAGAGTTTCTCTGAGACTTTCCTTGGACACTGTCACTTCCCTAAGGGCAGTACTCTATTTAGTGGCCCATACTAGAAGTTTCCCTGGATTACAGTTTGGCTAATGCTTTAACTTTCTTTATTTTGATCCTGTCAGGAGAGCACGGTTTCACGTGTGGTTTCCTGCAGGGCTTCAGATACTGATACACTGAACAGTTCCTGGCTGCAACTTTAACGTCCAGGTTTAATTAAGAAAATTAAACTTCCCCCCTAATTAAGGTGCTCCTTCAGAGGCATTATGTGCATGTACACCAGCAGTGAACTGTGCCCAGACCTGACTGCTCATTTCTCACACATATGCAGCAGTATTTGCTACTCCAAAGCCGTGTGGGGAGACACCCAGGAAATTCATTCTTGTATTTTAGCACTCTGGGGTTTTTTTGCTTTTTCATCAGAAATCTGATGCAAGCAGGTATGGATTAGCTGTGAACTGCTTCCTGGAAATCTAAGATCACATTATGATGTCCTTAAATGATGCAGGAGTTCACAGGCCTGCTACCTTGTCACTGATGCAGTTCCATGAAGGGACACAGCAAGCCCCACTCTTACACAGAAACTATTCCCGTGAGTACGTTGGAACCAGGCACAGGGTCGGCTCCTTAACAATTCCTGGACAAGCCTCCCTCAGGAAAGACACACTTTTTGTTCTATTGAAACTGGGATTCCAATGCATTTTTGAGAGTCCATTGACTATTTGCACATGACAACCTTTGCCTCCCCCTTCTCTGCAACTGAAATGTCAGCATCAGTTACTGTTTGGTGTGAGCTGACCTTCACAGTCACGGCCATGCTGCTTCTGACAGTGGTGTCACCTTCTACTTCAGCCCTTCTACTACTCCCTTCTGCCTGCAAAAGTCGTCTGGCTGGAAAAGAAGTTGTGAGTACAAACAAAGAGATGAATTTTCAGACAGATCAGTTCTCTGGGCTGGTTCACCACGCGGTGAAATGGTTGTGCTGCCAGAATGGAGGATGTGGGAAAGTGTGGTCAGAGCTTGACTACTTCTGCAGCAGCCAGAACTTAGTCTTGAATAGAATAGTGAAACTACAACTTCTGAAAACTAACTACAGGTAAGGAGGCTCCAAGAGGAACAAATGAGAGCTCTCCAACACCCATCTCAGATGGGAGTCACGAAGATAAACTACTGGTAGTTTGTACAGCTCTTTGGCCACAAAAATAATGCACAGAATGAGTACTGAGGAGCATATCAATATATGGGAGAACAAAAAACCCCCGGGTTCCTGCCTTTTCTGCCTCTTCCTGTGTGTCTATACTGGCTCAGCCCTAACAAAAACATCTGCTTGTGCTTAACTTTACCAATTCTGTAGACATCACCAAAATACAATCCACAAGATGCTTTTCAGTAACTGCCCTGTACTACTCTAAGGATCCCCTGGGTGCTTCTTTTGTGCAGCTTGAAAGGAACTGAACTTTGCAGCAATACTCACAGCCAAACAGACACAAAAAGGCACAGGTTTTCTAGTGCAACTGTATCCACACCAAGCATTTCTGCTGGCCTGGCTATATGTTTCTCAAACCACATCACTTTACTGCTCTGCCTGTGGGAATCTGTAGTGCAATCCCCATCACTGGTTGGATCAAATACCATCAAACAATTATGTTTTTTTTTTTTAAAAAAAAAAAAAGGAGGATATTTTTTTTCCCCAGGTACCATAAAAGGTAAAGAATTCTGAATACTAATGCAGTGGACAAACAGAAAAAATGTTGCATGAAAATTGAGGAAGAATTAGCAGGACCCTCAGTGCATGCAAAATATTTTAAAATAGGCTACACAGAGCAGGACCTTCCATATCAAGCTATTTGATAGATTATTTGGTCCTTTATTTTATATTGCTAAGATTGGGTGTTCTAGGAATAGGATTCCTACGTTAACAACATAGCAGCGTGCAATTACACAATATAACTGTTTCCAGGCAAAATACAAAATACTTATCTCTAGTGGTGAACACGCTCCACAAGGGCACCTGAAATACTTCTTTGCTCAAGTACTCTTGTGTTACTCTAAGTAATTACATAACTAGGGCTGGCAGGTTTGCAGCGTCACATCAATTTGTTTCAGAACATACTGTGTCACTTGAAAGAACACAGCCTCACAGAAGTCTTATTGCTGGCCTCTTATAAAGCTCCACCATCACTGAAAGGTTCATCCCCTCTATTAAAAAAGTTTTGCAGTCTTCCTGTCCCCAGCTCTTTTAAGTTCCTGTCACAAGTACCATCCAGGCTAGGGCTGTTTGCAGGGAATGTTAATTCAAAGCACTGCAGACCATTAGTCATGCTGGACGGCCCCTTTAAGGTCTGCCAAAATATTCAAGATATAGGTAATAAATCTGAGGTTTTCTGGCCTCCCTTCTTCCTCCCACCTTTCAGCAAACACACACTCAGCACACTTCAAAAGTAAGGGAGAGGAGTGGTGTTAGGCACCCAGAGTATGCAAATCTGTGTTGTTTCAACACAAAGAATAAACCAAACAGTCCGAGTTAAACGAAAAGAGAAAGTTTGTAGGTCTTACTCCACGAACTTCTGCTAACAGCACCTGTGCCATTATATGCCTCCCCATCACTGAAGCGTTCATCATCAGAGTGTTTAAAGGCTGTGCAACACACAAATTGGTTTGAGAAAAAGGAATGCTCTGGATCAATCCCATAGAAGCAGAAAAACATACCAAGCTTTGTGGATTTAAAGATGGTTCAACAGTAGAGTGAAAGACTGGGAATAAACTCAACAACGTGAGCATAAAACTATAAGCAGTTTAAAAGGCATTTATCATAATAATTACACAAGTAGATGAATTGTTTCTCAGACACCAAAGTAGCAAAAACGTTCCTGAGTGAAATAATCTCAATGGCCATGATGCAGCAAAAAATAATTGATTTTGAATCACACTTGTTTGCTTTTGCATTTTAAAATAAAAAGTTGCATCTGGAGCCTCAAGTATTTACTCAAGAGTGTAACTCATTTATCAGCCCAAATCCCATTTCTAAAAGCAATACAAGCAGTTGTATTGGCACTAATGAATGCCATTAACTTCCTGCATCATTTAGAACCACAAGTGCATCTGTGTTCTTTGAACAGGAAAAAATCCAACCCTGTAACCTGTGTTCCTAAATCCCCAGGACTTCTTGGAAATTAGTCACTCTACAAATTATTTTTATGAAATAACAATAACCACAAAAAATCATATGTAAGATACTGCAATATTAATTAACACTGTCAAGAGTAAAAAAGAACACAGAAAATTCTTGGAAACGTGTTTATATCTATAAGACGCCCTTGTGATTGAAATTTCTAAGCAGTCACTTGTGAACTTCTAGAAAAGGATGTTTTTAAGGCTTTACTCTAATTCTGTGCTGTGTAAAACTGCAGTACTTTATCAATCCTTCCAGAAGCTCACAGAAATTTCCTTGGGATGTAACTAAGCAACACAACACATGTCTCCTGTCTGTACATGCAAGGGACTCCGAAACTGAAGTGCTAAACTTATTAGTGTGTTGTTCCTTTATGTCATGCCTTATGTATCCATGAGTTGTGTGTGCCAAAAGCTCCCTCGAGAGAGCTGCTCACCTTCCACCTTATGCATCTTCTTACACAAATGTTTCCAATTAGGCAGAATTCCTAGATATACGTATCTGATACAGGTGGCATGGAGCCAAAAAAATTACTGCTCAGATTCCTCTTCACAGGAAGGTCAAAGTAAGCTCTGGGAAAGCTCTACAGTGAAATTTTAAAATACTGAGTTGGAAAATATTCTCATTTGTTGCTTTGGTTCAGATAAGCTTTTTGTGAAAAAGATGCAGGGGGTCCAGCATTTTGGTTTGGGTCAGATTTTGGCATCTTTATCCAAATGCCATAACAATTACATCATTTAAAAAAATTCAAGCACTGCAAAGTGAAGATGTCAAAGTACTTAGGCAGCTACTTGAGCCCATATCCCAGGTGACATAAGTGATATGGAATTTAGCAAAGTTGCTCACCTTCTTCATCTGACACATCCAGGACCTCAGTCATTGTCTCGGGTACATTTAGCTTGTGCTTCTCTGTTACAGTCTGCAAAGACAGAACCATCAGTCCTCAGATTAAACACCAAATGGAGCAGCGAAGTTTACAGCAGGATACTTTCAACAAAACCATCAAGATAATGAGCTGGTCAGAGGAATAAAATTTACTTATAAATGGTGCATGTAGAACAATTCAGCTCAATGTTTCCAAGATGATTTTAAAGTGAATTAGGTAATGTCTACAGAAGAGCTTCACAAAGTTGTATGTGGCATATGGAAATTATTAAATCGTAAAGCATTTGGAAATGAAGTTATGAATGATGTGAAATTCCTAAAGTAAAAAAAGATGTGGGGGATTTACACAGATCACTTGAAACACTTCTCCCCTCCCCAAGAAAAAAAAGTGATTACACTGCATATTAATGATACCCCTTTCATAAATTATATATATTCCTGCAAAGCATATACACATCAGAGGGGATGTTTTACTTATTTGAAGATTCTGATATAGTTTGTGCACCTAAAAGCTTAACATACTGTGCATCAAGGCAAGTATGGACTGAGGAATAGTGGGAGAACACTGGTTAAACAGGAGAGCATGGAGCAGGAGAACGATGAAAGATTATGTTTGGGTTGGGGTTTTTTTATCATTTTATCTTCATGAATTGCTTCTGGGAGGAAACAGAGGATGTTCAGGGGTGCTGAATCAAGAATGGGGACACCCTTTCAGCATTAAGATACAGTCTGGAGAAGGACATGCAGAACACGTTGACAGAAATTGTAGGAAGCGCGAGGTGTGAAAAAACTGCCTGCAGGAAACTCTTCAGCGTGTTACGGTACAGGAGACAAAATGCCAAGGGCTTAAAAAAGAGCAGTGATCAGAACTGCATTAGTCACAACTAAAAAATAACTATTTCCCTGGCTCCACCCAGATGTGCAGCCAGCCAGCTGAACTGGGGAGCTGTGGAGGGCAGTGCACTGGAGCCTTTAAGGTATGTAGGGGCAGATCGTGCCCCTCTGGCACTGAGAGGAGTGCCAGGAGGCACCATGTGCTTCTTGACTCCCCGAGGCAGTGCTTCACTGCCTGCTGTAGGCAGTATCTGTCCTGCATCAGTTCCCATTACACGCAAAAGGAGGGAAAGAGCACAAAATGTGAGGGGTAATTCAAGTCAGCCAAACCCCAAGCCCCTTATGCAATATTCTTTTGGGGAAATGCCCACTGATGTCAAGCAGTGCAGTCAGTAACAGCTTTTGTTGCACAGAATTTCCTAGTTATTTCCTGATCCTGTTGTATATTCTTTAGTTCTAACAAACCAACAAAGGCAGCATTCTTGATTATTGTAACTTACTGCACTTTCATAAATAACTAAGTAACCAACCATGTAATTACTTTGCAACTTTGTTTTAACAGTCTGCTTTACATTTTTGAAATCTATTTAACTGTGACAGCAGTTTTCAGTCCACCCTCCTGAGGAACAGGGAAAGAACAATGCCCTTTGCCTCAATTGGCAATCCCAATTAGGCCCCTTAAATTCACTCTTACCCTTGAGTAAAGACAACTAATTATTTCTGTTGCAGCAGAACACATGTTCGGTGTTGAAAATTAGTTTATATTCAGCGAATGCCTCCACCAATATGTCTGACTTTCCCCCCTGTATTCCCATGGCTTTCCTTGGATAGAAATGTCAGGCAGCAGCAGGGTGACAAGGCCAGCGATGACAGATGGGGAGGACGCTGGCACTCAGGTGACACCGACCCTGTCTCCTCAACAACACAGTTAACTAACAAGTCAGACAACAAGCTAAGTTAAACCACAAACTACAGGTACAGAGCATCACTGTATACTTTTCTATTACCCTGGTAACTAAGGTCTATTTACCATTACATCAATTTATGCATAACTTAGGTTTTTACAGGCCCCTATACAATAACAGTCTGGCCTCTGACTAAGGCTCTCAGACATTATTATTTATTTACAGACATGCAAGGATACTTTATTTACTTCCCGACTTTCCTATCAGTCAGAAAAAATGATTACATAATTTAACAATTGAAGCAAAGTTTGGAGAAGAGACTCAAAAGAGCGTGTGTGCATGTGTGTGTTTCAGAAGAACAAAAAATCTCTTTGGAACACTGAGCTCAGCGAGAATGATTAATTCTACTTAGTTCTTAATTCCACTTAATCATTAATTCTACAGTAATTCTAATCCAAACAACTTCAGTTGGGAATTGATGTTTTTAAAGAAACTTCTAATGCAATACTAAGATTTTTTAATTGATAGGCACATCAAATGTTCTCAAAATTTAAAATCCGTATCTAGCCCCATGAAACTCGAAAAATTGCTCAGTGTGTATTTCTCAAACTCCCCACTGTTTAGTTCCACTGAGAATTCCACTATGGATGTTACTTCAAGCTCCTGTATTTGAGCCTTTCACTGTAAGGCCAGATTTTCATCTGATGGCATATATATATCAGATATATAAACCCATATGTGCTTTTGGCAACAACTTACTGAAAGCATCATACTGTAAACAACCTCAAAGCTCCTCATATATGCATTTGTTTACAGGAAGTCTATGCTTGTTTGTGTAAGTGCCCCATAACTTAATTGCACAGCAAACCTCTGAAAGTCCAGTTTATTCTGATTTGTTTCCTACGCATCTCTAATCTTTCAGTGCACTTTATTCTCTCTATTGCTTTATATTCCTGTGGCTCCACTAATAACACCACTAATGCATGTAAGAGGAAAATTTGTTCCAAGTTAGAGCAAAGAAAGGCTTTGGCACTGGAGATCTTTTCCTCATCTCCAACACCAGTGACTTGAATATCAATAAAGCATCAGGCTGTCTGACATCCTCCACACAGGGCTCAGCCACAACCTCGGAGAATGAGGTAGCTATGGTGACAGCACCTTCCTTTCAGTGCTGAACGCTGTGTGCAGGTTTGGCAACACCAGCCTCACCATCTGGAGAACTTTACTGCAGGCAGTGCCTGGTATTTATCCCTCCTTTTTAGCACTTGCTGTAAATCATGTTTGATCAGCATTCCCCACCACAAACACGGCCATCAGAGTATATATTCCATATATGCCTAAGGTACAAGGTTCAGATGAACTCATAGCTGGAGAATCTGCTCAGTTTATTGAGGGTTCCCACCTGACTTTTAAAGCACACAGACACAGATCAAGATTTCAAATTTCTGTTATGTGCAAGTATTAAAGATTGACTCTGCAAGTAAGGTTCAGTATTTGACTCAGTCCTAAGCCTCAGGTATCTGGTAGAAAAACCCAATTATCCTAAAAGTTTAAAGAAATATTTATCTGAAGTAAATAACTCCCAGGTGTCTTTTCATAGTGTAATCCTTATTACTACAAAGATATATACACTTATATAAGACAAGGTACAAGGCTGCACAGTGCAACACAACGTGCAACAGAAAGCAAGTTACAACTTGGACAACCAATGAAAAACATGTGCCAGGACACAGCACAGAGAACAGCAAAGGTGTGATTTGCAGGTTAAAAAGTGTTCCTTTGAAAAGAGCTGAAGTTCCCCAAAAAAATTTACCTAAGTTTTGTTTTTCTAAATCTCTGATTAGATACATATGTGTTTATGCCCCTACCTGTGTGATGTGCTATGCAATTGAACATGAAGTAATAACAACAGAAACATACAGTCTTTATTAGAAACTTCTGGAATTACTCTGGAATTTCTTGTCCAAACCTGACTCAGCCTTATCTTTGCAGGTCATTAATAAATTATGACTCACTCTATTTGTAACCTTACTCCATCTTCTTTGGTTCCTATCAGTGGGGCTTGCTGTCAGCATGCAACAAAATTAAAATTATTTTCCCATTTCTTTACAAGAGATTCTGTATTTCTTCCCTTCTTCTAACCCTCCCCCTGACTGAGCAGTGACATCTTTTAAGTAATCTGTGGATTTTTAAACCCCTGAGCTCCTAAATGACATGCAGAGCTGATGGGTTTTCTAGACAGCTAATCTTTCCTGCATAAAAAAAAAAAAATCAAAATAAACTGAAAAAGCACAACCTTATAACAGTGTTTCAAGAGAAATGCAGTAATTGAGATTTAAACTGAATTTAATTTCTTAAATTACGCGTTTTTTCTAATGTTCTCCCTTCCTACCTGCTAAGACACATGTAGATTGGAGGTAAAAGTCTAAGAAGAGAAAAGCTTCCCTTCCCAGAGTGTCCAAATAGATCAGTTTTTTTCTGGCTTAAAGCTGCAGTACCACCTTGCTGACATTCAGCACACACTATTCACAAACCCTGACATCAAAATACACATTCCAAGAGTGTGGAGGACTGAGCACAGAAGGAAAGATTGCTCTGTATTCGGAAAAACAGGATCTGTATGAACTGGAAGTGACTTGAGTAAGAAGATGATGGATGAGATCCACAGCCATCCAGTGAGCATCACCAGGCTTGGCACCAGGCCATGGCAGTGCAATCCAAACGTGAGGACACCACGATGTGCTGTAAGGGTTGAGCCTCAGTAGGTGTCAAAAGTGCAGAGATGTAAGGCCAGGTGGGAGAGGAGAGGTGAAAAGAGAAACAGAGAAACAGGACAGGATCTAAACAACACCACACAAACTTCTGGCAAGTCTGGGTTTGCAGCTCAGACCCAGATCTAGAGAAAGTTTTACTCTGCTTTTAAATGGTTGTTTTCCTTTGGTGGGCACGGATTTTGTTCCCAAGTTCAGTGAAGCCTGTGGTGTTGCACACACTTCCACATGCTTAAAAGATACACTGCAAGCACCGTAGCAAAATTCCAACAGAAAGGAGGGGGCTAAAACCAGAAAACCAGACAAAAAAGGGAAGAGGTTCACAGAGAGCCTGAGGGACGAGGAGAGAGGTAACATTCTGAACAGAGCAGAGAGACATTGCAATGCATGTGCAACTCACAGTAGTGGTGGTGGTGATCTCCTCCGTTACAACCTTCAGCGTATCGACCACCGAGATGTATCCCAGGCGCCTGGCGATGGCTAAGGCAGTGTTACCATTCTGAAGGGAAAGGAGAGGGGGGAGAGCGGCTGAGAGGGAGGATTGTGATGTGAACCAATGAGATCACTCTCCACGCTGCATGAGCCAGCATTTCCATCCAAAACAAGGCACAGCCTAGGAAAATCACTGCTTTTTTACCGTTACATCTGACTCTGTCTTTGTAACTTCTTTAAGACTATAGCCCCTGTCGCTATGGCAACACAACACACATCTGCCAGATAGTCCAAATACTAAAGCACTGTATGGTTTAACCCTTCACTGCTCAAACATCAATGTACAGCACGTGTCTTGCCTGCAGAAGTTTGTGTTTTGTTTTGCATAAACATCAGAAATACTCTTCTAAAAAACAAGAAGTATTTTAAAATGTTACAGTTTCACTCCCAGTTGAAACTGTTAAATCTGCAGCAGATACAATTCCTTCCCTGGGGAATAAAAGATTACAGCTGTGTTGTCCATATACACGTCTATTCCTTCATATAACAAAAATGTATCTCCAATAAAAGTACACAAAAGCTAATGATTTAACAAACACAAAACAGAAAAGGCTTGGGGGTGAGGAATTAATTTCCATTTAAATACACTTATTTGCAGTTTAAATGCTCATAATATACAGACGTGTCATTCATCAAATGCATATTAAGATGGTAATTTAGTGTTTTGGCCTATTTATCCCCATTTCATCACCTGGAACATTGGCAGTCCAGGGTCCCATGTCACTCAGCCTGGGGAGGGGAGGAAGGGATGTGTTCCATGGCTCATTGTAAAGAGCTCCACACAGAACTGTTCCATGCAGTTTTCCACTGAACCAAGGGACAACGTGCTGGCCTACTGGGGAATCACGGAATGTCACTGTACCACTCTTTGTGGTGGGAAGATTTCTCTTGTGACCCCACTGCACCGTGTGCAGGATATCAGCCTGAGGGCTTCTCTCTGCCTCAGTACTGGCTTTGGTTATCTATCATTTAAATGCTGCTGTATTAGTCTAGCTCAGCAACCCTGAAGCAACACAGGGTTTAGGGATTAGCAGCACAAAATTAACAGATTAGCACCGTCACAGCACAAATGATTGGACTGCTACTATCACTTGCAGATTAACTGGGCAGCCCACTCACAGATGTCTCAGGTTGAAATTCTCTCTTATCTCAAGCCAGAGGTTGCTATGTGTGGAGAAGGAGGAAGCACATAAATGGGGTAACAAAGACACACATCCTTAAAACTCTGCTTGGACTAGGGTTAGATTTGGGGCTGACAGCCCCAGTGTGAGGACTGAAATCAAATCAAGAGACCTTGAGCTGAACATGCCAAATAGTACCTACAGCCCCAGAGGGTGACTGCAGTGATCTGTCACTTGATGACCCAGTACACAAACTGGTATTTTGGATAACTTCACACCAGATTATTCAGTGTGAGGGTTCCAGGACGAAACAGGGCGCCAGTGCTGATTTAAGCACGCACACTACACACACACGGAAAGCTGATCCGCTCTGGGGAATGACACAAGCTTTGGACACACTGGCTGCATTTTAATGATTACCCAATTAGAGGTGACTAATAACAACATCAACGTGAAATAGGACAGTCACATTCCTGGCTGAATGTGGAGAAGGAGCTGTGCCAGAAGTTACTAGCGGTCTTTGAGGAGGCTTTAACATCTGTGAACTCAGTAAGAACCTGAAACAGATCCAGTGGATAGAGGGACAGAAATTTGGGCCTAAATTTTCAAAAAAGCCCAGGTTCTGAATTGCCCTCAATTTCTATGAAAAATTCCTTATGGAGGTATCAGTTTACTGACAGAGGTGTTGAGGCAGAGGGAAACTGAACAAACTCAGCACAGCCAGCTGTGGCCAGCTCAGAAATCTGTTTCTGCCCTTCACCTTTAGTTTAGTGCACAGTCAGACCAGATCTGAACTACCTTAAGAGGATAAGGAAAAGCAGAGGAAGTGACATTTACACATCTGACAACCAGCTGTATGAGGAATACTTGGACCAAAACAACAGCTTGCTCTCAGGCCTCAAGAAAGGAAAGGAAAGAACTGTCCAGGGAAATAAGTTCCCACTGGCAGGTCACAGGCTTACCGTGGTCATGGCGTTGGGCTTGGCCCCATGCTGGAGCAGGACGTTGATGATGTGAGTGTGGCCCTGCTGAGCAGCTTGGTGAAGAGGGGTGTACCCATTCTGTTGTCCATGGTGGTAGCAAGAGAAGCAAACAAAGAACAACAAGTGGCAGTAATTAGATTAGAAACTTCACTTTGCTTCCTTTCGCTCCTTTTGAGACATTTCAAACATAAATTATGCCATTAATTCACCCAAAGACAATAAACCTTCAGTAATAGTAACTTTCCTTCCCCAGAATAATGAAAATATAAGGGAAGATAGCATATTCGTTCAGAAATCATCTTTATCTCACAATATAAAAAGTCTCTGAAAACACATTTCTCACTCATTTCCTAAATCAAAGGGAGGAACAATGAGGAACTGCAAAGTTAAAAGTGGCAAGTTAAGGGCATAAAATGATAGCTGAGGCAGAGAATGTTCATCCAGCTCTCACATTTTCAGCTTTCAATGGAAGCCTCAAGATATGCCTTTAAAATATTTGACCCAATTAAAAAATACATATAATTTTTACCAGCAGTGGTTAGAGTCTATTTGCTTTTTAGAAGGCTAGCAACACATACCTATTAAAAATATTAATCAATTTTAAATTCACTTTGCCTTCAAAAGGCTGGACCAAGCTGCAATTACACTTAAAACCATGCACACAATGTCTATATTAATAAACACACCTAACTCCATAAACTTATCTGCTCCAGTGATTTATTCTAATGTCACACAACACGGAAACACAACCAAAGCGTACTGCAGCTGGCTGATCTGAGATGGTATTGTGTAAGTCCAGTCAGGCAACTCATTTACAAAATTATTTGCAATTGGCTTTGAAAGCAAGCAGAGAAGAAACTGGAAGAAAACACAGAGTTGATCTCACTGTACACTTACGTAAAGCCTGGGGGCAGGCTCTGAAACACATGCTCTGAGAGTTATCTCCCTTGCAAAGGAATCAATGCAAGTAATGCTGTGCACTGCTACTTAAACAGTGATAGTTCAGAACTGTTACGGTTCTTACATTGACAGTATGAGTGCATGGACTGCTAGGAATTCAAAGGAGGACTTACTGTAGGTTCTAGTGCAAAGTAAATTCACTGTCTTCACTTAAATATTCAAAGCCAGCATTCAGCCATATTAATTTCCACAAAGCATCATGCAGGCTTTCTCTAGTTAAAGCCCAAGCTGCAACAGAGGTTACTTAGTCTTTAACATGCCTCTCCTGAATGCAGCCAGGACAGATTTACTCTTTAAACTGAGGCCACAGTGCCAGTTGACAGATTGCCAGTACTTTTATTGGTCCCTAGGTGTGAGATTTTGGAGCACTGCTGCCTCATACAAACTTGCTGACTTCAATGAAATTATTCTAAATAAGTGAAATACCTGGGTAAATGGAATCAGAATCTGTCCCAGCGGCCCCTTAAACAATGAGAGACCTAAAGCTAAAGATGGAATTTTGTCTGTCCCCTGAGCTAGCCTCCAAATACCTCAGCTGAATGTCTTGGCAGCTATAGTTTGGATCCTTCTAGTGTCTGTTCTACTAATTCTCATCAGCTGTTTTTCTAGTAGTGTTGCCTGTCTTTTTTAATACCTGGGCTTTGCCCATTCATTTTGGGTGATCCCATGAGGGACGAGCCAGAATCTTTATTTAGCTGTTTGTTACTACACCAAGTTGTGACCATGGTGATGAAGTAAGCGCTGCTGCCTGTCAATCTCAAGCCATCCAGCCATTGCCTCAAGTCAGCTTTAACAAAGCTGAAGCCCCAGAGCACCTGAGTTAGTCTTCTTTTTCTGATAAGGGTGATGTGATGCTATCTGGGATGCCACACACTGTGGGTGGCACCAGACCCTTTCTGGGTATTCTCAGGAGATACACAATTCTTGCTACAAAATGCATTCTGTTCAGCTGGTGTGCCCACCTGTTTATCCAAGGAAAAATCGCTGAACTCAGGGAGCTTTTGTTCAGACGTTGCAGTCAGGTCCATTTCAGTATAACTGGTCAGTACCAGCAAACCCAGATTCCCCTCAAAAAGCCCCAAATCCTCCTTCAGGAAATTCCCTCACCACAGCTGCTTCCTCTCCCAGACTCATACCACCCACACACTGAACAGCAGTAATTCTTCCCACTCTTCCCCCAGCAGATTGGAGAGAACCTGGCATCGTGCTCCAAGTGCCTGAATTGTTACTTACTAGTTTGGCAGCACACTGGTACTACACTGGTGCAATCCATGTGTAAATGAGATCAGAAACAAACTTGCATTTCTTAGTTTGCAAGTAATAAGGAAAAGACAAAAAACCCCAATGAAATGGATTCTCTATGTAATGTTTTCATACACCCAAAGACATGTGACTTTTCTTTCCTGAACAGCAGACAATGAGATGGAGCAGAGAGAAGTCATCCCACTACAGTCACAGATATGTTGACACCTCTCATGCCATGACTACAGCTCCCAAGTGAAAAGGCACCCACGGCATGTACTCAGAGTGCTAGGTTACCATGTTTATAATAAAGAGCAAAACTAAGGCAATGAAAAACTCTTTACCTTTGTTTTAGCATTGACATTTGCTCCATGCTTGAGGAGAAAATTCACCATTTTGATGTTTCCATAGTGACAGGCCACAATTAAAGGTGTATAACCAAGCTACAAGAAGAGAACACAGAAGTAAAACTGCAAGCTCAGTGGAACATTCCTTGGACAAGGGCAGCATCCTTTGGCATGCTGGAGACAGCAGCCTCTCCCTGGTTTACCTTTGTCTGAGCATCCTGGTTTGCACCATGTTTGGTGAGTATTTCAGCTACATTCACTTTATCCTCTTGAGCTGCAAGGTGTAAGGATGTCAGTCCAGCCTGGAGGTGGGATACACAAAATAAATAAATGAATACATAAATAGATAGAAATAAGAATAAATACTTTGCATGAGGAATGAAATTTAGACTTTCCCACTTTCTCATCTTTAAAACATGAACAGATCCTAACAATAGCTTCTGAGTATGGGTGGTGTTTTTAAACAAAGTGTAGTTGATGTTGCTTCTGTTCCAGCTGACAAACAGCTCTAAAGCAATTACATCACCATAACCATAGAGGAAAATTTTCAGGCACCAATGTTCACGCTTGGATTTTCTACAATAATGTCATTTGGGAAGCTGAGGAACCCATTAATAAATTAGGGAAGCACATACACACTGTGCTTCACTCTCCTCAGACAGGAAAGGGAACCTTTACAACTGCAGGCACGAGTCAGAATGAAGACATGAACTCCAGAAATAGATCCCATTCGAAGATGCCAAGGAAAAGGATGCAGCCTTTAACTGAAAGCTCACTGTGATCACGCACACAGCACCTTCACATGAACAAGGAACTGAACAAATTTGTATAAGAAATGAGAATTGCCTTGTTTCTCTTAGCAGAATACATTAATTCCAGACAAGGAGAGACATGAGCCCTTCTATTCTGATTTGCATAAGAAAAAGCTGCAGGCTTTTCACCTTAAGTAAATAACATTTCCATATATCCCTAGATAAATTCAATAACCTGTGAAGATCTACAATAATGAGGTTTTTTGGGGGGAACTTGTTTTATATGGAAAAGCTGCCACATACAATCATAAATAAATAAATATCGAAGGGTCCCACTTCGGATTTTTCTCAGTCTCTATTCCAGTAATAATGTTGTTACTTGCCAGACACCGTCAATTTCCTTCACTTAGAAAAAAAGCTGAAGGATAAACACATGAGGAAAAGAGCCTTTCCTAATGAGAGCACTGAACTATTTCAGCCTGTAGCTCTCAAGTTTTGATACGTGTTGTTAAATCTACCCATAGACCCACAAACCGCAGGATTTTACATTCCTCTTCCTTTCCATCTAATGCACAACTGCAGGAGCACATGCAAAACACTTGAAAGATGGCAACAATGTGGCACAACAAAAATACTGCAGTCCTGCCGTCCTGAATGCTCAGAAACAATATTCTCTTGGTCTGCCTTTCCACCTGAGCCAGGTGTTTCACACATTTCCTCTGAACACAGTAAACAGCCACAGCTCCTCCTGTGCATCACCCACTGTAGCTATTACTTACATGATACAAATTAAATGGTCAATTATTTTCCAGTCCTACATATCCCCTCCTCACTTTTACTGTTCACCCACCTGTTGCCACTCCTGCAGACTCAGAAACAGAGAGAATGTCTGACAAGATATCATCATTCCTGCACTGCACTGAGCATCTCACTGGATATTCCCACCCACAGCACTTTGCCTCTGGTTGTGAGTTACCTTCGTTGCCACGTGGATGTTAGATCCTTTCTCCAGAAGCAAGGTCACCATGTCAGTGTGACCTTCTTGGGAGGCCAAATGAAGTGGGGTGACTCCCTGCTTGGTTAAAATATTGGTCTCAGCCCCATAGTTCAACAGAGTGGTAGCTATCTGCATCTGATTTTTCTTGGCAGCAATATGCAGAGGGGTGTATCCATTCTAACACCAGCCAGGAAAGAAAGGAGAATAAAGTTAACACAGCAGCCATGTAAGCCCTAAGAAGTCAGGCATCATAAAGCAATGTTACTTGATGCTACTCTTACTACTAGTGAGTTCATTAAATCTGCAAGGCCAGACATGTCCCACATAGCCCTGCTGTTGTGCTGCTTTGTCCATCTGTTATTTTCGCTGCCTAAACGAGAACAAAGCCAGCCCTTGCCAGGGTGGGCAGGACTGTTCCACTGACACCTTCAAGTTATCCTGAGTTTGACACCTACATTTTGTATAACCTATGCTGCAAATAATCACTTCTAACTGATGAGTGACACCCCCCAGGATGAGTGATGGGTGAACACTCTCCATGGCATTATGCTTTTTCAGGGCATGTGGGCAGACATGTTTGCATATGGAATTTTGATGCACGTGTCAATCACTGGCTGAAAACAGCAACAGGGAGGAATGTTTTTGTGATTGAATTAACCATTTAAGTACAGCAGAATGGCATTTTCTGGCAGTAAGAATCTTCCCAATTGCTTTATAACACATCATGGTGGGAAATCCTGTGTGATTGCAGACAACTCCTGTGGAGGTGTTCAGTTGGGGTGGGCTGTGGTTGTTTGTTTTTTTTTTAAATGGGAGCTTTACCAAACTATCCTGCTCTCCATGCACTGCCATGGAAACCACAGCCCCAGCACCATCCCTGAGCAGGGTGGCTGCACTTCTTGCCAGCGTTGCACAGGGCAGGACATTCTGATGTTGCACCCATTTGGTCACTGTTTTCCCCTTACAGCAGCCTTTGCCCTGCCCAGTGACACCAAGACACTGCTCCTAACCCCGGAATGAACTCCCTGTGTGCATCCCCAGAACGTGCACTGCTGATACTGCACAACACTGAGGTGACTTCCAGCAGTGAGTGGAGCTCTGGCGTAGCTGGGTGCCCTCAGGGCCTCCTCGCCTACACGGCGACACCAGGACATTGACACAATGTTCCCCTCAGCGCCCCCTCAGCGCCCCCCGCTCACCTTGGCCGTGGCGTGCGGCGACGCGCCCTTCTCCAGCAGCAGCAGCGCCACCTTCTGGTTGTCGTAGTGCGCGGCCACGTGCAGCGGAGCCAGCCCGTTCTGCGGGAGGGCGCGGGGTGGGGAACAAGGGAATGGGATGGGGGGGAAAGCAGAGCATTAGAAGGGAGAGCAAGGCCACAGTCAGATGGCCATCGGTAGGGAGAAGCCGCGGAGCAGAACCAGGGAGGCAGGCACAGGTTTCCCTGGCACCATGCCACAGAATTCCCACCCCAAGAAGGGAAACGTGCCCCTGTGTTTGCCCGTGAGGAACGTGGGCAGCTGGGTGGAACCGGTGCTTCCCAAGCCACGGAAACCATCCCCTCAGAGCTGCTGTGCAGCCTCCTGCCATAGAGCCACATGCAAGAGGCAGGGTGTGAGCACAGGGGAATGCAACCCCATTTCACTGAGTCCTTCCCCAAGGGAGAGTCCACCACACTGCCCACTCATTTTTTGTCCCAGCAGTACCTTGCCAGCGGAATCGGGACAGGCACGGCGCTGCAGCAGGAGCTTTGCCACTTCCAAGCTCCCGTATTTGGCCGCCACGTGCAACGGTGTGAATCCCTTCTGAAAAATTCCAGGAGATAAAACACATGTTTGCGTCAAAGGTCATGCTGACATGCCATTTTTAAGAACTATGTACTAAGCACTTATTCCTCAACCTATATTACAGCTCTCAGGATCCTAGAAAGAGCAGCGTATCTCAGAAGAAACAGCAGAGACAGTCCTTCCTCTTTTATTATCCTTTCCTATGTACGTGCTCTCAGGCTGGCAGGTGTTTTATCAGGTACACACACTGCATGGGGACAATGAGGACAAGTTCAAATTCACACCCCAAACCAGCTGCACTTTTTCTGTTTCATGATGACAGCTTTAGAAATATTTCCTCTATCAATTGTAGCCACTAACAATGAGACACCAACTAAGTTCAGGGAGAAACACTCCAAACTCCATATTCCTCCATTAGGATTTGTTGAAAAATTATTTGTACTTGGACTCATGTATCCATACAATCACTAAGTCCTGCTGCAGCTTAAAAAAGCCCTGCTCTTTGCTTATTTTAATTTAAAAAATTGATTAGGAAAACTCATGGATGTATGACAGTAGGTGGCAGCCTGCACTGCTGCCCAACAGGAATTTTGGGAAGCTACGATGACCTATTTGCCTGGAATGTAAGTGGTGTTTGATTTTTATTATCACTTAGTTCCATTAATCCCACCTTAAAAAGAGTTTCTATCAGGGAGTCTCAAGCTTCAGTTCATGAATCACAGGTCTGTAGAGATATTATCTAGTGGGCTACATCTTCTCCTATTCATAATTATAGAATGTTCCTGCAATACTAATTGCCATCAAGCAATATGGGAAATTAGGAAAGTATCTAGTGTATTTTTAGCCATTCTAACATGATCTAACAGCTGGATAAAAGGAGAACAGCAAGCACTCCCAGTAATCCATGGATCATAATATGAAAATTGCTGGTTTAGTCTTCTAAACCCTGGAAGACATCCTGTTGTTCAGAAACATGTTTTAAGCTCCAGCTGTAAAATCAAGGGTACTTTAATAAATAGTAGGAATTACACATTACTCTTACTTATCACATGCTTTAAATTTGGAAAAGATATCTTGGTATATAATTCTCTTCAGAAATATCTGTTTTCTTACGTGCTCATTGCTCTGTTAGGAACATACGGGTAAACATTTGTGGCTAAAAAACCCAATAATGATTCTGCAGAGTGTTTCTTTTACAACCCCAAACAGAATGGCCTGTTGTGTCACAAGACACCCTTATTTATAGAGCCACTGAAAATAGATTCAGCATTCGATGCAGCTGGACAGATGCTGACCTGTATGTTTTAGGAGAGTTAAAAAAACTGAGCAGAATTATTTTACTGTTTAAATAAACACGGTATTGAAGAATAAGGAAGCCTGTTCATAGAAAACGTGTTATGGCCAACCCTTTTTTGATAATTTTGTCCAGAAACCCCTACCCATAAGACAATGGGAAAGAGAAAAACAAGGGCATTTTTAAACCTGTTGGGACTGCGTGTTTATCAAGATCTGCATTTGGCTCCAGCAGGAACCAAACCCAATTTAGATGGCAGCAAAACAAGCTGAAATGTGATTAACTTGATACATCCCTCCAGTCTGTTGGGCAGATTGCAAACAAAGCAAACCACCCAAACCAGTGCAGCCTCCCTGTGTGGAAGCATGCCCGTGACAGAGCAGACCCCCTCCCGTGCTGCCGGCCCAGGGACTCGGAGCGTTCCCCCTTACTTTGGTGGCCATGGAATGCGAGGCGCCCGCCTCGAGCAGCACGGAGGCGACGTCCACCTGGCCCTCCCTGGCCGAGATGTGCAGCGGCGTGTACCCGTTGGTGGTGGCGGCGTCGGGGTGGGCCATGTGCTGCAGCAGCAGCTGCACGATCTCCGTCTTGCCCAGGCGAGAGGCAATGTGCAGCGGGGTCTGTTCTTCCTACAGCTCAAAGCAAGCAGAGAATGAGCGCGGGCAGCACCACCCCGGACACCACACCCCGGGGATCACTGCGTGCCAGAGGAAGCAAGGCACGCTGTGAGCAGAACACCTACCCTGGCTCGGGCATCAACCAGGGCCCCGTTCCTCAGGAGGCAGCGAACCACTTCCACCTGCCCGGCACGGGCTGCCATGTGCAGCGCAGTCTCCCCACGCTGCAGGAAAGCAAAAGCATTTCAGGGTCCTAAACTTCCACAAGGAAACAGAGCTGTGACAGTGCCAACCCCACCCACGAGAACGCGTGCAGAGACCCACCTTTGTGCCAGATGAGACTCTGGCTTCTTCCCCAGCTCAGGACAGGGTGTGAGTACATGTTGCTGGATCTGAGTATGCTTTTGATTGCAAACTGGGAGTTCCCAGACAAACAATCTCAGCTACAGAGGGTCAGAACCAAAAGCCTGGCTTATGGAAAATTCTGGCATATAGACCTGCCCTGGTCACAGCTGTTCCTCAGCTCTCTACATAACAGTGCATCAGCTCGTGTGCCACAGAGGAGATAGAGTACACTGAGCCTTTCCCTCTCGAGGGATTGAAAGGCACATGAGCCTCAAAGATGGAAGGGGATGTTTTTCCAGATGGTCCCTTCCTGCACAGTGTGTGGAGCTGGCAGCATTCAAAGGCCTTGCAATGGCTGAGCACAACTGAGCCAGCATATGAAATGTGTAAAATCTGTGCTCAGCAGTGTGGCTCTGTCCCCAGGCTAAGGAATCAATCTTGTCTCAAGCCTTTTGTAGCCCACAGAATTTGAAGGGGAACATGAAATTTTGGAAAGCTGACCAAAGTGATATGGAATTTCAGGTCAGGAACATTCAAAGCATTTTTCTGCAGAGGTTTGCAAAGCAACACTGAAAATTAGTATTCCTTGGTCATGGCATTTCTAGCTTAATTGGGCTCTGTTCTTTGAGTGCAGTGTCCTAAAGGGGACTAGAATGGTCTTTGTGCAGCTCATCAGTATCTGGTACATGAGGTACTGGGACAGTTCCACAACCAGGAGCTCTGTATTTATCTGTTATATCATGAGAACACCAGAACAGCAGGACAGATCCTTTCTTTGTGTTAGTTGATCATTTTTCTTAGACTCCAGCTGGAGAATATCCTGTAAGGCCTTTACCCCCTCAACTATAAAGTGCAATTGCCAAAATGAACACTCTGGTCAAGACTTTTTACATCAGAAACTGAATCATGTCTTCTTGTCCTTGGTCTAGAGGTAGGCAAAGAAGCACCCTGAGCCTGCTATAATGAACTTCTAATTACAGCAAGCCCTCTTCACCAGGAACTGATTTATCTAGTTATTTTAAATTAACATTGTATTACCTTCTGTGATTAGTAAGTAGGCAACAAACAAAATCCCACAGCACTAGCTACAAATCTCGATAATTTCATCTGTATAAACTTTCTCACCTGAAGAATGAGCTGTTTAAAATGTGAGTAAGGTTTACATTTTGCACACTCTAAAGATCAAATTTCTACAATGACCCTTTTGAGCTTGAATTAGCAAAGCAATTTAGTTTTTGGAAACAGTAATTCAACAGGGACCCTCAGCTTACCAAGTGGAAACCAAGACACCTGTGCAGCAGAAATTGTAAAGTGTTAAACTTTGCACGCAAATGACCAGTAACACAATACTTTTAATTGTTTCCACAACAATTTCTCGTTGGCTTTCATATCACCAATAAAGTTATTACATAAAGATTCCTTCTATGAGAAAGTATGAAAAGCCTGCTCTAATGAGTCACATAAAGCAACTCCGTGTGCTCAACATTTTTACTGCGTTCCACATAAGGTTTTTCTGAGAAAAACTGATGAGTCTGATTTTTGTTGGTTTTGTTGTTGGGAGCACTCATCTATAACCTTATTTACTGGTAAAAGGCTGCTCTCAAAGAGCACATGGTCCCAAGCTGTTTGTACTAAAAAAATCAAATGCTAAAATATCTACAAAACACAGCTCAGAAAACTATAACGTTCTTTCTATTGTTATTCTTCTTGGTAACAAATACTTATTTCTAGGGTAAGTCAGGTTCTGCATTTTGTGTTACCTCCCAAAGGTCACATTTTCTAGATTTAATCACCAGTTCCTGGAATTTCCTGTCCAAGAGGAACATCTTGGGTTTCACAGTTTTACTCTTTGTTTAATTGTTTGGTTTTAAGCACTTTATGTCCTTTCAGTAACAGAAATGACACAACTTCATGGCAGCCAGTGAAGTTACTCACGCAGAAATCAGAGCCATTCGGAGTTAAATTTCATCCTTCAGAATGGAAACAGACTTTGTAGGATTAGGCTTATAATCCATTTTGGATGTATTTAGTGAGCTTTGTCCATTTCTAAGGAAAACTGAACCTACTCAAGCATTGTTGGACAACACATGAAACCCCAGATGGCTTATAAAGCCATATACACTCACCATTTTCCCCTCTTCAGTAAAGGTGCCAGAATAATTTGTCCTAAAAGGCAACAAAGTCCTAAAACATTAAAATGTGACCTTTGGTTGGGCTGCACGGTAGGGCAGAGACCTTTCAGAGGTTCTAGTCAAAGCCATACTCACAATGTTAGTGACATCGGGAGAGGCTCCGTTCTGCAGCAGAAGGAGGACTATGTTCAAGTGGCCCATAAATGCAGCCACGTGTATTGGTGTGAGGCCCGACTGCGAAACAAAGCAAGAGCAGTTTTACTCCCCTGCACGGGCATAGGGAAGGGGCTTCTTCATTTAAATCAAACATATGTGAAAGTGAGGCATGACAGGAGAGGGAGAAAAGAAGAGGCGAAGAGGGAGAGAGAGAAGGAATGTTTCTTCAGGACATGAAACATTTTTCTACCTCTGTTATAGCTTGGATTGAAGCCCCATATTTCACCAGGAGTTCCATGACTTTGATGCGGTTTTTCTTGCAGGCAATGTGCAGTGGAGTAAAACCATTCTGTGCAAAAGACAGTCCTGTTAGTTGGAAACATGCAGCCAGGCTCCCCACGCAGCTCCGTGCTGCGCTGGGAGCACAAGGGTTAGAGGACCAGAAGCAACCGCTCTCTAGGCACGGCAGGTTACGAGTCACAGGCGCCTCCAGTGTCTGAGGCAGGACAAAGCACTGCCTGCTGAGTTCCTCCCAGGCAAGGGAGAGAAACTGAACTTCCACCTCCAGAACCCAAACTCAGACATGCCCTCCCTGACTTCCAAGTGTGTCTGTGCACATGTCTGCATGTGGTTCCCGAGGGTGCACACAAGTGTCTGCTAAGGAAGACTTACAGTGAGTCCCAAGGTTGTCTAACCAAAAGGAAATACAAGAAATTACAGTGACTACCTTGGAATCAGTGCCTTTTCAAAGCGTTTTCTGTACCTCTCATCTTGGAACCCCCAAATTGTTTGGGTTGGAAGGGACTTTAAAGCCCATCCAGTCCCGTCCCCTGCAATGGGCAGGGACACTTTCCACTAGCCCAGGTTGCTCCAAGCTCTGTCCAGCCTGGCCTGGGACACTTCCAGGAATGGAACAGCCACAGCTTCTCCACCCAGCCTGTGCCAGGGCCTGCCCACCTTCACAGGGAATATGTTTTACCTGATAACTAATCCAAACCTACTCTCATTTTAAAACCATTTAAATTGATAAAGAGAGAAGAACAGAGAACTTCTTCCAGATTCCACCCTTACTTGGTTGTTTTACTTGTAATCTGAGCATCTGCATGTATTAATTTTTATACTTATGCATCAATCTAAGGTATAACATTCGTGTCTGAGTGTGTGTGTTGTGCGAGGTGTCTTAAATAAAGAATCCCACTTCAGCCGTGGTGCCACGATGAACTGTTGCAGTTAATGCAGGTTAAGTGTGTGCCTAAAGATAAGCAAACACATCACTCACCATCCGTGAACAGTTTAGTGAAAAGCACAGGGAACGTGTTTCTAGATCATGTTGGAAAACTGCTGTATTTTCTACTGAGGAGCATCAGTATTGCTAAACAATGAACCAGCAGTAACCACAATCTGGCAGGGAAATCTTAGCTCATGGGAAGAGGCACATGACAGATTATTCTACAGGCAGCTTCTATTAAGGGAAATGTTAATTACTAGTTGATTTGAAGGTGCTCTAAAAAGCATATACAAATTGAAAAAGCTAAGAACTCACATAGTGCTTGTATCCCCAAAGCATTTTGCAAATATTAAAAAAATTATTTTTTTTAAATCTAGCTGAAAATGAATTATTTGTAGTATTTATTCCATCACAGGACTCTGCTGAATATTATTACTGCTTCTCCAGTTTCCAAAGCAGGAATCAAAACCATTTGATATTTTACCACCCACACAACATCTCTCTCAATGTATTTCATAGGGAGTTTTACTGTTTCAGAACTTTCCACATTTGCACTGAATTTTACTGACTGATTTGATTTAATTTTGCCACTTCTATTTAAATCAGGAACAGTTTGATAGGAGAGAAGAGAAGGTAGAAAAAAAAAAATGCATCAGTAACAGAAATTATGAACTTCATTTAATATATTAAATACTAAAAACAAGCCTGAGGCAACAAGTCCCTGATGAGAGAGAAAACAAGAGAGGGGGTGGGGGGGGAAACAGTTTGGTGAGAAGAGAACAGAGAGGCAGCAGCCTGAGGGTATTCTCCTTTCATTTCAGATGTTTCCCAGGGAGGGAGGAAGGGAAAGAGAAGGTATATTTCTGGTCATGGAAGGAAAGATAGATGTGGGGGGTGTCATATAGCATGTATGTGTGGGTAGCTGAGGAAAGAACAGCTAAAGATAATCAGAAGACAGGCAAGAAAAACAAAAAAGGATTAAAACAGCATCAAAAAAAGATCAACCAAGTAAACATGACACTGAGAAAGACACAAGAAAAGCAAAAGAAGAGGAAGTGAGAGGGGTTGCAGGATTAATGGCTATGGAAAGGCCAAGAAAAATGAGAGGGCAGAAGAAAATTGTGTCAATCAAGTTCCAAGGAAGTAAGGGACAGGGAGAGCCTAGACAGGAAAACACGGGGTCCTACTGGGGGCAAGAAGTTGGGGAAAGCAACTGAGTGGTCTGAGGGGGAAGTCCTGGGGAGGCCCTGAATAGGGCAGGCAATGGCAGACTCCTGGCCATGCAGAACCACCTCAAGGGTTCACAGACTGTTTCCACCACAGAGTGTCATGTACTACTTGAACTCCCACCCAGCTATCAGGTCCTGTGACAGAAAATGGAAACCTTGTCTAGCTTTGGACAGATTAAAGACTCTTGTAATGTTCCCGGAGCCAGATGTGGCATTTTTCTCTCCATTAGGGACGATGGTCAGATCAGCGAGTGAGAGGAATCACACCTGGGTTCCTGTAAGTTTTAGAACTGCTTTTGAAAAGAAAGAAAAATGGCACCTAATAGAGGAGAATGCCATAACTTGCTAAATGCAGAAATATTAGCTTTTTAATACATTATGTCTATGCCAACTAACTTCAGCTGAAAGCTTATAAATCAGTTGTGTATTGTATCACACAGTATGGAAAACCAAGGAATGAAATCAGTCCAATGCATGCATTACCATCAGCTAGAACTGGCTCTGATTTTAGGAACCCTGCAGACCTGACACCACACCCACTTGCCATGGGATGTGCTCCAATACTGGTCACCAGCGGGTGTGACAACCCCTGTCGCTGCTGCCCCTGTTTAAGGCTAGTGGAGCTTGTTGACAGCATTTCCATCCGGCTTTGCTGGCAAGAGCTCCTCCTCTGCCCTGCCCAGCCCAGGGGGGGATGTGCTTACCAGGGCACGGGCGTTGGGGTTGGCTCTCTTGTCCAGCAGCAGCTTGGTGACGCGGTAGTGGCCGCAGTGCGCGGCCACGTGCAGGGCCGTCAGGTAGTCCAGCGTCACGTCGTCCACGGGGGCCTTGTGCTGCAGCAGGTGCTTCACACACTCCACGTGGTCCCCCTGGGCCGCCATGTGCAGTGGGGACAGTCCGTTCTGTGCCACAGGAAAACACAACAAGCACTTCTAGCAACTCTCACGTCATGGCACACGTTGGAAGGGTATTTGCTGTTGTGAGGAGCTGCTCGGAGGGGTTTGCTGTTACACAACTATCCTCCAGTCATTGGTTTGGCCAAAGGGACACAACTTGTAGGAAATGCATTAATCTCAGACCCGTGTTTTTCAGAAATGAGTGAGAACACACAAATAATTTTCCAAGTCGGAAAGAAAAAAAATTAAGAGAGGCTGCAAGTCACAGCTCCTCATTATCTTTTATATAAAGGATCAGAAAACATGTACCAGGAATCACCTCTTAGAAGCGACCAATCCAGCTTTCCCATCTGTGTGTCCTGTGGGCTCAGGAAGCAACACAAGTGAAGTGCTGGCAGTGGCACTCCACAGCATGTGTTTAGTCTGCTATTAGAAAGGAGGGCAAAGAAGTGCATACTTCTCATATATCTGGAAAGGATAGTCCCTCATTATGTAAGAAAACCTTATTTTGGATCATTCTAGCCATTAAGGTATTTCCTTTGGGAAGACAGAAATGTTCCTGTCTTCCTTGTCCTTTCAGTGACACTGAAAATTCTGTGGAAAGTTCCACAGAGGTGCCTCCCATATTCCAGTAAGACACACGGAGGTGTTCATGGATTGTAATAAGACACACACACACCCACCTTGGTCCGTGCAAGCAGAGGGGCACCCCGCTCCAGGAGCAGCTCCACAACCTGGTCATGTCCACTCCTCGCAGCACAGTGCAGTGGGGTGAGTCCATCCTTAAAGTGAAAGGAGGGAAAACAAGTGAGCACATCCCCAGAGAAGACCCTTCCAGGGATGCAGTCCCACAACACAAATTCTCACCCCTGTTCTTCCTTGCACCAGGAAAGGACACTCTAAGGTTACTGTTTGAGGGAGGAAGCCTGTTGTGTGTTGAAAGCTCTTATCAAAGCAGATAATGTGAGCATGCCTTGTTGCCTCTCCCTTCCCTCTCCTCTGCATTGCCTCTCTCTGGATAATGCCTGCTGGGCCAAGGATGTTCCATTAATCAACCCCTGTCCTTTGGATTCCCTTTGATGCAGGGATGAAACATTTCTTGATTTTCTCATACTAGAAAATCTGCTCTAGAATTTTCTTCGGTTTTTAAACAGGCATCAGAAGAAAGAAGATTTTAAAACAGAAAAAAAGAGAGAAAGAAACAGAACTACAGCTTTAATTTCTGAGACTGAGGGGTGAACAAAGAACTAACGATTCTTAGCTAAAATTACTGTGAGACCACCAGCTCCATAATACTTTTTTCATTGCAGAAAACCATCCTGCACCAAAAGACTTGCTCAGGCTACTGGTAATGATGACAGCAGTGGTAGCAAAAGATACAGTGATATTTAAATGGAAGATTGAATTATAGATACTCCTGCTACAGTTTGAACTCCATGCAGAAAAACAGAGTAAACATGAGGCAAGAAAAATGGTTGCAAAAGAATATTAGTACTGACAGAAAAAAGATATTGTGCAGGATATGGAAAGCCAAGTTTTTATCTCATTAGCCCACAGTATTGTTCCAGCATGAACTCAGACACATCATCAACACACACTCAAGGGATGGGTTTACAAAGGTGAAATGGGAATAGTTCTTAACTACAAGAAAAGCCTCCTCCCTTTGAGACATGCTGCTCTTGGGTGACATCAGTGCTACTATTCCAGGCAGCTCTCTGAAGAACTCAGTAACAGCTTGATTAAAAGAAGAATATACTGCTCTGAGTTACCTGAGACTAAAACAGTAGCAAAACTACAAAAACACAGCCTTAAGTATGAATGACCCTGCTTCATACACAGACTGTTCGCCTTGCTGGGGTCTGGACAAAGCTCATCACTGTATTTTCACTTCTACGACTAACATTTTAAACTAAAAGGAGCTCTAGACTATGCAGTGCCATTGCAACAGCAACCTCCTTTTGGCAAAGCCAGCCCTGTAACAACGTACTAAGGGTAGTTCCAAGAAGCAGACCCTCCCTCATCCCATTTCCAAAGCTCAGAGCCCCGGTCCATGTGAGCGGTGCCACAAAGCTCTGCTGCCATGAGGAACACAAGTCTGTAGGGAGGAATTTTCTCCCTTACTTTTCTCCTTTTTCCAGAGGCTTCTCAGAGACATGCGATGGGGGCGAGCTGTGCCTTGGTGGCAGAGGCATCCCTAAATCCCATGCAAGCTTTGCAATGAATTTCAACAGATGCAACATCAAACCCAAAAACAGAATTCACAGCTTTCAGCATCTGGCAGATGGGGTTGGTGTAAAGAATTGGGTGTAACCAGCTTGCTTGGTTTTTTATGCATTGAAACTTCAGAGTCCTCTAAACCAAGTCTCTGTATGCACAGCTGAGGTATATTATTATCTCTCTGCCAGAGGGATTCATACAGGTAATTCCCACTGGCTTTGCTAAGGTGAGAATACGTCCCAAAAGCACTTCCAGGGAAGGTATTTACTTGGTATTTCTTTCCAGTTTCTGGCCTCCTATGCTCTACATTTTTAATCAATGTGGGAGGTTCACTTTCCTTATCTGCATGGTGGCTTTGATGTTATTCTATTTAATAAAACACCAAAAGAAAAGTAGGATTGTGTGAATCCTTGAGAAAAGCAGGACAAATCCCCAGAGGGAGAGAAAGAAGAAAAATACAAGCTAAGAAATACAACAACTCTGCAAGAAAGTCCGAACACAAATAATAACTGAATCATTAAAAAACATGATTTTTTTTCTGTGTTCTTATCTACAATTCCCTTTAAAAGCAGAGATTTGCCACCTATCCTGTTCTGCCCTGGCACAGCTTCTGTGCAGACTCTCCACAGAGCCTTGCTCCCTTCTCTCTTTCTGCCCTGGGGAAAACAGCACCTGTATTTTAAAGTTATTGTGTATTTAATACTTTAAATTCTACTTTTGCTTCCCTGTTTTCTTCAAAGATGAGGTAAATTGCCATTGCAGTAGAAGAATTAGTACAGAACACAAAGACAAGCTGACACGAGTCCACATCAAGAGACACACGGGTGCACCAAACACCTCTCCCTTCTGTACCATTACCTATTTGCCATGAGCCTCAGAGCCCTGAAGTGGGTGGCACGAGTTTGCCTGAGTGCTTTTTTAATCATTCCTTTGCTAATTCGAGCACACACAATGACAGTAACATCAAGCACATCCTCTGACAGGACACACAAGGCTGGGTCAAGGGGACGCAGACTTTGGCACAGAGAACGGATATCCCATAATCACAAAGGCCGCCATGCCCAGAGACAAGAAATTCAGGAACTGTGTGTTCTGAGAAGTCCCATATTTATCTTTCCATGCCCCAAGTGACATCCTGCACCTGGTGTTACACTGTTCCCAGAGCTAGTGCTCTCCTTGCTCCCACTTTGTGGTGCCACCCTTATAAATGACACTACAACACCTTCTGTGTGTATGGAAGCCATACAAGTCCCCCTGGCCTAATTTTCTCTCAAATGACCTTCAAAATATAAAGGAAACTCTTGTGGTTTTTCCTCAAAAATCAACCACTGGCCATTTTTTAACCCGCAAAATTAATTATGAATTCCAAGCAGGACTCCCAACTGCAGGGCTCGGGAAGATAAATTATTGGGTCATTTCACAAATGCTTTCCTTCAGCTTACCAGAGAGACTGAGACAAAAGAAGCTGTGCTTATGAGGTACTTTTAATGGGAAATGATGTGGGCAGCATCTTCACAGGATAGTTGCTCACATTCAGTGCTCATTGGACCAAAGACTGGTAACAGACGTGGAAGTCAAAGGCCAAACTATCACAGAATTATTCTAAACTGCAGCTGCGCATTCTTATCTTTATAAGGGCGAAGTAAAATTTTAGTATTCCATATGTCAAACATGCAAAATTGTCTAAATTTCCTTGACAAATAAAGGGCTTTTAATTTGTTCATTTTTCATTACGACTAAACCTCATCTCTTTAAAAATGAACGAGGCGAGTCTCCCTCTTGCTCTAAGCTCTTGGCATAATTAAACATGCTGTAAAGTATTCCTCCAGGTCTGTCATTCAAAGTGCAAATCTTAAAAACACAGCAAAAATATACCATGCATTTGCTTGAGTAATAAGATATCAACATAACTAATTCTAAATAAAAGTCATTTTCTGTATAACTCGCTCAGACAACCCGTACAACATCCCCTCCTACGCACTCGTAAACGTTCTATGAAGTCACTGCATTTTTTATAGCCAATATCTGCATTGTGATGAGATATTTATAATCTGACATTGCTTTAGGAACGGCAAAACCTGCCAATGAATTATTAGTGCTCTGTGTGTGTAGAAGAGGAGAAAATGTCACAGCAGCTTTCCTGCAGAAAAAAAAGCTCTGTAAAGGGGGCAGGGTGCCAAGGCAGGGCCAGGATCCTGCCACACTGGTTACCATTCCCGTGTGGAAGAGCAGAGCCATGCCTATCTTTTCAGGATGCAAGCCTACAAAAAGGAGATATTACTACAAATAAATCTCAAGAGGTTCCCAGAATGAGCACTGGGGGGTGTCTGAAGCACATCTCCCACAAAAACACACCAACCCAAACCAAACCAAACAAACCAACCCACCGCCCACAAGCTTCCTTCCTTTTCTTTTCCCATTGGGATTGTTTACCTCCATGACTGACCTGCCACTTCTTTCAGCTCCAGCTGAGCCTCCTTTCTTTCCCATAGCCCTTCTCCAACCCCAGTGGAGCACCAGACCTTCTACCATCCCTACCACAACTACTCCCACTCCAGCTGCAGCTGCCACGCTCCGGGCACACAACACGGTTACTTTCCCACACAATAAGCTGCCCCTTCCAAGACTGTTTCATTCCAGGGATTTTTTCCAACTGTAAATATTCCAGATGAAAGACTGCAAGAGCAGTCTAAAAGTCCCAGAGCAAGAAAAAAATCTAATTTCAATGTTGGCAAGACTGAATAGAAAGAACACAAAACGTGTGACAGCTTCAGTGGCTGGGACAGGTGAATGTGTTCCCTCCCCCTTCCAAGGGTGTTTGCACACTCCCACAGAAATGGAAATTCCAGTAGGTGACAAAGGCCTGTGAATAACACTGTATTTTAAAAGTAAAAAAAAAAAAAAGCCTTTCTTGTTCTTTCTTTTCCCTATACAATTTATAGAGACAGATGATAAAAATAGAGACATTACGAAAACTGCATTCAGAAAGAATATTCCTAAAACCCTTTAATAGCCAATATCCTACATGTCCTTATTATTACTATGCCATTATAGGAGAATTCTTTGTTTAACAAAAATATATATATTTTGGCCATGCTGGAATTGCTCTGCTTTTAAACATTTCCAATAATCCCCCCTGTAACAACCTCCCTGTGTTGCAGGAGGGCTGTAAATGCTTTCCTGCCCTCCAAGTGCAAACTGGTAATTGCCACATTACTCTTGACCACATGACATCAAATGAATCCCAAAATTGAGACTTCCACCATCTTTTAGAGAACAGGTTTCCACACACCGAGTCCTTCTGACCCCCAGCTCCACTCACCCACCACCAGAGGCTGCACAGGTCTGAAGTTTACAGCAATTTTAAAATTTTAAACGACAACACGCCACTGAATTTCTTACTCGGGAAAACATGTAGAGAATACAATTTTGAGTAAGACTTGAAATATAGAATATTTTAGGATAGGAAATTTTGCCTGTTAATTACTTAGCAAACAAAACACCAGATAAGGCTTGTATGTAAAATAGAAGTAGCACCAATGCATACCAGATATCATATAACATGTGCTGTAATAAGATCCTATTGTCATATAATTATCTATTGTTACAAGAATGTATTTTATTATTATTTAATACTAAACTGCTATCTCTAACAGACAGTAATAATAAAAGTACCCTAATGATATAACTGAGAATGGAATTTGCATTTTTTGCTTTGGATACAATTTAAAAGAGAAATTAAATTCCACATTTTAAGGACTTCGTTAGCAATTAGTTGAGAAAAAAATAGTAAAACTTGCCAAATTATTAATCAAAATACTATCTTAAAATAGGTAATTCTGGCAAGGAAATTTATTAGCAATTCTGTATGTTTACATTCTAATGCGAAATGCCATCAAATTTCAGTAAACGCACTAGGAAATGTATAGAAAATAGAAATACTAATTTCCTGCAGAAAGCAAGGCTTTACATGCCACATTAACTATGGAACAGCAGGACAAGCGCATCATTTATTCCCTTTGAAGAACATACATTTTAATTTATATTTTTAGAGAACACAGGGGGGGCTCCCAATGAATCATCCCAGTGAAACCTTTTCAAACATAGAAAAGCTTCCACGGATTAACCTTGCAAAACTGAAGTACTGAGGCTCATGTGAAATCTGTTGAAGTAAGTTTTTGCATCCTAATTCATGCAGCATCAGATGTCATGGAACAAAGCAGGTTAAAAATAAACGCAGTGAAAGCAGCGAGGACGTTTTTAACCACAGAGCCGATTCTGCTGTGGCGCAGAGACTGAGGACTTGGCAATGATACACCCCAGTATATTTAATTCCACTGTTTTCCAGGGATTCTGACCTACTGGAAGAATGCAGGTGCTCCTGGGAAGAAGTGGAAAGGCAGTAGGGAAGGCAAGCATGTTAGTACATGTGGTCTGTCCTTACACACATGGCACATGCAGCACATCACCTGCCTCCTCCACACCCTACGGATCCACAGCACACGAGGCACGTGGACAGAGCACAGGGAAAACAAAGACACTGAGACAATATCAACAGCTGGCACAAAGGCACGGACAGCAACACCAAAGCTCTGGAATCTTCCCCACGGTGGAGCACACGGACCGTGTGCCTCGGAGCAGGGAGGAGGCAGGGGAGGGCAGCGGGAAGAAGCCTGTGAGAACCGGGATACGGGTGCTTTGGGATACCTTTCTGGGTTTTCATGGGTATCTTTGTGCTGACATTCTGAGCAGCTGACAAAGGGCAGGGAGCCAAGACAAGGAGAAGACTCTAAAATTAGCCCCTCCCACCTACATTGGGCAAATCCTGTTCCCTCAGATTCATTCACTACTGCGCATGGACCTCTGTGGGTGAGCAGGGAACACACCCTGACCTCTTAAAACACAAAACACCCTTTACAATCACCTCTGTCAGCTTGTCTAAAACAAGTACCTAAATACTGAACAGGAAACAGGTGAATTCAAAGCTGTCATTCCACAGGCCAGATGGACAATTTCAGTATAGCATGCTTAGGAGTATGTGGAATATACTGACTGCAGTGTATTACTACCACTTTAGGCTTCTTTACCATGAGATTTTAGGCACTTATTGTGGAAAATTTGACCAGGGATGATTTACTGCACACCTGCATGGGAGGCAGTTTTTTCCATCAGCAGTAATTTTAAAAAAAAAAAAAAGAAAAAAGAGGAAAAAAAGCAAGAAAGACATCATTTCACAAATAATCAGAAATCTAAATCATAATCACATATAGAGTTACACAACAATAATGATTGTCTTCTGAGCTTATGAAGCAACACATGGTCGATGTAATTAATACACAGGTAACTGCAGAGGTTGAATCAACCCCTAGGACAGCTGTCTGCAATATCCTCTACCTTTCTGCCTTCTTAAACAGAAACTGTCATGTCCAGCTGTCAACTCTGTATTCTAAAACACCCTCTATCACTTGGAGACATAATTTTACAGACCAGTGCTTAAAACCCAGCAGTTCTCAGGAAAGAGCCCTGTGCAGTTCACTTGTGAATAAAAGACCACCTTTTCCCAGGGGACTCCAAAATCCCATTTAAAACTATTAACCCTGCCCATAGAAAATGACGGGCTTTTCTTTTGTCTTGAATGACTGTGAAATTACCCATAAATAAAGAGCAGGGTGATGGTGTGGCACTTCAATAGCACAACTGGGAGGAGGAAGCCAGTGAGAGTCACCTAATTGTCCAGGGTTTATCTGGGGAAGAGAAGAGAAGCTGCTGGCATAGGGCAAGTTACCTGTCCCCACTACTGGCTCTCCAATAAAATGGGATTGAGCCCCCTGCAGCAGTTTCCATAGGGAATGTTTGTGACTGGCACAGACATTTAGGAGTTGGGACTGAAAGGCTTAGCTGAGTCCAGCCCCTCCACTTCCTCTGGCTGTGCACGACACAGGGTCTTGTGTGAAGCTGGACCAACTAACAGGCTTATTCTCTAAAAGAGAGCAGTTTCATCAGCTTTTTCTTGTATGATACAGGCAGATTATTCAGGAGACAAAGGAAACAGTACTTCTGCCTCCTACTATCACTAACACCTGCTGTTCTTTAGTCTAATACCATAAAAAAAACAGTCTACATAAAACAAACACACAAGTAAAACCCCAAAAGCAAACAGGCAAAAAATCCCAGTCCATTCCCAAGAAGGGAAAATTATCATATTCAGGGAACAGAAAGACTCACCCTGGTTTTGGCATCGATCTGCCCTCCGCGATCCAACAAGAGCTTCACCATGTTTGTGTTTCCCCTTTTGGAAGCCACATGCAGTGGGGTGATTCCATTCTACACCATGAAAAGAACAAACCATGAGCCAGATGGATTTGAAGGTGTATAATGGGGGTGAGTTTGGGATCAGATGACAGAAAATGAGACCATCACGTCATAGAGAAGAAACAGAAATGTACTTGAGCATCAGAGCTGGGCACACACCAGATAAGCTAGAGTTAGTAATCCCTTTCTAAGCAATGCTCTCTCCAGTGCTTTGGGGTCCTTGAAAGAACAAAGCAGAGCACCTGCCCAAGCAGCAAACACCGCAGTGCCAGGGCCAGACAAATGTACACACACACATCAGAGCCCCAGTGAGCCAAGAGTCACAAAACACTGACGCCTCTAAATCACTGCAACGTACACAGAGTACACAAATGCGTCAGGAGCAGGTCCCTGCTAAAGTCCTTGAAAATGCTTTGTGTGAGGTAGGAGGTTATAGCAGCAGCTACTCCAGGCTGGATATGGGAGGAAGACAGTCTGCAAGGCAGAACCCTGAAGTAATTCCAAGTGTGTCTGGCAAAATTAAATAGCAAACACATGATCCAGGAGCGAGGCTGAGTTACCAGAGGTGTTCAGGGCACCAGATGCCATACCTCAAAACTACAGATTATCCCAGAGGAAAAGGACTGTAGTACGTAGCTCTGCAGTTGTTTACCATACCAGAGTTTATATAATGGCAATGTACCCTACTTTCAGTTTTCAAAAGATATATTTATATGTGAAAACATCGAATTAAATGGTACAGTGACTACTGAATACTGGAAAAGCCAATCAATCCTACACCGATTTCCAGAGTACATCTAACAGACAGAAAAGCTGAAGTGAGCTGACACTATGAGAGCATCAGCTTTGTGGGGCTGGTCAAAGGAGCCTGCTTCCTCCAGCTGGGAATACTGGTCACTACATCACTCCCAGGGACTCCAGTGCATTGCACAGAGACAACCTCAAAGAATTACTGCAAAAAAAGACATCCTAGACAAATACAGAATTCCAGCATTACTGTGCTCCTTGCTTCACTCAACCCTTGACTAAGAGTTACACAAAAACCAGTGCCACTTTCAGGCTATTCCAAGTGAGAAGACAAAGGGATGAGCCCGTACCCTGGCTGTGAAGTCGACTGCAGCTCCTCTGTTCAGCAGCAGCGTCGCCACGTTGACGTTCCCGTAGTGCGCGGCGATGTGCAAAGGTGTGAAGCCACTCTACAAAGGGAAACAGCTCTTGCTATAGAAATCAGCTTACACGAGATAATCAACTTAACTACAACTCAATTTTAAACCTGCTGGTAAACAAACGCCTGGTGTCATTCTATCCAGTTCACTTATGCTGTAGCACAACCTTTCAGTGCAGCTTTTCATATGAGAGGTTAGCAACAGTGCTTTGGTCTTTCATTCTCCAACTCAGTCTTCTTCATCAGTGGCCAGTAAGAGTACTTTTCACCATAGAAAATATTAATATATTAGCTATTCTTAAAGAAAATAAAAGAATTCTCCTTATAGCAATTTGGAAGCAACATGGATCTTGTGGGCTGCACCTGTTAACTGGGTTTGGATAAATGACCACAGAGTTGCTGCACTCTTATTTTACTGCTCTTAGAAGCAGGAACAACATATTTCCTTCTGGTTTTCTCTTTTCTTTCTTCTTTTCTTTTTTTTTTTTTTTGAAAGTAGTAATTATTCAAAATACAATCCAAGAATTTAGTTTACAAGAGAAACTACTTAGTAGAATAGTAAAAGAATCATGATTATTTATGTTTATATACAATTTGGATCACAAAGGATCTGAGGAAACTTTGCCATCTATAAAAGAGAAAAAACCACACTTTATTCATTGTGTTTTGAACACTAGAAGGTAAAACCTGCTCCAGCTACGAGATATAGAATCGCTTGACAACAACATAAAAAAAGATTAAATTTTCAGAAAGTAGGACACAGAGCAAGCTTTTAGCCTCATAAGTAATTCAAGTAGAAAGGGCCTTGCTTTTGAGGTTTCCCTGAAGAGCTTTACACTGATTTGATTGGATCTCACTGATAGTTATAGAAAGAGAGAAATACTTTTGGCTTCTCGACTATGGCATGTTCTCAACCAGGTTTTACTCCTTTCGGTGTCCACACCACCACTTAAACCAGTCATGGAACAAAGGAACGTGGGCACGCATTGCCCTCCTGCACTGGGCACTGCAGCAACACTGCCAAGCTCAGCAGGGCGAGGGGCATTCCTACAGCTGGGTCCAATGCCAGGAGAAGCCGCCACCCTTCACATCAGCAGCTGCCTCCCGGCAACCTGCTCACGTGTGAGCACACACCAAGGGGCAGCACCTTCCCACGGGGGCACCCATCCATAATTCATCCCCTGCTCTGACGGAACAACTCCATTATTCAAAAGCAGGCATTCAAACGCCAACTGCATTCTTGGAAGTCATTCTTTGTCCTAAACCTGGCTGTAATCTTTTGGGGAGAACTCTTGGTTCTAGCCAATCAGACCCATGGTTTTAAGTGGAAGTGCTTGGAGAGCTCGTTTCTCCAGCATCTGTATGAGAAACATACTATTTACTACAAGTAAATTCTGATTATGTGCTACCCCTTAAAGCTTTGCAAAACATTATGGAAAAGATTGTAATAAGAACAGCGGTGAAAATAAGCAGATGCCCTGTTTTTACCTTGGGGAATTTCATTACATTTGTTATTGTTTAAGATGGAAAATTAATTTTATCATTATTCTGGCTGGGCCAGACACCTTGATTTAGTTATGCCAAGTGAGTGCATTTTCATAATTAATGACATTGAGCTAAAAAAGCATCTTTATCCTCTTAGCTCCATTATTCACTTCAGACTTCCTTGAACTGATGTGAATTCTCAAAAGTTTCCTTCACTAGTGACGTAAGTAAAGAAATTCTAAGACAAAGCATGAATAAAAACCGGTTTGCAGAGCCACAAATTTCTATGTATTAAAAAAAAGAGCCATATCTTCCCTTCTAGTTTTAAATAAGAAACAACATTGCCACAGAGCAGAGAAAATAATCACAAGTGACAGAAAGAGTAATTAAAAATTGTTCATCTCGGTACCTCAGTCGTCCTATTCACCATCATCTGATGCAGCATGGTTTGGGAAAAAGAGGAACAATGTTAACGACTGGCCACAAAACGAAGGACTATGTTGCTTTTACTGAAATGAGTTATGCTGTTAATTATGGGAAAAGCCACTCAAGCATGCATTAAGTTTAGACACCACCTATGTTCTGGTGGGCAATAAACCAGTAGGCTGTTTAGCAGGGAAGCAGCAATCCTGCTTCCCTTCCAGTGCCCTCTGGTTTACAGGTAACGCGGGAACAGCTGGTTACCAAAGAAATGGGAGGTGCAACCGAACAGCGACAGGAACGAGCGGGCAGGAGTTACCGTGCAGCTTAACGCTGCCAATTCAAGGTAGTGCTGGTGCTCCTGGTGAAGGAGCACCTCCCCAGTGGAGCAGCAACCTCCGGGCACTGCCCAACCGCGGTGCCTGCCCGGCCGCCCGCCGCGTTACCTTGGACTGCACGTCGGCGTTGTGGTCGTTCTGCAGCAGCAGCGCCGCCGACTTGGTGTCGTCCTTCCTGGCGGCGATGTGCAGCGCCGGCAGCCTCACCTTGCCCTTGGTGTCATTCTCCAGCAGGATGGCCACCGCCTGGTTGTGCCCCTGCTGCAGCGCCACGGCCAGCGGAGTGAAGCCATCCTGGGGGGAGAGGGAACCAACGTGTGCTCAGCACAGCCACAGCACCCTTCACACACAGAAATTTGAGATGCTCCTTGCCAGCTGTTTTTCACCTCTGCAGCACATTTTAACCCTTTCGAACACCTTCAAAACGCTCTCAAATGTCTTTTCCCACCTCAAAACAGCCTTAAAGTTACACACAAGCAAGGAATTATTCCCTAGCATCTCTCTTAATTGCTTCCCATCTTAGAACAGGACACAAAGCATATTTTTAGCACATTTTTGGTAACTTCAGTGAGCATTGAACAGAGATTTGAAAAATGTACAGGGAACTCATTTCTGAATAGGTCATGTCTCTGCGCAAAGGAAAGCATATTTCTGGACGCATCTGCTGCTGTTCCCATTCCAGGTTACACAGGGACCATAAGGCAGGCAAGCCTGAACACATTTAGGAATTCATTCTGATTTGAAAGAGGAAAATATCAGACTATCTGTAGTTTTGGGAAAAACAGAAGAAAAAATATCTCTGCTTGACATTCATAGTTTTAGCTCTGTTTTAAAATTAATTTTGAATTGTCTTGCTCCTCCACACGTGCCTGGAATGGCCAGTGCTGTAAACCCATCACATGACAACAGGTTGCTCTCCTGGCTGAAGCACTGCCTGCTCCCAAGTATTTTATTCCAATCTGAAATGGAACCTCCCTCTGGTCATGTGTCCTCTAGCCATATGAGAGATTGGACAGAATTGCTGTGGAACAGGAATATGGAAAGATGATAGAATAATAAAGGCCAAGTTAGGAAGGAATGAGAGCTCACATATGCCAAAAGAAACATCTGAAGAATTGCCAGAGCCATTTTCCCCCTTGGTAATGGAATAACTTTGGCTCCCTTTTGCACTGAACGAAGGGTAGGTGTGTTGTAACAGCGATACTGCCTGTAACAGAGATTAAATTCTGGGCACTGAATTAAAAAGGGGTGAACAGCTGATGAAACAGCTGAACTATAAAGATAATTCTGAGATTGGGGCTACATAAGGTGTTGAAATGGCTTAATGCATTTGCCTTTCGCCTTTGGGAACATGAGAACAAATCCTGGATTAGAGGCCCTGTGAAACTGAGCTCGTCCTTACCCTCCTTTTGTATCTGTACATGTGTAAGCCTGAGAGGAAACGAAAGACATTCAGAGGCAGTGCAAGTTTCAAAGCTTCAAAGACAAGATCATCCATTTGATTTGCACCATTTCATCTTCCACCCCTCTCTAAAAGGACACCGCTCTTTCTGCATTCCCTCTCCTATTGCTTGTGGAAAGCACGGCTGACCGGAGCTCAGAGAAGGCCTTTAATTTCCTGACCTCCCATGGGGAGAGCCAATCTGTGATGCCAAACTGAAGGACCTTCTCCATGTATTCCAGTGGTATTCATAGTTGGGGTTGCCATCACACCTTCCTGAATGCACCATTTCTTCATCCCGGTCACGAGATGAACTCTGGGAACGTGTGGGAACAGACGGTATCTCAGGAACACACACAGACTCAGGAAAATCATCACCTCAGGAAGGCCTGAACCTAAAACTAACCTAGGCAAGCAATAAGGAGGTTGACAGCCTTTACTTTCCAAGCTACAGAAGTGAGAACTGACCTTTCCCATAGCAGCAGACAGATCTGGAATCAGGTTCAGAGTGGGGATATTTTACTTTTTTTCCTCCCTCTGCATTTTTTTATAAAATCAGACTATAGCATGACTTCTTCACATGAATTACAACCATCTCAGCCTCACAATTCCCATGAACTGACTGCATTCCCAGTGCACCTACACACCCCAGCCAGCAAAGTCAGTGGGAGGAAGGCTGCCAGCAGGTGACCACGGGCTGCTGGAGAGCCTGCTGCCCTCAGCTCCCTCACTGGGAGTGTTTCTCCACCTTGCCTGGCAGTCACTCAGGATCCCATACTTCTCAAAGGTGACATGGAATGTGATCAGCACAGATGAGAGGATTATTTCAGGAGCTGTCATCAGATCATACAGTATCCACTGAGAGAGGGAACAGTAGAACAGCTGGCAACGCTTTGAAGGGAAGGAAAGGGAGCAGAAATGCACCAGCATTTCAAACTCATCCACCCGTGGAGGCAATCCAAAATGGGAATGTTTCTGGACAGACTAGGGAAAAGCAATAAACATGAGGAAAACCTCTGACTGGAAGAGAACTTTCCTATTGCTACTTCACGTGGCACAAACAGGAAGATGACACACTTTGCAGCAGAGAGCCTGTTCACTCATCCCCTTGGCTTGGAATAAAAGAACATTTGGCAGAAAGAGAGCAAGAGAGGGAAGAGAATGAGCGCAATCCTCATGACTGAGGAGTTTTTCCCACTGCCCTTAAATCCCCCTTTAATTATTGTGCTTCAGTTCCTCTTGAGGTGGAGTCTCATCTCTCCAGCTCTGGTGCCTGCCCTGCTTGCACTGAGGTTACTCCTGAATGGTTCTGCGAGCCCAGCACCACAGAGAGCCTCCTCCACTCGTCACTCCTGAGCTCAGCTAAAACCCCAAGACCCAGTATTGGGTTTACAGCTGGACTCAATGGTCTTAGAGGTCTTTTCCAACCTAGACAATTCTAAGATTGTAAAAGAAAGCTTGTTAACAACTACCTGTTGATAATAATTGTGTTTTATGCCATTTTATGCCACACACAGAGACACCCCTCTGGACACAGCCCACACAGTCCTGACTTTAAGCAATCTGGATATAAAGGCAAAGTAAAAAATGAGACAAAACCCCTCACCTCCGTAGCTGTGCTTTGGTTGGCTCCATTCTCCAGAAGATATTTCACCACCTCAATGTGGTTCTCCTGAGCTGCCATGTATAACGGAGTAAATCCATTCTAGGAAGAACAAGGAGAAAAGGGTCTGTTAAGGAAAGGGAATATACCAACAATAACAAACCACAAGGAAAAACATGGCTAAAAATGCATTTGTGGTTTTTTAACTGAAATGCTGCGGGTGTGTAAGCAGAACAACTTTGTATTTTTAACTTAATACGGTAACGTTTAATGCCATTTAAACCCACAGAACGCTACGTGCTTTCACACCCGTTTTCTTCTGACACATATTTCAAAGCAGCAGTGGACACAGTAATTATTAATACAGCTATTCCTTGCTGATAGTGCTCAGGGGCTGTAAAGCTGGCAATAAGGTTTTATGAGAGCTGACAGCAAAGCAAGAGCTTCCCCCACTTATTTCATTTACTTAACCAAAGACATCACCCCCTGGAGACCACCAAGTCCGTGCCTCCTGACAGGCTCAGCAGAGATGGCACAGCCCAAACACACTACATCACATTTTGTAATACATAAAACATTGCAAATCATTCAACATAAAGGAACTCAGCCTTGCAAAGGAACAGCTGCCTCTGACCATACAGCAGGTTCATCTATCATTTAATTATAAACATACATTAAAATGTCCTAGAATTATTGACAATCTGCTCTGCGTAAAACAGTGATTTAAAAAAAAAAATTCTTCTGAGTTAACCTACAAGCAGATTCACTAGAAATATAAGTTCTTCCCATTAAATATTTCAATGCAAACAGTTTTAATTCATTTCCTACAAAATCCTACAGAAACAAAAGCATGGATGTGAGCTGCCTGCCTGATTAATATCTTTCTTTTAAGAGTTTTTAGGATTGCTACAAGACCTTAGAGAACTCTTTAATGTTCTGCAGATTATCACATAACATAAGAGGACATAATCACCTATATCTCTGAAAACATTCCTCTGGCTTAGAATAGCACTTTCGGATAGAAAATAAACCCTAAACAAGACTTCAAACATGCAGTTTATTTGGGGTTTTATTATCTTTGTGGTGTCACACTGAATGATAGGCTTGTGCGTTCCCAGAAGGGGTCAGAATTAATGCAATGATAACTAAAAGCCTTGTTTCAGAGAAGCCAATATTACTCCTAGCAAACCTGCTGTGCAAACATCCCAGTAACTTTCTAATGAAATGAAATCTCATTTTTCAGTTCCTAGATAACACAGAGACTGCAGAACTGATGTCTTTAAAACCCCCCTCTGTGTTCACAACTATAGAAGATTGTTCAGGCAATAAACATCATTTATGCTGTGGATGTCATGTGATGCATGCCATATATGTTGCAGCAAGTCTTTTAATACTGCTTTGCATAATATTCTGACATCTCCATTGACGATCTCGGGACATAGAATTAAAAAACGGCACCCAGAGAAGAGTTAGCAGCAGTTCAATGCTACACTGGGTGATGTCTTTGGAGTGGCTTTGCACAGGAATCAGTTATTACCCAATATTCTCAGAAATCACTCCAAGGAGAGAACAGAGTGCTTTTATTATAGTCACAGACAGCATGTTCTGCAAATCCACCACACCCCAGGACCATCATCTGAATCCTGCAACCCTGGAGAAAAAAGCTGGAAAATTAATCTAGTAAGGACAAATACAAGTTTCTCCGCTGTTGCAGGGAAAGTAAACTGTGTGCACAGGGAATGATGAGTTAGAGAAGAATTCTGCAGAAAAGGACCTGAAGGTCACAGTGGTCTTGCAGAGGGTCAAGAAGCTCATTCTGCTGTAATAAAGTCAATCTCACACTGGCACAAAAGTATGTCCCCAAGGAAGCAATTTTTCTTTGAGAAAAGGCTAGTAATTGCTGGTGTTCTGTTTGTAAAGGGCAAACCAGGAAAACAAGATAACAGTCCTTAAAGAGAAGGCTAAAGGTCTGTTCTGCATGATCATGACAACTTAAAATGAAAAAGCACAGAGTTTACAAGGTTGCTGGAGGGAAAATTCATCAGGTTAGACATCCAAAAAAGCCTCTTTAACAGTAAGGTCAGTCCCTCCTCCCAGACCAGTGCTCAACCCAGGCAGCAAAGTGGGCACACACAGAGCCAGGCTGGAGCGCTGCTCTGGCTGCCCCTCAGACAGCTCCCTAACGGGGAGGGGGAGGGAAGAGATCCCAACCAAACCGAAGGAATGCTGCTCAGAGTGAAACTGGGAAAGTGCAGGGGATTGCCAGGTACTGGTGTGAGCTGGCAGTGGGAATTGGGAACAGGCTGGATTCTTTTCCACTGCACTTGTGCACAGAGGGACCCTGCAGGTAACCCAGTTGGCTTGCTGTGGCATTTTTCCTTTCCGCTCCGGAAAGAAACAACATGGCAGCCTATTAGGTATAACTAATAGCAATTTTCCACCTGCCTCATCAGCTTTTTAATATTAAAGTCTCATTTTCTAAGCGTAATACATGCCATTTGTAAAGTCCTTCTAGCACTGCATATTACAAGGATCACATCAACTAATATGAACTGGGGGAATATGACAGTTTTCAAGCCAGAGTAAATCAATTTGCTTAAAAGCTTTGAAGAATTTTTTTTTTTTTTTTAATTAAGTCCCTGTTGTTGGAACAGAATTAGGACCATAAATCCTGGCTTGGGAGACCATAAACAATGTGTGTATGATTTCGTAATTTTAGTACCAAGAAGTACTAAATGGTTTTCCACACAGAGATCCAGAACAGTATCCACCGTATCATCCCTGTGCTATAATCACACCTGAAACTGTAGCAATGGGGGTAAGGGAATTCTTGCACATAAACTCATAGCCTCTTTTTTGTTTTTAATTCAGGCTTTATTTATAGTCTAAAATTACTGTATGTATTTTCTTGAAATCTGGTTTAATCGGGGAATTACAACAACATGCCAAGATTTGTATGCAAAACTGATGATACTGATAAGCTGGAAAAAAATTCCACTGAATTTCTGCCCCTGGCAAGGTCAAGCCTGATTTTTTCTGCTGGCAGGGAGAAGTCTGCTTTCTCAGTCTCCTTTCAGTGAAGCTCTGGTTTCAGAGCTTCTAATTGCAGTGTCTCTGACCTGAAGGCTCCTGGCCCTTGGCCAGAGAACTCCTATTTTAGGATTGCCAGTATGCCTGCCCTTCCCCAGCAGGGCTGTGCCCAGTGGGACTGCCTGCTAGCCCTGCTGGAGCTCTTCCTTCTCTCACCTGGACCCAGGTGTTCCAGACCTCCTCCCACCCTGCCTGGCTTCTGGCATGTGTCTGTCTGTCTGTCTCCTACACAGCAAGTTTCTGTCTCTCCCAGAAAGTCCTGCAGCTGAATGGAAATGGCCACACAAAAGCAGATCATTCCCTGAGTCTCCTTCCCTGTTGTCAGTGTAAAATCCCTTTCCCAGTTTCTCATCTTTCAGTTTCCAAGAGCCACATGCCAACACTCAGGCCCTTGGTTCTGCTCCTAGAGATACTTCAAAGCTCAGGACACCCCAGAGCTCTCCACATTTTGCCCTTGGCTTTTATTTCACTATTCCAAAGTGTCGTCTACCAAATCCATGGCATGCTGGTTAGTGATTTTCCACAGATGTAGTGCAAGGGAGACTGAGCTCTCCCCTCAGCATGTGGAACGGGACAGAGAGAGTGTATTGGGCATGGGGTGGGGAATCATTATTTCAATAAATTTCCCTTCAGTTTATGACCCTGGAACTGTATAATCACAGCCCAGAATTAAAGCAAAAATACTGACTGTGACCTGAAAAAGGAGAAATGAACCATAATGTGTAATCATGTTCCATTTGTATGTTTAAGTTTTGTGCACCATCTGAAAAATCGAAATTAATTGTGTAATGATACATAGCATTCATTTCCAAACAATGGTTTCATCAGAGTATTTGTGGTGAGGACAGAGTACTCCGATTTCATTACCCTTACAAATTTGAACTACAAGATGTTTACTGCTATAACATAAAGTCAGAATGAGAAATTATCACTAAACAGAGTATATTCCATACTCCATTCTTTCTACTACATTCACTGATTTAGTGGCTAATTGGAGAAAATGAGTAGCTCTCAATGATTCTTCAAGCTATTAATGCAAATTGGCAAGCCTATACATGACTCAGAATTTGTATCATTAAATTTTGCCCGAGCCCTAGTGAAGAGCACAGGCTGAAGGAGCAGAGGGATTTTTGGAGCATTGAGAAAATCCTGCAGTTATATAGCTTGATGGAGCATTCTTTCATGGCAGACTTGCAAGGAACTTGGGTTCCTCTTTGCATGCAGTACTGAATTATCAGAAGTGGCCTTCAGTGTCCATTTACCTACAATATCTGTACACCAGATACCTATATATATATACACACACACACCCCCATACTGATAAGGAAAAGAAAGGAAACAGAGAGATAGCATCTCTACATTTTGCCCCTTTGAAGAGGATTCATGAGTGTTTGCAACATATCCTTCCATTAAATTTAAAGCATTAACATAAACCCAGATGGACAAACCTATTTTATTTGAAAGGCCTCCAGGAACTGCTTAAAACTGTATTAGAAGGTCACTGAGATTACCAGGAAGGACAAAAAAAACTGGCACCTCGTGCAATGGTTATATACAGGGGCTCATTTCTACTTACTCAATAAGAACAGATAGTGGCACAGAGAGTGAGACATGGGTGAGACAAGCTTAGATTACTCATCCAACAGCTCACACACATTATAAAATCTTTGTGACTCATGGTCATGTGGCAAAATATGCAGTAAAATCATGATAATTTTGGGGGACTTCAAGTCCAATAACTGTTTCATGATTTTTTTCTACTCTTCAAGAACACTAAGTTCCTGATCCAAATCTATATTACAAGATGATTTATTATCACAAGATGACCCCCAGAGGTACCTTCCAACCTCAGCCCTTCTGTGACTGAGTGAAAAATCCTCTAACAATCCAAGCAATAAATTTATTGTAATCAGTGAAATGTGAGAGTGACAAATAAATGCAACCCTGGGAGCTGAATTCAGAGCACATGTGTTGATAGCACCACTAATATCCCAATTCTGGGAACTTTGCTGTGCATTATGCTCAGAGCATTATTTTCAGCCAGTCTATAAATAAACCCTATGTAAGAGGATTGTATCTGAGCAGGAGAGATTCTCTGTATAAAGGGGTGAATTAAGGATAGATCAAGGTATCCACTCCAATTTTTAAAGCACTCTTTTTTGTTGCTGTTAGCTTACATCAAAATCTACAAATTTTATATAGTGGTAACTTGACCAATTATTCACCTTCCTATTTCTTTGCCATTAAAATACACTTTCCATAAAACAAACAGATAAGCCACACACTCTTTTCCACAAAAAAAAAAAAAAATTATTATATCTATACTTATATTCACTCAAATATGCAACTGTCAAACTTATGAAGATAAGCTAAAGGGAAGTTCAGATAATTTAATCTTAAGGTGCCTAAGGAGTCTCATTTTGCTATTCAGTGAAGGGAAGGTGGGCTAGTCCAAAGAAATATTTGGAATATTTGAATCAAGAGCTCGCCTTGCTGAACTAACAGCTGAAGTAGTCTGAAATCAAGGATGCAAAGGTGGATAGAAAGACACTGCCCTTTATCACATCTACAACCAAAAAGAGTATCTGTGAGCACAGAGTTGCTCAGTGGCACATCTATAGGGGCACAGGAAGCTACAGGATGCTGAGCTGCTGTAAAATGCCCCAGCAAGTGTCAGTAAATCCTTCAGGTGACAATTCTTACATCCATCACGCATGGCAGATGCTGAGGCCCCCAGGGACCCATAGATCAAAGATGAGAAAAGCATGTAGGAAAAGGGCCAGAATTAGTGTGTTTAGGGAGGCTGGAGATTCTACTTTATTGGTGCAAACGGTTAAACAAAAAATGAAAAGGGTATTTTCTTGAGATGGCAAATTGTAAAACTAATTTGTAACAAATAAATTCTTTTTCGAAATGTAGTGACACAGAAGCCTACACTGAAAATAGCACCACCCCCTTCAGCTGTCCCACTAATTCCCCAGTAATATAAATAGTGTTTGCCACTCTATACTTACACCACAGCAACAATGATAAAGCCTATGGATGAATGGTGTTGTCTGGGTTGTGACAAACTTGGTAAGTCCATTCAGGGGAGATCCCTCGGGAGTCCAATGGCAGCACAAAGTACATGACACCTGCTGCCTCCCGGCTACAAGACCCCCTTCCTTGGGAAGTGGGATCCTAAGTCACTTCCCAGCTCAGATGCTGCATTTAAAGAGCACAAACATTCTATTCCAGCAGCTTCAAATATCACGATTCTCTCCTCAAGGACAGCAAAGCAACAGCAGAGCCCGAAACACAGCCAGGCAGAAATCGGGATGTTCCAGGCCTTGGAAATGGCATTTTTATAAAGAGGGAGTCTGTAACAGAGACTGAGGTGGTGGACAATAATAGGACGAGAACAGACTGGTCACACACAAGAAAACATCATGTTGGCATTGGGCACACGTGAGGGCCCAAGGACTCAGTCAGGGCAGAGCCTCCAGTTTGGGTTTTGGGCAGGCACCCAGAACTGCACTGGGGTTTGCCTTTGGAACATGGCAAAGGAGCTGCAGGCCTGAAAGCATCCATTGATTTCCTGTCTATGGCTGAGGGCCAGATGGAAGCCAACACTGTGCTAAAACTATAAATAAAGTGTTTCTGATGGCTGGCTGTGGCTCGGTCCCCTCCACACTCTCAGAGGCCCAGGTGGATAACGCTGGCACCGCCTGCTCTCCAGCATGGCTCTGTGTCCTCACAGCAGGGCAGGAACGAGCTGTGCTGCCCTTCCAGCTGGGATGTTGGGTTACTGCAGCCTCCCAAAAGTTAGGCCTTGCAAGAATGAACCGTATGGACTGAAAAAACCCCACCTTTTGTTTAAATTAAAATCTTTCAATTCACCCCGTTATGGCACTTTTAAAGTAAATTCACCAAATAGACTGACAGATACTGTAAATATTTTCAGTTGGTTTTCAGTCTTTGTTGGTTAAGATACTTGGTTTTTACATTGGTCTTAATGTATTACTTTTGTTTACATCTCTCAAAATCCACATAATCCTCCAGAAGGCATTTCTTGCCTTTTTTTTCCCCTCCAGTGAATGGATAATGGGCCTGATCCTTTATTACATTAGCAATGATGAACTGCAGCTAAATGAGTCCTCCTGCTACACAGCAGCTAAAATTCTGCCTCTCAATATACTGATATAAAAGCAGCACACACGGTTGGTGGAATTAAACCCTTTTTTCATAACAGAGTAGGAAATACTCGGCAAAATATGCTCCATTCCAAAGGTAAGATTATCCTCACAAACCACAGGGAGAGCAATCCCTGGCAAAGCAAATCCCAGAGCATCCTGAGAGGGACAAGCCGATCACTATTTCTGGGAGTCACCTAAATCCTCCCAACAAAAAATGTGGACATTGAAGGAGCTCTTATCGCTCCTTTTGGGGAATGCACACTGGGGCTGGACATGTGCTGCTCCAAGGATTGCTTCAATCCCACGGGCAGTCTGGGTGAGAACACTCGAGCAGTCACACCAGCATCTCCCAGGAGCTGGCACAGAATTGGTGACTGTAACAGGGGCAAATTTCAGCAGAAATATTTCTTGGCTAATGTGTTCACAAAGTGCTTAGAGCAGGATGTCGAGGAAAGGAAACCAGAGGGCTTTTAAATAACAAAATCAGCTTGGGGGAGGACTGATTTATCTAATCCTTGTTCTCTGTATCTGGGTCACTTTAAATAATCTGATGATTAAAAGGGAGCTACTCCTTTTGTGAGGGCCCCTAAATGAATCAGGGGTCAAAGCACAGCCCACACAGCTAATGGGGAACACATTCCAGCCTAAACTCAGTTGCAGGAATTTTAAAATTGAAGGAAGTTGCTTCTTACTTGGGGGACACCGGGACATGACAGCTCCCTTACACAGTTACCAAACAGGTAACTTCCTCACTTTGCCTTTTACTTTTCAGCTCTTTGTACCTCAATCACTTGGCATTTGTCAAATCACCTCATCCTAAGAGGTGCAACTCTCCACATGAGGCTTTGCTTGACCTTGTCTGGAACGGAGGAAGGTTAGGATGGATCCATTCCCCAAGGAATACATGGTCAGAACAGCTCAGCATCATTGCTGCAGGGACAGTCTACAGGTAGACTCAGGTATTAAGATTATTGCTTTTGGAGTATCAGCACATTTGGCAGGTTGATATTGCTGTTATGGGACATCTCTGATGCCTGTACAAGAGTCACATGGTACAATCCAACTTCAAGAGAAAGTAACAGATACAAATACTGATTTGTCAAAGGGAACAGCTGTACTGACTACATCTGCTGATGTTTCTTCCACCAGGGAAAAAAAGATCATGAACTCATGTTCCTAATATGCCCCATATTCCTAATATGTCACAAAAGCAGACATTCGCTGGGAGGAAGAGCACAAAAATAATTACTTTTCCAATACACACGCAACCACTAAGAACAGGTGTGGGGTAAAGAAGTGATGCAGCTGTGAAAGGAGAAGAGCACTGCACTCAGTGAGGGCATGTAACCCCTGGGGGGTGGATGTGGGAGAGGTGAGGGGCCAATTCCATATGTCTGCCTGATTAATGTCTGAACTTCCCACTGAAATGCAGAGAAACCTAGAGGATCACCCACCCAAGGGAATATCTAGTGCAAAATATGACACTGCTCCATGGACCTGGTTCTGCTCTGCAAGGAAATGCAATGTTTGAAAGAACAGCCTGGACCACCCCAGCAGATCTGTTACAGTCACTTTGTTTTCTGGTTTGCACCATCCAGTGCCCAGACCAGATTTTGTACTATCAGTGAGTGCAGCCTGGTCAGACTTTCAGAGGGCCAAAATCATGTTCAAATCAAGAAGAGAAATTGCAGAAATTGCTTTTGCACTAGATCTGCTCACTGAACTGTGAGCGGAGTCAGCCAAGCAAAGGGTTTAGAGACACTCATTATATAAATATATTTACTCCAGCAATACTTGTAGCAAAAGACAATTCTCACTGAGCCCAAGAACTGCACACTTGTCCAGCTCTGGGTGGAGATATGCAAAAAAAGAGCATCAGCTCTGGCCATTCTGGGTGTGCCCTCATTAGAGCCTTTGCCTGAACCACGCTGGAGGAAGATGTGAGCTCCCAAACAACACAGATGCAGGTCAAAGTGGAGTCACTCAATTAGTAATCTCTGTGCAATTAGGCTTCCCATCAAAATAGAAATTACTTTTCCAAAAATAGCAGTGATGACATGTTAGCTCAAAAGGAGCAGACTTTTTTAAAAGAGGAAGATGAGCAAAACAACAGCTCTGAAGCCACCATGGAACTGAAGGGCAAAGCAAAGTAATCTAATAGAAACCCAAAATCCATAAAATCAGAGCCCTGAATGCTTAACAGCCTCAGATAGCACAGATGGGGTTTGTAATCCCAGTGGTTACAGTGGTTTTAATAGCATTTTCTGAGATAATTCTGTTATTTCGTTGTTGCAAGGAACTGGAAAATGAGTGTGGTGTTTCAGATGTCACTGCTAGTAAGTTTTGATAAAGGCCAGTGTTTTTATGCAATTTAATAGAGAAAATGAAGGCAAAACCAATAAACTGAATAAACTGGAGTTGGGACTACTCTTTTAGGTATCAGTTCATCATCAGAGAATTCTGTCACTATGACAAATTGTCATCACTGGAAATGAGAATGGCCTTGACAGGCAGAGAGTTCTTTGAAGAGGAAGTGATGGAGCAACCTGAGGAACTTCACTGGCATTAAATCACTCCCAGCAAACAGAATTTCACAGGGGCCTGGAAAAATACAGTGTGAAATGACAGAGACACTGAGGAGAGGAGGTCACACCCCCCCCAATAGCATTAATTGCCCCTGAAAGACTGAAGGGTCACAGTACAGCACCTGCTTGCAAAAACGGAATTGAAGCAAAATGTGAGAAAGAGAACCTGTATTCAGTTTTACCTTGAGTTCGTATTTTTGTTCATTTCTCTCTTTCTCAATTAACATCTTTCCTGATACAGTATTTTTCTCCCCATCTTTTCATCAATGACACGTTTCCTGACCAAAAAACTCAGTATTTGAATACTTGAGCATACTCTGTTCATTCTTTTTCCCTTTTTCTACCCAACTTTTTGTTTTATGACCAGCTGTAGTTATGTATGTTTGAACCTTTTTAAATCTTATAATAAATCCCATGTCTACTCTTTATTAATTTTGATGTTTCTGGTTTTCTTTTCTGTTTTTCTACTAATGTTTATTTTCTATGACATACGTGATTCTTGACATGCCAGTGCAACCTTGAGCAGAAAGGCATCCTCACCATCCTCATCCCATTCACAGAGCATAACAAAACTACTATATCATTAAAGGACACCTTTCACTGAATTCCTCCTTGGCAGCTGCACCAAGAGCCTCTGGACATCTCCTGCCTGAGGAGGAGATGTAATCCAGCTATTATCCATCTTCCCCATCTCTTCTGGAAAAGCACAGCAGGCCAGAAAGACACAACCCAAAGGCCCCAAAAGCTGGATGACACCACATTAAGGGCTCACCCTGCCAGTCAAGTCAAAGGGATTTGTTTAATTAAGACAGTGTGTCACAAATCCAGGACATATGTATCCCAGCAGTTTGAATTCATCCTGTCTGGAGGCAAACAGGGAGCAGTAATGGGGGGAAAATATCCTCCACCACATTAATTCAATCAAGTCAAACAGCAAATGCCTGTTAGCAGCTCTGTGTGCATTACACAAAGCATCCAGTGCTAACACCAAACGTGTTTCAAGCCAGAATACTCTATAAAGTAATACCTGGGAAAACATTTTCCAATTCTAATTGGATTTTCTTCTTTTAATTTGGAAAACCTCATTTTATTTCTCCAGCAGAAGAAAAAGCCTTTCTTTATGAAGACCTTTTTGAGGGATAATTCTTCATGGAAGTATCATTTTCTACAATTATTTCTCTTACCATGCTCAAACTCCTATCATTAAAGACATTATTTTATCTTCTAGTACCCATCAAAAGGCTGATAAATGTATGAAGAAATCATCCAGTTTGCTCATTACAAAAGGAGCTGGCCAAGTTTTTGAGCAATGGAAATACAACATTTCTTGTCTTTAATGGGAATAGAGCATGGGGAATAATTGACCATCAGCTGTCCTGAGACAGCTCTTTAGAACTCATTTTGGGGCAAAAAGCATAATAAAGAAAACATTTTTAAAATAAGTCAGGCAGCCCTAAAGATCTTTTCAATTCCTCTCTCTGTTTGTTCATCTCCTACTCTCTGCTTCACGTTGTCCACCAGGAATCTGTAACACCAAACTACAAAGCAAACCCTCCAGGTCCCAGTTTCCCAGGTCTGGGCGAGCCAGAGGTGGAGCTGGCCCAGCTTAGGATGGACTCTCCCAGGCCAGGGAGGGAACATCACCCCCTTCTCTGGTGAGATTTGCAAGAGCAGAGGAGCCTCATGGCAGTGGAAACAGGAGGGCAGGTTTTACAGCTGGTCTCCCTGCCAGGACAAGGGAAATTTCCCCAATTCAAATGTACATCACAAACCTTTGATTGAAAATCTTCCTGATCATTCAAGGAAGGAGTTCATAAGCATGAAGCAAGTTATTTGCAAATTTTTACCAAAAATAACCACAAAAAACAATTGCATAAATGAAGTTGTTGAAAATTATATTCTTCCTTACTGCTGATAAAATTCCACTCAAATATTATATTTATACACTTTGAAAAATTATTGAAACAAGTTATAAAAGCACACTGGAAATTCCTAAAACATTTCAATGATCAACAATGCAAGTTCCTGTATCACACAATGAACATGTAATGACTTCAATTTGCTATTCACTTTTATTCACATACCAGTGAATGCCTCAGTTTGCTTGATTTGTCAGGTTTGGACATTTGGAATCAGTGTCTTATAAAGCCTCACTAAATAACTTTCAGAATAGAGAAGAGAAAACAGCTCCATACCTGAGATTGTGCATTGATATTGGCTCCTTCCTTCACCAGAACTTTGACAACTTCAGCTTGTCCTGCTAAGGATGCAATGTGCAGGGCTGTATTCCCCTTCTGTTGGAGGGAGGGAGGAAATGAAAGATATAATTTATTACACTTTATCAGGAATCATTTAAAGCAGCAGTTCTTTTTAACAATCATGTGCACGTGCCTGCCTGTGGAAAGGCTGAAGGCAAAACAACTTATCCCACAAGTGGTTTTTCCATTGTGCCCACGAGAGAAAAGGCTCTGGATATGATAATGTCACTAATTTTCACAATTTGAAAAAAATCTACTATTTGGAGCTATATTCACTCTCTCTCTACTGGGGACCTGTCACTGGAAATAAGGAGAAATCTGACGTTGCTAAGAACTTTTAATGCTTCCCCTGTATTATTGTACAAGTATTTATTCACTACCAATGGGCTTCAGCAAAGACAGCTCACAGGCCATCACAGATTAAATATCAGCGAGGTATTTATATTTCTTTCTCTATTTCTCCCACGTATTTGACTTTTTCTTTCTGTGAATGAACTTGCAGGCACGCATGGATTACCTTAGTGGCAGAATCCACCGCCGACCCTCTCTCCAGCAATTCCTGTACCAGGCCCACGTGGCCTTCCTTGGCTGCCAGGTGCAGAGCATTGAGTCCATTCTGCAAGCACAGGGTCAGATCCATTACAAATATCAGATAGACATTCCTACCTTACCCTGGGATAAAGGGAAGATTAGGGGCTGGAGTACTGTTACATCTCTTAGCTGACTGTCTACATAAGTCAGATATTTGGGACGTGGCTCTGCGTGACAAACTTCTCCAGTAACATTTTTCTCATGGCAACAAAGACATCAAAACAAAGCGGATTTTCTGAGTACCCAGAAGAGATTCCTTCCTTTCTGATGGTTTCCCACTTACCCCTACCTTGGGCATCTCCACAGGGCTCAGTATTTCAAAACTTGTGTGCAATTCCACCTTCTCTTTACTGTAACCTTATCCAGCCCCCCTGAGGAATTATCAACACTGAGAAATCACAGGCCTTAGCCAAATTTACACAGGATATGTCTATTCAATCAGGATTATTCCATGCTGATGTAGCTGAACCCTGGGCTTTCCTCTGGGATAATTGGCATCAAGTAGAAACCCAAAAGCACACAAATCGATCAAACTGGTTGCTGGTTACTTGTGGCTTCCAAACTGATCCCTGAACTGGTACCTCTCTGGTTTCTGACCAAGCCTTCACTAAACTTGGAAGTTTTGCAACCTTAGTCAAAAAGGAAAAGAAAATTAATGAAACTCAAGCTAAGATTGTCCAAAAAAAGCAACCTAAAAGTCAGCATCTAAATCCTTTCCACATTAAACAGGAACAGGACACTTTATCTCATATAAATCCCAGCCACGGAAACTGTTTCTTCCCAGTATCCCCATTCCATCCAAGGGGAAAAACTAAAGTGACAGTCTATTGTAGCTGAATTGCCAACCTGTTTTTCACCATCCTACAATAATTTTCAAGCTACAGCAGGCAGGTGACAGGGACAGATCTTGCCATTCCCTCCAGCACTCTCCTGGTTTCCACACTGCAAGCATCAGGAGCGATGCTCAGGTGTTTGAGGAACCAGCAGCAAGTGCTGCACTGTGTCATTTTTATCACTTTGCTCATCTCTGAGCAGTTCAGAGGCATTTCAATTGTGAACTAAACAAGCAGCTTTCTGGCTTTTATGTGTCCATCCACAATGGCAGTTCAAGCTTGTAATTCCCAGTGGGATTTTAAAGCACTTAGCACTTCAGAGGAGGCATTTGATGGGAGTGGGTCCAATGGGTTCAGACACAGCAATCCAAATGCAGCTCTGCACTAATGCCATTTAATGCCACATCCATGTGAGCAGCACTGGCAGGTTCTGTGGTCAAATTCAGAAGTGGAACTATGAGAAAAGCACAGGAACTGAAAGAAGGCTACACTCACAGGCTGCCAAAAGCAGAGGAACACCCTCTGGTAGTTAGGAAATGTTAATGAGAAATGTGGTTTCAAATCCCATTATGTGGAAAAAGCAGCAGCAACCAGATCCTCCTTAATCCAGAGGAACACTTCTTAACTACAGGGCTGCAGAACCCAGGGGTGGCAGCAGTGCCATGCCCTGGTTCAAGGATAAATCCTTGGCCCAAAATATGTGGTGAGGTTGACCACAATCACCAAGGAACACTGCACATGTCAGGGAATATTCTGCAGGCTGGGAACATTTCAGAAACCTCTAATCTTCCCTGGGCTTTAATCTCAGCTGAGTATTAACTAACCATAATTACTACCTACAGTGGCTGAGAGCTTTGAAATAGTATTTTGTGGGGAAACACAGTGTTCTTGTCCTTGTTTGAGAGCAAAGACCTGTTCTCATATCTAATCTCACTGATTCTGTCACCAACACTTTCCACGGGAATACAAAGGGCAGCCTGGACTCCTCACAGCTGTACACAGCTGATGTATTGCTGTGACCTGCTGTTAACCTTTCTGACTCCTTGGGAGCAGACTGGAGTCCACAAGCAGCAGAGCAACTGCAATATTCATGGCCCACAGCCACCTCTGAATGCAGAAGGATGAGCACAAGCTTCTGGTTTAGTTTACCAAGTGCCAGAGGATGGAGAGAGCAAGGCTTGACCCAGTGCTTAATCTGTAGGAATCTCTTCAAATACTGTATTCCTGCCTCTGAGACACATATCTGCTGATGCCACATTAAGCACCTGAAAGCTGATGCTGCTATATAGAACACATGAGTTTATTTGCAACACAGGACTTTGCAATTGCATGAATGCTTGAGGTCCAGTAAAAATGTCACAGGAAGAAGCTCTAGCTTAAACATAGTTCCTGCTATACACATTCAAACTCCATAATTCCTTAAATAAAGCAAGCTGGGGTAAGCAGTAGCAAGCTCTGCATTTTAAATGCTGAGGGCCAGCACAACTAAAGCCTTAAAGCAACCTTTGTTCTGTTCCTCCCTAATCAGAACCAACGCTGCAATTATTTCCCAGCCCACGTGGCTGATCCCTGCCACTTCTGATGATGGAATCTCAGATTTAATCAATGCAACTCCTCCGTTCCTGTCAACTGGATTCTTGCACTTCAGAACAACAAAGGTTTCTGACACGTCCCTTTTTTCTCCTCTCCCATGCCCACCAAAAAGCTGGGGAGGGTGAAATTAGTTGTGTGCTAAGCAAAACTGTGCAGCATGAGGACAAAGCACACATATACCATAACTGCCATTCTTCTGGAGGCTCCTTGGCAATTTTAACTCCCTTAAAAGAAGCCTTAACCCCCTTAAAAGACTAAGCCTTCCAAGCTTGGTCCTTCCAAGTGTCTCCCTGCAGAGCCTTACAATCTTTAAATCACCAGCCTTACAACCTTTGTTAAATACATTAATATCTCAGGAAGCAAGAATGTATGTTAATGAAATTAACCCCCATCTTTCCTCATGTGAAGAGTCTGACCCCTGGTAGCTCCCATCGAGTAACAAGCTGGGATGCAACACTACAGAGGAAGATTTGCCAGCAGTTGTCACAGACATATACATATATAAATAAAAGGCTATATATATGTGTAAAGTCTTTTCCAACCTTAACTATTCCATGATTCCGTGCCCAAGTAGCATAACTTAAAAACACAATGAAAATTAACTCACAAGCAGAGGCAGAAACCCAAAAGCAATATCATAGTCTTTGTTCAAGTCAAATACTTTCCTCTGTCTCTTTAACAGATGTCAGTCTAAGGTTGCTGCAAAGTCTCTCCTCTGAATAAATCTCTTGGGGGAGTAAAAAGCGCATGTGGTCAAACTCTTTTCAAGAAAGATTTGGGAAAGGGCACGTTAGAGAGCCAGGCATGGCTTTGTCAAGTTGAAGCCATTCCTAAATATATCACAAAGAAATTAAGTGGGTCATGGAGAAAAGAAAAATAATTTCAGATTATGAAAATTCTCCCTTTGTGTCGCTTTACAGTGTAGGAACTCAAGAAAATGAATTAACCTACTGAGTGACACCAAAAGTGATCCTGCTGACCCCGTTATGACACGGAGCTATAGCTGGCACTGCTGGGAGCAGGAGTGCCTGTCCATTCGGACTGAGGGCCTCATTGTAACCAGACCAATACAGACACCAACCAAACTTGAAAGAAGCCAACAAAGCAAGAGCAAAAGCCAAACAGACCCAAATTTAAAGAGCCTTGGAGCTGGAGGCCCCCACAACTACCCAAGATTTGCATCCTGTTCTGTTCAAGGCATCAGACTTCTCATCCATTTCTAGGAATGCAGAACACTTCTTCAAAACAAATGCAAAAATTCATCAATTTCTTCCTTCCAAGAAAGCAACTCTATCACCATGAGAACTGACAGGTCTCCAAAGACAAAATGGAGAAACATGACTTTATGCTGCCTTTGGAGTGCCAATTCTGTTACAAAACTCAGTTGGCAGCTGGTGAACCCTCAGACTGGTCATGATGTTGAGGTTCAGCTCTTGGACTTCCCAAATGCAGAGAGTAAAATTAAAGTTTGTTTGAACATGATGCAGAATCAAGTTGTTTTCTCTTGCTACATTACTAGGAACAATCACCACATCCTAAAAAAATGCATTTGTAACACAAGGAAAATAGCTCTAAAGGAACTACAGATTTCCAATGACTATCCGTTATCCAACCTCTAAAATACCAGGAATTAGATTTTTTTAAAAGGACTGCTCAAACAGGAGAATTTTTGTCCCTTGACACTTCTACCTCTCCCTTGACACTTTACCTCTCTCCAGAAACAAAGATAATCAAATTATGATTTTTAAAATAAATGATGGTGCAATTCCATAATAATTGAACTTGATCTGAAGGCAGCATTCAACAATGCATATTTAAATAACGTGTAATTAACTATATAGCCATATTAGTTACTATTCCCTACATTCAGTTTATCCAGAAACATTTAGTTCCATCAGATTCTAGAAAGAGATACATTGGGAAAATATTTAGATTGCCTATACAGACAGACCTCCCTGAAAACCCAGGATCTGAGAAACAAACACTAAACTTGAGAAAGCACCTCCTGGTGTTCTCTCTGTTCAGGAAAGCTTATTCTTAACATTCTGTACGGTTTTCCCAGATGGGATCTAGTCTAAAAATAGCATTCTACTGGGGGAAAAAATAAGCTGCATGTACAAGGCTTCATTTTTGAAAGAGCGTCGAGATGTCTCAGTCTTAAAAATAAAACACACCCCTGCACTTTGCGCAGACTGTGCTGTGTTAACTTCTCCCCTCAGACAGCTGGAACACAACCAGTGGACATCCCAGTCAAACCCTGAGGAGGAGGAGGAACTGGAAGGCTGCAGGAGGAGCTGCCATGGCTTACCCACTATTCCCTAACCTCTCACAGAGGGAGCATGCTCCCGTTCCCAGGAAGATTTCCAATACACCAGTGATGCTTCAATAGAAGCACCGGGAGTCTCAGCTTTCCAAAAATCTCTGTAAGCAGTTATATATGGCACCAGAATTAGAGTTTGCAAGAAGCTGGAGGGCCTGTTCTTGCTCAGTGGATGGCAAAGGATGAGGAATTTGGGTCAGTGGTCCTGAGGACGCAGGATGCCCACCTCAGTTCATCCCTCACACTTGGGATCTCCCTTGCCATAATGCATGTCCCCAGGGAACCAGATTGGCCAGGGCACAGGGAGAAGCTTTCCCTGGCAAACAAGGCTCAGACAATCCACATTAGCCATTATTTTTATTCATGCATCTGAAGGGGTTATTTTAGCAATTAAAGAGCTCAAAACATTTCACACAGTCTAGAGAACTCCTGAGTTACCTCAGTTGTAACATCAGGCAACGTTACTTAACTCAATCCTGTCAATATGGGGTTTCTTTCTGTTTTGCTCACTAATCGTTTTCCCCCCAAATAACATCCAGGAATGCTTTATCTGTCTCAAGCCACCAAGAAATTCCACAGCCTCTCTCCTGATGTTTGCATTCTAGCTCTGATGTCACCTACACAGTGCAAGAGGAGCTTTGCCACCAGCTGCAGGTGGGAAGCACTCTCCACAGGAGATAAATCTGCAGCAACCCTGGTCATATTCCTCTCATAACCAGCAAAAGCATATGAACACTGGGAAAAAAACCTCATAATGTTCCCAAGTAATTATCATATTAACCGAGCTCTGTCCTGGGGGTGAATCTCTTTGTTAATACTGGTGCTTATAATGAAGATGGAAAATTTGCTGGATCTACTTGAACAGAAGAATTTGAGTCTGATTTACTCTCTGTTAACTGGGGAATTTGAAGTTTGCCAGGTCATGTCCCATATAAGTCAGAAAGTTTTTCCTTGACAGTAAGTCTTCTAATGGAAACTTTCTCCTAGACAGCAAGAGAAGGATCTTTCAATATGTTTCCAATAAGCAGCACATGAAAAGCCCCAGTTCTTATCCTCCTCATCTTTAAATTCCTTAGCACAGACAAGAGAGCTGCTCTCACTGCTGTGCCTCAACTTCCATTTGACACATGCCTACTTTAATCATCTGCAGTTTTCCTCTAGCAGGGAAGGTGACGCCTCAAAATATTTCAGATTATTTCATTTCTTATTGTTTCTTTTTACCAATTCTGGGGCTTTACTTCCTAAAGGCACAGCCACTGCCCACTTAGTGGCCATTTTGGCTCCATCTGGCTAAGAGTTAGGGCAAAGCTGGACACCACAAAGCCTGAGCTCTCACGTTCCCCATCAAAGCACTGCACTGATTTCACTAGAACCTCAAGAGGCTTTTCAGCAGACACTTATTTGCATATTTATTTCAAATCACAGCTACAGTCCTATTAAATGTGATGGTTCCAGTCACTTACACAAACCCTGCAAACATAGGTCCCTAAGCTGTGCAGCCCAAGTGATGGGATTTGCATGACAGACCTACAAAAGAGCCAAGCTAAGACATTTTATCCCATTACAGTCATATCAGTGGAGAAACTTCAACACTGTATTTTTACAGTAGTAATAACTTTCCTGAAAGGAGAGGCAGTTTGTTTAGCATAAATGTGAGTGCACATGTTGAAGTGGATTTGATCCATTGACTCCCAAATTGTCCCCTTTTACACAGCTTAAACATAATACACTGATTAGGTAAAAAAAAAAACCAAACTATATTAAACAAGGCACCACTGAAGGGTAAGACTGAAAACATGGCTTGAGGTGAATCAAAACACTGATATGAAGGAATCCAGCCTACAAAACTGGGTTTTGATGAGGAAGTGTCTAGCAGCTTGCTCTTGCAAACTTCTGACCTTCAAATATCTTACCTGATTACAGGTGTTGATGTCTATTCCACTTTTCAGGTATTCCACTACTTTGTCCAGATTGCCAGCCCTGGCAGCTCGGAGGAAGCTTGCATTGCTGTCAGACTGCAAAAAGAGAAGAAAAACACACACCTCTAATTAGCTCCTACTTAAAAGGAAGCACAGCTTCAGCACTGGTGAAAGGATTCCACATTTTATGCTGCAGGAGAATAAAACAGAGAAAAAACCTGACTTTGCATCATATTTGCATTAATTAACATACTGAAATTAGGCAACAACAGCACAAAGGAACTGCAGACCTGTTGGAGTGAGCAAAATAGTGCAATAATAGCTGAAATTCAAACCTTAGCAAGAACAAAAAAACCCCACCCCTCCATAAATCATAGTAACTGATACTGTTAACAAGGGAAAAATGAATGCATCAGCTTGCTAGCCGGAGTTTTCTGGGGGGTTACATATATATGTGTGTGTGTGTGTATATATATATATATATATATACACACACACACTTTCCCTCTCTGTACATAATTTTTATATATTATTTATAGATTTCTAGATATGTTACTTTTAGATTTGTGTATATATATTATGTATATATCTTTCTATAGGTATTATTTTTAGATATATATGCTCAGAGTGGGCAGCACTGCCAGCGTGGCCAACCTGAGAACAAGGAGGATGAAGCACTGTAGCCTGAGCATCTAAATGCAGGATCATGCTGCAAACATGCCCACCCCTGAACTGCCTGTACATTGAGAAGAGGTCAAAAAAACCCCACAAAAAAGCATGTTTTCATTTGCAGCCAGGCTGTGGGACGTACTCCTTAAACAAGGGAGAGTGAAATGCATCAGCCCTCTTACCTTTGCCTGCGGTGATGACATGGAATTACAGGGGTTGTTTGAAGCACACCCAGGTGAAGTGGCTCCTGAGGCACCAGGACAAACACCAAAGCCGTGCAACAGCCGCCACGATTAAACGGCATGAGCGCTTGGGAAGGCGCTCAGAGACAGCAGCGACTCTCATCCTTAAATAAACAGCGTGGGAACGAGCTGCAAACAGCAGAGAACTAACGGCGGGCGGGGGTGTGATGGCAGAGGAAGGGTCGGCACACACGCCGTCGGACCAGGACTTGGTGTTCCTCCCAACGCCTCCGCCTCAGCCGATCCCACAGAGCCGCTCCCTCCTTCCCTTGGGGAGAGCACCCCCAGAGCCTCCCGCTTCCCCACTTATTCCAGGCCCTTCCCAGGCGTTTATTTCAGTCACTCACCACGCTGCACCACCTCACTTCCCAAAGCCCGAGCCCGGCCTATTTTAATCTGCAACAGATGGATGCCACCAAAATGGTTCTCCTTACAACTGCGCCGCATGCCAAGACAAAAATATTCCCTTTTAAATTCCTTTCAGCAAACTTCAGCACATTTTCCACATCTCTGACTGTTAGGAAAACGGACCTTCTCTCTTAACAAGCAGCAGGGGGAAGGGGGAAGGTGAGGTAGCACGGGAATTCATGGGGACAGAACCCTTGGATAGCTTCAGGCCTCAGTCAGAAGCATCTGGAAGAGGTTTGACTCTTGCACTGATTCTGACAGGTACCAGAAGGATCCCTTTGAAGACTGGAGGATGGCTATGGGCACTGCAGCCTCTTATGGGATGTGGATGTGCCCATAAAGACACAAAAGTATTTTTTTTAAGTTTAAATGTCCTTGAAAAAAGAATCCAGGTTGGTAAAAACACTAACCAATAGCAAATATTTGAGTTCATGAGGGTAAATCTGGACACTGTGGTTGGGAAAAGCATCTTTGCTCTCAATAGGACACTGAAAATGCTGGCATGTCCATTGCTGCTGGAAGCTCAGATCACAGCTAAGCCCACACAATTATATTCCATTTGTTTCTGGCTAAGAAGATGTGGGCAGTGCTTTCCAAACAGATTCTCATTTCCTTGATTCACCATTTTGTTTACCTCAAAATTAAATTACTGCACATCACTTCAAGACCATCCCCATGCACCTGAATATCGATCACAATGCAGAATATGAACTTCTTGTCTACATGAAGAGTAATTCAGCAATTCAGCTACAGGATATCTAAGTTCCCATACCAGCACCAGGCACTACTTCCATGAAATACTCAAAAGATTCAGCACTGTGATTTAAAGCTGAGAAGTCCCAGAAGTTGGGCACACTCAGACCTGTATCTCTTTCCTGGTTTGTCATCTCTAATTTTTCAGGAGGTTGTCACCAGTTTGCCCTCTACCCTGCTCTTTTAAGTCTTTAAGAAGCATTTTTGTCAGTGCTACTGTCCCAGCCGTTTACTCACTTTAGCACATTACAAATTCAAATCCATTGTGACAAAATCCCCTCAGCAGCAACAGCAGCCGTTTCCTGCAGTCTTACCACACGAGGAAATAATCATTTTGCATCTGTGGGCTTTTCCAATGGATTCAGTAATCCCATGGAATAGTTTGTTTCCTTACATGTAGATTTCTAGTTGAATTCGTGAGCTTGTTTCAGTGACAGAGGAACTGAAGACAAACTGTCACCAAACTGTCACTTGAAGATAATTTCTTTACAAGAGAGAAGACAGAACACAGAGCCAAGGTCCTTTGCACCATATGATATTCATCACATCCCCTCTTCCTAGGCACGCACCCCTGAGGGAGCTTTTTTTAGGAGTTTTACACATGTAAGCAGACCATGCTCCAAAGCAAACACTCTACCAGAGGGGAAAGGAAAGATTTACAAAAACAAAGAAGCAAACAAAAAAACTACAACGAAAAAAAAAAATCAATATAGCCTTAAGTACGTTCACAGCATGAATAGAAGCATGTATGTATAAGTACCTAGTTGTCAGACATGGCATAAGAAAACACAAGAAATGATCGAGTGAATATAGGATTTGGGGGTGTTTTTAATGACTGGGAGGCTGTGGATTCAGCTTCTTTTCTCCTAATTGCAAAGCCGGAATTTAGCCTGAGTTTGAAACATGTATCTCAGGGAAGCTCAGTAATTAAATCATATATGGAAATCAGTATTTTAATCAAATAGTGAGAACGCTTCCCTTCTGGTTCCTCTGTCCTCACTCTGGTTGCCCTTCCTGTCTCATAAGGTACCACATCACGTGCCCATTTCTCAAAGACATCTTAGAGAGAAATGCAAAAATCAACCTTGAAATCATATGTTGTACCAAACCCAAAGGAATTTCTCCACATATTCAAATTTTCTGGTGAAGACCAGCTTCATGCATAAGGAGGTAAGATTGAGGGAGTAGGAGGCTTCGGCTGTCAAAGGACAGCTTTCATCAAAACGTTATCCAAACCATCCAAACACTTGTTTGAAATTGTATCTATAGAAAACCTATTCATGCATGTTGGATTTGAGTTTTTCCCCTGCAAATCAGTTGAATGGCCCCAGCCTGTCCTTAATCACCAATATCTCTGTGGGAGAAGAGAGTCCAGCAACTAGGAATACTGAACAACTCTCAACTGTTAAATAGTTTATTAACTGAATGATGGCGAAAACAGAATTCAAACTCAAGTCTAATAACCACACAGTTTACACCTTAATATTTGGGTTGTATATCTATTAAAATGTGTATCTGAGTAGTAATAAAACCCTTTCAGCACAGGCTCTGGGATATACTGCTTTGATTTTATAGAGAAAAAAATGTATTTAGCTGTAACTTCGGAAGATGCTGTCCCTAATCAAAACCTGCTTTGTATAAATCAAGAAACCAAAATCCTTAGCAGCGACAAAACTTTGGTGCTAAAATGAATCCTGAATTATCACTGCAGGTAAAACCAGCATTGAGCCACAGCGTTGATGGTACTTGCAAACTCCAGAGTTGTGAGGCAGTGTTTGTCCAACAGCTGTTTCTATAATTAGCAAAATGCTGATGGCTTTTGAACCCTTCTTCTTCGTTAAAAAGCTCTTAGTGGACTGGTGGTTCATACGTTCATGTATGAGGGAATGCCTGGAGTTGAGAACTCAGCTCATGGCAGCAGGAAAGTTGCACCACCTAAACTCAAGTTTTCATGGCCTCTTGATGTTATTCAGTACTTACGGGGGGGGAATGACAGGTATGTAAACACATCCATTAATTCTTTTTATTCCATACTTTCTAAAGTTTCAGTTTGTGCTCCTACCCTTGAGACAAGCAGCATATTTTGTCCCGGCTGGCTTGGCTATCCCTCTGATTTCAGGAACTATCTGTTCCAACCTGCCAGCATTTAATTGAGTGCAACTCTAAAAGCAGTGCCGACAAGGTGTCACCATTACTGCTCACACAGGTATTTGGGGCCAGTATGGAAGCTTCTTCCATTCAGCTGTAAAAGATGGCAACTCATAAAAACCACTTTTCCTCATGGAGTAGGTTTCGTAAAACTTGGCAGGGAGTTTATTGGCAGCTCACATTTTATCTGTACACTGAATTATTTTACTGTTGAGCTGAAAGTGCCAGTGGTCTCCAAAGGGCATCACAGCAGAAGAGACAACAGTGAGTGCAAGAAGGAAATGGGTTTTTTTTACTTTTTCTTGTTAATGAAACTCCCAGAGCAGAGTCTGAGCCTGCAGCTCTGATACACACACCAGAATGTGTGTGCAATGGCACAGGCTCAGTAATCCAACACTGATAAATGACTTAAATGAGATAATAACAGCTATAATGGAAACATATTTTCCCAGCGTTTAATGAAATAACATTCATCTTCTGAAAGAAAATAAATACAACAGTGCTTTGCTTTCAAAGCCACTTCCTTTGCCTATAAAAATGTATGTTTTTCTCCTATTCATTTACTGGAAGTGATGAAGGAAGACAGATTAAATCACAGATCCTAAAGAAATTTCACTATCTAAATTCCTGGATGAACAACAGGCCCAATTTTCTCATTTCAATTTCAAAACAAGCATTTTTATCACTCAGCTTTTCCCATTCACACATGTATAGGCATTTCAGATCTGATTCATCCCACTATGCACCTTTGGTTGTATAGAATTTGTTCCTAAACAGTTGAACTGAAAAGCCCACAGTTCTGAAATAGAAGCTTTCACTGAGCAAACGTCTTGTTCTCATCATCTTCTTAGCCACAAAAAATTCACAACTGGCCTTGCAATAAACTAATATTTGTTAATAAATAAGGACCACCAAGAGACCTGTGGGGTGTGAAGTGGAAGATAAGCTTTCAGGGAGAAGACATCACTAGCAAGTTAAATATCCTCTGCCAAGATGGAGCTAGCACAACTAGCAATTAATTATTTCTAATCTCAGGGGTCTGTCTCTCTAGGTTGATGATGACGGTTATAAATCAGAAAAACAAAAATACTCTTCTAAGTATATATTATGCATCTGAATAATTTAAGGTGCTTTGAGTATTTAGGCCAATTAATCACAGAACACCAGGAAGGAGATGGAGAAGTTGGCACTGCTTTTACTGGCACTGAGCTGGAGCTGTGGCTGGAGTTGCCCTCCCCATACTGTTGCAGACAAGTGTGGACGTGGGCCCACGCCTTGGCATAAAGACTAAGAATATTTACACAAAAAATACTGTGTATTAACAAAATGGTGAAATAGCTGCAAGAAAAAGCTTTTGTACTATACACTGCATATGCCCCAGCATTAAAACAATCAGGGACTTCAAATCAAAACCAGTTTGCACGTATTTAAACACAGAAAACGATGGCCTGACCTGGAAACCTGCAATAGCACTGAGTGGATTCCAAAGCGACCCTGTCAGTGTGTCCCACACTCCTCAGAATGAATATTGGATCTGCTAAGGGATGTGTAGGAGCCCAAGTTACGCAGTGCCAGAGCAGGTGGGAAGAGTAATGTTGTTTGCATATATTATACATATCAATAAAAGCTTTCTTATGTCAGACAAAGAGGCTGCAACCCAAAGGAGACACAGCCTGTAACAAGCTTCAAGATGTAGAGCATCCACGAGAAATTAATTTGGAAAGAGCCACTGCAAAATAGAAGCTCAGAAAATAAAACTAGGTTGAGTGATTTATGCACAATGACTTATTCACATTATAAATGACAAATGCATTATAATCCCAACATATTTTCATTAACCTCAATTGAAAGTCTTCTGCCAGTAATTTTAGAAATTTGCATTTAACAGTTTTGTGGTATTTTCATACCTTCCTACAAAGACTATGCTCAGAAAGCTGCATCTGAAATGTAGAGTTTCTTATTGCTGCTACACTGTGCCAACAAACACAGATTTTTGAGTAACATAAGGAGGAGAAAAGTGCCCAGGTAACAGCTTTACCTGAACACCAGTTCCTGCTCCAAACAGACACAACTGAGCAATTACTAATGCTGATGGACATTTTAACTTTTACTAGTGGAGAAGCCAGGCTTCACTTATTCCATCTTTTGATATTGATGGGAAAATTATCAATTACTTTCCTTTTATGCCGGTTTTCACATTTCAACACCTTTGTCTCTTTTGCCAATTCCTTGAAATTCCAGAGCTTGCAGGATACCAGCCATCCAGCCACTCTTTCCTTTCCCCTGGAATGCACAAATGCCTGAGCAGTTTGGCTTTGATTTTAACCAGGAGAAGAATAAAGGGCTATTTTGGCAAACCACTTCAACTGTGCTTACTTTTTACCACATCTTTAGGCCTAATGGATCTCAAACTAAACAGATTTAAGGGAGGATTTAAACACAGGCTTAAGTGTGTTCTTGAGCATGGGCCAATATTAGCAAATTCAGCAGCAGCAAAAGAGGAAGAGAAAAACACGGTAAAATCAGCCCTTCCTTGAGCCAAGAAGCAAATGCCTCATGCAGACCCTCTGTGATCCTGAGCTGCCTCAGACAGCCCGAGGAGCCCTCCCACTGCCTTCACCGCCTCGCCATAGTGGCCTGGCTGCTGCCTCGTGCTGTGCCCAGGAAGGATTTGGGAGAATTGAGGCAAAACGCCACAGTTTTCCACAGGGGGGGCGTTAACACCACAAAAAAAACCCCAACAGAATAAAAACGTTTTGTCCAGCTGCATGTCCCTTCCAAGGGCAGTGTTTAAAATTACACAAGTTCTTTTAATCTATACTGATCTTAAAATATAAAGCAACATCAGTAATGGGATTTTAATCCAGGACAACACATCAGTACAAGCTGAATTTCGGGCCTGTGTAATCCCTGATGTCCCCCTGGGCTATTCATGTTCTCAAAAACAAACATTTTGGTACAAGTCCCAGCTTGGAAACAACGTTTGTGAGTCTCAATTACCATCAGTGTGAGTCTGAAAAACAGGATCTCAAAAGGGCCTGGAAAACATAACCTGGATATTTTAAAAAGGGGGAAAAACAAACAAACAAAACAAAACCAAAACCCAAAACCCCACCAACTTAAAACCAACAAACTGAACCCCAAAAGATTTTGATTTCAAGAATGAAAGATTTTACCATAATCTGAGTAATCTCCATGTCTTGTACCAAGACTTTTAAAATAATCTAAAAAATAGAAATGGATAATCCTGTTGTTTAATGGGAGTATTTGCTCTGCTGGAATTTGAGTGGAAGTATCATTGAGTCATTTCCTGAAAGAGCAAGGATTTGGGATGTGTTCAAGAGAGCCAGTCTCCTACTTGACACACATACACATTTACTGAAGTCTCTTAAATACTGACATGGAACCAAGATTTCCACTGCAGGAACTGAATAATATTCAAGGAAGGAGAAATATTTGGGCTCCTCTAGATACCATTTATCGAGATGCTGAGGTGTTGGTAACAACTGCAGAACTTGGCAGGCACCTAAGGGGTTTCCATGGCAAGTTTCCATTACTGATGATGTCCCCAAATAGAGGTAATAATGCTAGGACACCTCTGGAAGAATTAGGATGCCATTCCAAGCATATCTAGCAGGATAATAACTAGGCTTAACAAAAATCCAGCCTGTAAGCAAAGTTTATGACGGCCTGTTGACAGATAATTCTATCACTCTCCATTTTTTGCTCCCTGTGGTCAAAGTGCCATTTCCTAACAACAGAAATGTGCAAACACCACCCGTGCTGAAGAGTCAGACTGCTTTACTGCCCCCAACACCATTAACCGATCGCCCATTGATCCCAGCTTACTGCTTCCATAGAACAGGAAAAAATGATTCCACGTTGCTTTGGGATGGACTGAAAGACGCAAACAAACAGGTGTTATTGAAACACAGCAGTGTCCAGTTCAATGCCAGCAAGACTCATCACAGAGTTCTTACTTGTACAGAAAGGTAAAATGGACACTGAAGGAATAAACCAAGAATTCTGTAAGCGCTGTAATCCTGGGCCTAAATCTCAAACAAGTCAGCTCAGGGCAGCAGAGAGAGGAACCAGTTTCATCTAACTTCACCTGCATAAAAGCAACAACGATGTAAAATCCCACATTGTCAAATGCACTGACTGGCCAGGGATGGAAAATTCCTATGCAATTTCCTGCAGTAGGGGTCTGGAATGATCCTGTCCTGAAACTCAGTCTGTCCCAGGCAGTCTGAAATACCTGGGCCTGAAGCAGCAGATTGCATTTGATTTTAGCTTAGAGGAGATTTGATTAGCAAAGCAGTTTTGCCACAGGAGTTGGCTGAACAGCAGCTGAATTGTTTGGAACCCTGTATCCGGTACAGGACTCCTGGAGTCATCCCGTTCACCTGGTGTGGCAACTCTTTTCAGTGAGCCAAGACAGGCAGCAGGGGTACAGCTACACAAAGGCAGAGGAAATGTACAGCTGACAGGGTACTGTGCTGCATACCATATTGCTGTTTGGGAAAAACAGATATACAACTTCTCCCTTCAGGACAAAACTTTGATGGCATTTCTGATTTACAGACATCTCTTTTTCTTATAACTTTTTTGGTCTGGAATCATAGGTATGATGAGAGGCTGTGAACCTTTTTAGGGAAATACAGGAATTTTCCTTTGTAATACACCAAGCATTGTAATGTCTGAATCAAGACAGACACATTCACAAGAAATGTGGCCAGTCCCTACCAGAGCCATAGAAAACCAAGGTCTTATGATTAAACACATCAAAGGCATGATCAAAGTGCCTGTTCTCTGCCTGCTATGAAAAGCTGTGTAGGCTGAATGAAAAGTAGCCAGAAAAAGAGAAAAAAAAAAATAAACCTCAAAGATCACATGCTGCTCAATTCTGCCTCCTTAAAAACCTGACCTTACGCCAAAGGGCAGCTCGGAGACTGTACGTGCAGGGAGAACTCTTTCAGAGCTGGCTCATTTGTGTCACAGGGGACTTCCAGAGTTTAATTTCATGGTTTAACTCAATTTTTTATTTTTTTTTTTCCAGAGGGTTTGGAACTAGATGATCTTCAAGGTCCCTTCCAACCCAAACCATTCTGTGATTCTACAAAGGGCGGGTCCAAGTTGCATTGTCAGTGAAACACCCAGAGAAACTGGTCAGAAAAATCCAGCCAAACAAACTTCCTACCAGAAAAGCAAGAGAGCACCAAAAGTGTTTTCCAGGGCAACACAGAACTCCCTGGAAGCTACTGCTGGGAATGCTTCATGTCTCCTCTTCCCCTCTGAAGGCTGGAGCTCAGCTCACCTACACTTGTACCTGCACTGCAGCAATTCAGGCAGCACATGCCGAGCACAGTGTCAACCTGAGAGCAATTTTATTATAGATAAACAGCAGAGAACATAATATTTGGATATATTGACATTGAAAGTTTTCTGACCTTCCTGTTCTGCCAGAAGCTCTGACACTATATCCTTTCATTGCCAATTTTGAATGAGATAACCATTTAACAACTAATTTCCCACACAGAGGAAGGAAAAAAGAAGGGGGGGGGGGAAGCGAAAAGAGGCTCTTCAGTTGCCACAGACACAATACAAGTATTCATCTTGATGATTTCCCTCTGGCTTGCAGAGCAAATGCTGACATTACCACCACCAGCATGACCCCCTTGCCTATGCCTGGTCCCACTCCCTGTAACCCTCATCTGCATTAGGAGCTGTGCGGCTCTGCCTCAACTGTAAACACAAAAAATAATGTCATGAACTAGGCAGACAACAGCTTAAAATTAAGTTACTGAGCTCAAGTTTGGAGAACAATCAATCCAAGATGATTCCCAGCAATTGTGTAAACCCAGCTAATGCTTACATCCACCATTCACTGAAGGGCTCTTCTCACCCACAGGGTTCTCTGTCCACATCCGTAAACCTTTTGGTAGCTGACAACACTTTGAAGTGACTGCACAGCTCAGTGACAGCTGCTTTTTAATCACAGCCATGACAGCAGAGCAAAGCTTCCACATGGACGCGTTTAGCAGATCTCCCAGCACTGCAAGCCCTCGAATGAGGTTCTGAGCAGAGAGATCCTTTTCCAATCTAACACGCGCAACCCTCATTTTTCACTTTGATCCCTGATTTCTTCAGCCAGGACTTACCAGGGCTTCGGGATCTTTGCTTTCTTCACTGTTGAATCCATAATAGTCAGGGGTTTTATCCAAATCCTGTATGTTGCCTTGTGCTCTTAAACCCTTCTCTGAATGACAAGACTGGCAGATTGGAGCATTGCCCATATCAGTTCTCCTGCTCACCCCGGCCGGGGGGATCGCCCTCGCGCCGCAGAGGGTGCCCAGCGCTCCCCAAGGACAGATGACTTCCAACCCAAAGGATCCCAGGCCACTCGTCCCAGGCTGTGTTCCCTGAGTCCTCCCGTGTCACGGAGAACCCGAAACCCCGGCAACTGCGGGCAGCACTCGGTGACCATTTCCAATTCAGGCGCTGCCCGGCTATTTTTACACCTACCAGGCCAGCTATGCATGTCAATGGCGTGGGGTGGGCTGGGGGCCGGCTCTCCAGCACGGAAAGTTAAAGTCCCACCGCGTGGAATGCTCTGCACACACAGCTTATTGAGTTACCCAGTTGCATGCCTTTCAATGCTTTGATTTTTGCCCTGCCGCGCTCGGTCTCGCCGTGCTTACGTGAAGCGCTCAATTTCAGAAAGTTGCTACTGCCTGCAGAGCTCCTAACTCAAAAACATGATTATTTCCATCTATTTGATATTTACAAGCCAAGGCAAAATGGGTGAGCACAGATTTCATCCCTGTGATTCACATGGTATTTTGCGTCCATGTGGCTAATAATTGTGATGAGCTTGCTTTGGATTGATATGTCCCTCGGGTATGATTTCAGATGAGCTCAAATGTATCCAAGAAGGATAAATTCTGATGCTTGATCACTTTCACTCTTGTCTATGTCATGTTCGATCTTATTTGGGGGGGGTTTTTTGTTGTTTTGGTTTAGGGTTGGTCTTAATTTTTTTAGCTAGAAGAGTAGGTAAGAAACCAAAACAAAAGGAACAAGTAAAACTCCCATAAAGACTGAGAATATGGACATTCCCTCCAGGTTGGAATTAGTTATCATGACTGCACCCATTAGGACAAAAATAACTTTGAGGATTGCACGTTGGAGCCACCCATTATCCTAGAAGAGGCTCACTGCAGAATTAAAAAACTCCAAAGCCAAAAGAAGTTAAATGAGAAATAATTAGCAATTTTCCTATGCTTCAGGACCAGCTGGAGGCAACGGGGACAGACTACGGGTACCAGAGGCCAGCAGAATATACCACAGTGCACATCAACCCCCTAAGGGGACCAGGGCATGTATTTGAAAATTTAAGCCCCAAATTCCTCAGAAAGAGAGAGATCCTCACAGAATTGCAACAACTAACCAACATTTTTCTCTTTGAGGTTTCAATCCATTGCCAGTACAGCCACACATGTCAGCAGGCAGCTGCCCATGGCAGCCTATTGACTTGCCCCCAGTTACCCTGCCCAGCAGCACCAGTTATCCAAGAGACCGAGCTCTCCCCAGCCCCCTGATCAGGATTATTGATGGGCACAGGGTTCTCTTTTGTGTTAATTACCGTGAGGGAGATTTAAACCGGCTCTATCATTTTCCCTTGCTGATGGGATGGGATCACTCAGTGCCTGTGGAACGCCTCAGGTGCCGTGATGTGTGACCAGCATGGATGCATGCCTAACAGACACATGCACAAAATACTTCAATTCACTGAGTTTCTTATTTCTTATTCCCTTTTTGCCAGCAATTGGCAAACGTTTCAGAAATGCCTGTGCAAGGCTCACCTGCCTGCAATGACCTGACATCGATTTCCTTTGGCTCTTCCAAAGCATTACCCTGTGACAGTAGTAAGGTGTGTACACACTGCCACAACTTCTTCAAGTAGTTATAAAAATAAAAGGATGCAAAAAGGAATCCCACCAAATGCTTGACTTGACCTAAGTTCATACAACTGGAGTTCCAACACAAACTGGAACTGAAAACCCTTGGATGGAGCAAGCTACTTAATGCGAAATGAACTTACTGCAAACCACAGCAGTGAGACAAGGCCTCACTCGCGAGGAAAGGGTGAGTAACACGCATTCCTGGGAAATAATGCCTGCAGAAAGCAACAATCTGTGCAGCCATCAGAGGGAAAGCAATGGAGGAGCTCTCTGCCAGAGCCTTTCAACAATATTACTGTTGTTTGCCCAAATGGCTCGAAGTCGTTAGGGCAAATTACTCAGAAAGCAAACACGTTCATGTTTTGCCAGGCTTTGTAGGGGCATCGTATCCTAACAAAGTATATGTCTTATGGTGTAGGGTTCAAAGCCTTTGTGGAGGAACATGCTGCATCTGTAATTCCCATGCTCTTTGCTGTGTTGTTTGGGCTACAAATCTCTCCCAGCAGGCAGCAGTGGAGAAAGCAAACACAAAAGTACTGTTTGTAAGCATGAACCTCAGAGCAAAGCACCTCAGTCCCCCTCTCTGGGAGGAAGAGTTACACTGCAAAGGCTCCTCACAGGGGAGCAGAGCCTTCTGAAGAACCTCCTCTGGGTAATTCCCTGAATTCACCTTTTTTCCCGTGCTCTAAAGTATCCTCCCAACTCCAAATCTTAATTACTCCCTTAACTAGAGAGCCTTCAGAAACACTTTAAAATGCCTGTAAGAGAGCAGTGTCTCATGTATTAAAGCCCTGATGTTAGGATGGGGTCCCTCTTGTCCCCCAGAAAGGGGCAAACATTCTGGTTTCATCCCTGAAGTCTTTCTAAGCCTGCAGCGGTTATGATTACCAGCCTTAGAGCAACACAAACCCACAGAGCCCTCAGAAGACTTCTGGGAATTGCATCCTTTCCAAAGACTCTCGTAACAAATGGCATCAGGGTTGAATACTCTGAGTTTGCTTCTACTGGCCATCAATAAAACCACCCAGTGTGGTACAAACCCACTGGTTTGCAGCGACTTGCCAAATCCCTACCCAGACCTAAAGACTAACAAGTAAGAAGCAGTGAAATCAAAGCTATAAGCTGATCTCCAGAGAGATTTCATTTTATGGGATCCCATCCCACAGTCCAGGAATAAGCTGCACCAGGACTACAGACAGGCACACACACCCAGGTAGGCAGCCACAAAAGCAGAACTGCTCTGCTTGCATGAAAAATGCTTCTTGATCCTTTTCTGCCATTACTATTAAAGCTTAGCTTGCCCATAGATGTTTCAATTATGCTCCACTGTAGCTAAAATAACTAAAATTCAGGAGCCACTGTATTAGCAGTTAGTGCTGCAAAATAAATACAGATAAAATAAATGAAGAAAGACAGAAAGAGTTCCAAGTACCAAGACAACTCACAGATGTTAGTGACATAAACCCCCACATTTATCACTGTCAAATCTTTCCCCAAAGAGCCATTTCCCATGACACTTTTATAGTTAAACATTTAAAAAAATAAAAGAGAGAGAGACTGCAATGGGATCTATATATTTCTAGGAGATTTCCTGAATTTTGAAATGATTGCTAAAAGCAGTCTCTCTCTCCTGAGGATTGTTCCATGGGAAGGTCAAGCATAACATGGCTCGCTTGCTGCTGGCAACTATTTTGGGTCAAATCTTGAGCTCAGGCACAGTATAAACCCTGATGATTCATGCCTTTATATCTCTGACCCTTGATTAGCCCTAATTTTTGTTCCTTAACACAGGCAGGATACTAATTCTGCCTTAAGTCATCTTGTAGGGTATTGGGAAGCCACCACAATCTGAATTTGGAATATCAAGCAAGACTCTTTTCCAAGCTAATCATCCCATCTTCCCTTTTGGACACATCAGCAGGGGCTCAGTGCTGACTCTGAAAATCCTAATCTCCTAAGTCCTTCTTGCTGAAATACAGAAGTTTCTCAAGTTCTTGCTTCTGTTTGATTTCTTACAAATTTAATATAGCTTTCAAAGCCAAAAATTGCCTATTTTCATATAAAATCAGTTGGTGGAGGGGAATATATATTTCATATACAACATAAAAGATAGCATGCCATATATATATATATGAATACAATATGCACAACAAAGTTTTCCAAATGTTGCATCATTTGATTTACTGTAGTTTAAAAGAATCAATTAATTCGATGAGAAATTACAGATAACATTAAATACAAAATTTTGTCTTTGCAAAGGAGCTTTCCACTCAGTGACATTCACCAAAATTGACTTGCTAATGCCAAACATTTATTAAAGTCTAAATGTTTTCCTGTCTAAAAGTCAATTGTCCTCTTACTTTTTGTTTAGGCAGCAGGACTATCTGCAACGCCCATAATGGGAACCCAGAGGTTAATCAATTACAATAAAACAGAGCAAAACAGCAAGACAAAACAGAGAGAAAGGGAGCTTTGCTCTGAGGTTGAATATTCTGTTCGTAAACTGATAAACTGGAAACACTTCGAGTGCTGCATGGATGTTAAACAGCACAAAATCTTAGATATGGAACGCAAATCACGCGTTCTGAACGATTTCCTCATTGCTTCATCCTGGAAACAACAGTACTGTTTGGAAAGAGGCTTTTCTCTTCCCGAAAAGTTACCATATCACAAGCTTTGGATATTCTTTCACCGAAGCTTCAAAGAGAAAAAAGGCCTGTAACTAAAGCATCTCCCTGCGAGCGCTGTCCAAAGGCAGGAGGATGAAACCTACTTACAGTTTAACATATGCAAAACGTCACAGCTGGTAATTGGAAGTTATATGGTCTTATCAGGCCTTTTGTGCAACTAGAGATAAGATCTGATGTTTAAAATGCTTTTAAAAAAGCATATTTTATTTCAATAGTCAATAAATCCTGAAGTGGTGCCTGTGTAAACGTGTTGTTTGTAAACTCTGCTTGAAGCTGCTGGGTAGAAAAAAATACCCTCCTGTCTGAGCAGCAGCTACGGCCTGGGTGTATGTGCCTCTAAGGGAAAGGAGGAGACTCAGGCCTTGGACCCCTGAGAAATGCTCCAAGAAACTGGTAACAGAATATGGAAACACAGGTTTCAGGGTCATCTACGAGATCAAGTATAAAAAAGAAAGAGCATCAGATGTAATGGAAATGCAACCTTTGTTTCCCCACTTCTTTATTTGTCAGTTAAAAGGGGAAAAAACAGCATACTCTTAAGGAAGCCTCAAAGAAGGATACAATTTTGGCTAACATCGTACCCCTGATTCTAGCTTTTCCTCTCCCCTTGTGTTAGTGGCTGCTGTAATGGCACATCATTAATGGTAAATAATCCAAAATGGTACATTACAGGTCCTTAAGTAAAAACCCATAGTTCATTTACTCAGTTTCTATTTTATTTTGTACCCTGAGGCTGTCTGTTACCTCAGGGCCCATAAAATACATCTCTTAGAAACAAGAGTTACTATTAATCTGCATAAGAAAATACTTGTATCTCAAATATTAAGCTATTTGTTTTAGTAAATTGCTCTTTATGGCTAAACTAGAATCATAAAGAGAATATTAGTGGCGCTGAAAGGAACTAAACCTAATCCCCCCAGTGCACCCAGCAGGATGAGTCAATGCACCACAGATGCAAACACACACCGAATACACCTGTCCTGATGTTTAAAGCAGCCTGGCTGTGCAAAGTGCACGTACACTTCGCTGAACTACAGCCATAAAGCTGTCATTTTTCTACTCTGGAATATTATAGCTTGTGTTTTATGTGCTCAACTAATGGCACCAACAGCTGCTAGCGAAACCAAACCAGAATCCAGTGTCACTGACTCCCAGCCTCTGGCCTTACCAAGGCCGGGGTGTGGATCAGGAGACATCCCGTTTGGAGCCAGCTCCAAAGGGTTTACCTTCCCAATCTTTGAAGAGAAAGTGAGTCAGGCAAGGCAAAGTTATGTGCTGTATTCATCACACGTCAGCAAACAGGACTTGAAAGCTTGGGCTTGTATCACTCCCGTCTCATACTGTGCCTTTGCCCACACTGAAGGAGTTGCAGAAGATGATAAATAAAAGATGACAATCTTCCAAAAGCAAATCTCTACGATCAAAAAGGTTCCAACCGAGTACAATCAAGATTTTTGTTTCTGTAAGCAAGCAATTTGTGCCTGATAGTTACATAAATCATCCAAACGAGGGCCAGAATAGCATGAAAAACAAATAAGTCTGCTCAGCAACTGACTGAACTTTCATTATTGCACCCATACATACATCCTAAGCAGACAGTTTGAGATCTTGTGATTGAAAATGCATCTTCACTTCATTTATCAGCTAGTTAAGATTTGCCACGCAGGGAAAAAACCAAACCATCTCCATGCAGCTAATAGAAACATAAAAGGACATAGTGAAGAGCACATCAGCTCTAACCAAGTCTGCATCAAAGACATTCTGTGGTAATTCTGAATTATGTATAAATTAGAAATTGTGAGACTATGAACAACTGACAGAAGACAAAGCAAGTGTTTGTGCACTGTAGTCTCTCAAGACTATTAAAACCAGCAGCATCTATAAATTAAACAGAGCCAAAGAAGGCACAGTGACAAAACTGAGGAGTTTATTTCCAGAGAAATCCTAAGAATGCTGTAAAACTTTCCTCAGCTGCCATTCATAATTCATGGTGCTGCAAAATGCACAATATTAATGGTGCACATCCTGTGGCTGTTTAACATGAGGCAAAGTAACCAAGGTTTTAAGATTGAGATTGCATTTTTTGGAGAAATAAACACATAACAGATAATCAAATAAACATTAGTTTTGCAGTTAAGGCATCAGCAAATTCAGAAAGCATGGAACAGGACAATTACATGTAACAAAAAATTAATATACTTCTAGGTAATAGGCAGGATCAGAAATAGATCCCCATTACCTGTTGCCCTTTCCTTTCAGAGAGTAGCACTTCTCACAACCAACCCAAGCAAGGAATTCACACAGGCTTCTTTATTTAAGTGTTCTCAACAGAAAAAGTACTGCTAAACTGCTCCTTAAGCTATAAATAAAATATTTATACAAGAACCACCCAGATTCCCATCTCATTGCGGAGTATTGCACTAATTTTCTCTTTCCTACGACACCTGTACTTTCAGGAACTCAATCCAGATGATATTTCAGAACAAAAGCAAAATATGTTCTTTATTTGAGATCTAAATGGCTATAAATCAATAGTATGATCATTTAATTCAACACTGATAAAGTGAAACAGTAGATGTAAGTATTTCAGCCCGAGGTCATGAAGATCACTGACAAAGCCCCACACCACAGGTCTTCATCAGCAAGACTACAATTGCCACTGGAACCTGTATTTTATATCCAGGAGTCAAAATAATAGGAAAGAAAAGGAATTTTGTTAGCTAAACAATAGCCAAACCACCCAGATAAGTACATCTGTTATGCAGTGATACTCTAAAACAAAGTAATTTTGCATAATAAAGTACTTGAGGGGGCTACCATTTCCTAGGTCAAGTGAATACCAGATTGAAAACCTCAGATTCTATGTACGAGTTCTGAAAAGTCCTGCTGCATTCAAAGTGACAAATGAAATCCCTTATCCTTGCAAAGATGGCTCATTTATGGGAGGACATCAACACCAGGGACAGGGGAAGCAGCTGCCCAATTAAATTAGTATTTGGCTCTTGTCCATTCTCCACCACTTCCCTGGGCAGCCTCTTCCAAGGTCTGGACAACTCCTGCATGTGGCAAAACTTCGGTATTCAGCGACCACCACCTGCAGCTGCAATGTCTTTGCACAGCAGAAAAATGCCTATTTTTAAATTTTTAACACTTGCACAAATATCTGAGGAAAAGTCACTGAACCCCTAAAGCAACATTTAGGAAGAGAAGACTTTTGTTCATTCACTGATCCTGTTTTCCACTGACAACAGGGGTCCCCCCACCCTCACAAGACTCTAAGGGGATTAAAGGACCCACAAGTTTTCCCTCCACTTCCAGTTGTGATTTTACAGCTCCTTCTGTTCCTCTAATTATTGTAACCATTATTTTTAGAAAGGTACTAAATTTATACCAAAGTTCTCCTGGTGCCAACAACATGAATGGGTCACAGAACAAGAGACTTATGTAAAGAACATTTTGGAACTAAAGGTTTGTTTGCGTGACATTCTTTTCCACCATAAATAATCTCCCAGAGCTATATCACAAACACTGGACACATGTTCAAAAATTACATTGGAAAACATAAAGCGCTAAGATGGTTATGTAATAGGAGGTGAATTATCTCATGTTTGAAATCATCTAGAAAAAAAATCCCAAATCTCTTGAAATCATGAGCAAATCTTTCAGGGATTTCGATGAGTTAAGATTATAATATATACTGTTATAAAACCAAGCGTTCCTTTATAGCCTTTAATTACAGTTCCCTATCTCTAAATTACCCTTGTCCATCTCAAACACCTTTTCCAGAAGGAGTGTGGTTCCTCTCAAGCTTTCTGTTTCTGTAACATTATTTTTTCATATTAAAGATGGTTAAAAAAGGATCAAGTATCCCCTCCTATATTTCAGGCTTCTGGACCAATAATTATTACTCTCTACAACTATCTACAGACTACGAGACAATGATGGTTTATTGCTCAAAATAAAGGAATATGAGCTGCTAAATCCAGCCAAATGACTTACAAAATGGCTAAACAGAGACAAAGAGAAAACGGATGTTAATTAACCTTTTTAACTACTTGCATATTCATCGGCTGTAGCAATACCTGAGTTCCTCCTAAGTTGCCCTCAGAGAATTCCCTTCATTCCTCTATTTTAATGACTTCCCAAGCCCTGCTAAGAGCAAGCACATGCTGAGGTTGGTGTCAGACTCTGTGCCACAGTTAAATGCCGCAGGGATGAATATTCCAGGTAACTGGAAGGGACACAGCAGCCCCATGCTGGCTGTGCCGGCTCTCGCCTCTGCAAGGAACCACATCAGCAGTGCCACCCCGCAGGCACAGGCAGCATCACCACATCCTTGACCAAACAGGGTAAGTGCTAGGCTTCCTTAGAAGCCCAGGGAAGACAGCCAAGCACGTACTTCCCCTTAAGCTTGGGAGAACTCGTGCTGCAATGCAGAGCTGGCTCTGGGCACAGCTATTAATTATTTCTGATTTCACTTGCTTGGAAAAGCTTTTCCAGGGCCTCATCATTCACCAGGCCAATACCCTGCACCACTTGAGGGAAGCAGCTCTATGAAAGTACCTGTATCCCAGGAAAGGAGGAGCTAGTAAACACAGTACTACAAAAGGAGTGGCTGAGTGGTTTAGCTACCTTTCAGACAATGCTGCAGGCTTTATGCTGTGCCCCTGATAATCAAGAAGAGGGGATAAAGCACAACTTAGGGGATTTTTCACCACCCTACAAACACCCCTGGTGCAGAGGCCCTTGGCTGGAGCTGCCATTTGCCAGGCAGGGTCGGGCTGTGCAGCACAGACACCGTGGCTATGGGGTTGGCTGGGCTCTCCCCAGCAAACACAGCAGCAGCATGGAGAATATAGCACAGATCTCATCTAGTTGCTATGGAGTCTCTGTGCATTTCTTCAGGAAAATAATTGCTGTCATACAACAGTTGCTATTGCCACTGACCAGTCAAAATAACTTCTTTTTTTTAATATCTAAATCCCTTTTTGTCTCCAGCAAATACCATTTTGCAGAATGAATCCGTGCTCACAAAAGCCACCCTGCACACAGCATCTTGCCATGGCACTGTAAGGCTCACACCAGCATTTTAAATTTCCTCCTGCAAAGTCACGTCACTCTACCAAAACACATTCAAAACCTATCTTTTCCACAAGCAACGCAAACAGAAAAAGACATAATTTGGAAAAGGCTGTTTTTTCTTTTGCTGTTACATAAAGTTTTGAGCTTTAAATTCATTTGATGAAAGAATGTTATTTCAATAGCAAGGGATAACAGCTTCACTCTGGGCAGGGTTAGATGGGATACTGGGAAGGAATCCTGCCCTGTGAGGATAGGCAGGCCCTGGCACAGGCTGCCCAGAGAAGCTGTGGCTGCCCCATCCCTGAAAGTGTCCAAGGCCAGGTTGGACAGGGCTTGGAGCAACCTGGGTTAGTGGGAGGTGTCCCTGCCCATGGCAGGGGGTGGGACTGGATGAGCTTTAATGTCCTTTCCATCCCAAAACAGTCTGTGATTCTCTGATTTCCAACAGGAAGTAAACAAGTCTAATATTAAACCTGTGGAGACCCTAGAACAGAGCTAATTTACACTGCTGCCTGACTAAGCTAAGTGGAGTTGAGTCTCCCTGACCTGGAAATGTGCATGACTGCAACAGTTCCTTTCCCCCAGGCAGCTCTGATGTCCAGCACCACCTTCATCAGCAAAAATAGAAAGAAAATACTTGCTGAGCGTAACTGTTCTCCGTAGAATATCGGGGCCAGTTGGGAAATCTTGGTTACTGCTTCTTCCTGCTCCAGCAGAGAGATATTACCAACATGGTGCATGAGATTCCCTTCCTCCCTTCCTTTAAAAAGAAATGAAGCAGGGGAGCAGGCAGGCTCAAGAGGGTCCAGCCGCTCCCCAGTGGTCTGAGCAGAAGGCACGAACCTTTTGTGTGCTCGAGTCTCCTGTTGCACTGTCAGCTTCACTGGCTTTGAGCAGTGACATGTCCCTGTTAGACACCCTGGCACAGCACAGGCCAGAACTAGTAAATAATTAAAACTGAGCTTAAATTATTCAACCTAAAGCAGCCTAGAAAAGCTTGTCGTTATGGTTCTATCAGCTGAAATCATTTTCTACCAGCCTGCAGAAATAAGAGCTGCACCCATTCTGGGTGAACACTGCTTCTCAATGCTGCCTGTATTTACATACAGGAATAAAGAGAAGGCAGGTCTAAACTATGAGACAAAGAAATCCACAGCCTTCTTCAGGTCACATACAAGAACAGCATCACATCAATGTTCTCTAAATATGAAACACTGGGAGTTTTCCTGACCTGATCCAGGCAATTACTCTCATTGGACTGTTTCAGAGCACATGCAAACGGGGTAACTTTCTAAACCTAGTGTTACTTCCCTCCCCTTTCTCCTTCTGTTCATTCTTACCCTCTCTTCATCAAAAGGATTTTTGCTGCAGAACAAAAACCTGACCTTAGATAGATAGGGGGGTTCCCCAAAGTGTACTTCCAAACATACACAGGCTCAGTTGCCTAAAACTGTCTCTTTTCCGAAAGGAACTAATGAACCTCCAAGATTTTGGAGAGGTTAACATGCTAAATTCTTTATTAGCATCAACAAATAGATGGCAGTTACAGACATTTTTTTAATTGCAGCCTTTGTTTGCAGTCACTTGTAAAAGGGCAGCTACCAATTAATCCACATTGATCCCTGTATGGAAGGTCTCAGCACAGAGTGTTAACCCTGAGAAACTATGAGCAAAACACTGAACCTATCTACAACATATTGTACAACTTGTATTAAAATTACCAAGATATAACCTTGGAAGAGTCCAACATGTCAGCACCTCGTCCGATGCCAACTCTGTGAGCCATCCCAAATTCATTTAATTACATTGGTCAGATTTCAGTAATTCATATTATATGCTGCAATACTGTATATAATTGTATAATAGTGGGTAATATCTAGTCCTACCTGGACAGCTCCATGAACGAACCAGGACAAAAAGCACTGATTTTAGCTGTCTAAGGCTAAGGGATTACTAACAGGTTGCTAAATAGGCACATGCATCAAGATGTACTTAAGTATAAAAGAGCTCATCAGACATTCCAACAAAACTACCAGTGCCACAGTGACCGCACAAAAGGAATCGCTTGAGATCGATGAAGAGAACAGGAATTACTTCTTAAAAGACTTTCAGTAATACTTATGTTCTCAAAAAGCAACACAAAAAAATGTTTCGTGAGCAGAAAGTCAGTCAATAAAGTATCACAGCCCACCTGGACTGCCAGCTGTAGGATTTGCAGCATCTGAGGGAAGGAATGGGGGGATGCCTGAACGGCAGTACTCCCACTACACTTAGGGACACACTCGCTGCTCCCGCACTCTGGCTGCACTATACATTGGCAAATATGCACACCAGGGCACGGCTCCAGATTTCACCATTCAACTATGAACTCGCACTGCTCATATGCCACCGCTACTCCAGTGCCAAACTTCCCCCAGGAGCACAATGGAAAAGCCTGAGGGACTAAATCACACAAGCCAGATTCCTAAAAGCCTGACACTTCCCAGCTGAACATCTGACATCTACATTAAATGTTTGGGGTTTCCTAATTGCTTAACACAAAGCTGCCCAAACATCACCTAATAATTCTTCCAGTGGTGCAGGAAATACCATTAATTTAAAGGACATAAGACATTTTACAAGGAGGTAAACAAAACCATTCCAAAATCCGTGGAAGTTTATCAGGGATGATCTCCTTCAATAGGTAAAATGCTCTCTCAATTTTTTCACTCATTCATGGTTCCTGACAAGTTAAATTTGCAGAGACAGGAGAGGTGGACAGTCACCGTAGGCAGGTGCTGACATTTCTCCTCTCTCATGGTTGCTCTTTTCAAAGTTCTTTTTACTGAGATAAAGTGAGAGATAGAAACTTTGGCATTTTGGACACTTTGTGGAAACAATCACATAATGAGTCGATCCAGCCATAAAATCCAAAGTGCACACCATTACAGTGGATTATACCAAGAATGCTTTACCATGCAAAGGGACCGAGCATTCCAGGAACACAGTTTCCTCCTCCTGAACACAGCATCTCACACAATGGACTTGGGAGACCCTGTCAGTATTTTCTCCAGTATCCCAGATTTAAACCTGTGAGGAGGCATATTCACCCTCAAAACCAAAAACATGGCAAGGTAAGCAATCTGTGTTCTGAAATACTGCCTACATATGATTTATGAAGACTGAATAAACCTTGTCTTTCAAAAATTACCAAGGAAATTAAACTTAAATACCACACATAAATCACAGTATGGTTAGACAACAATATAAAGGTGAGCATATTTAAATTTGCAGTGGAAAACTGCTCCCTTCCCATCAGAAGTAAGGGAATTGGAGATCATCAATCTTTACGCAATCCCTGTCTTGTTTAATTCCAGAACATTGTGTATTTGTTCCCATGCACATCATCCCTCAGACAGGACACGGATAAAACGAAGCAGCAAGTCTCAACCTATTCTGAAGTGCAACGTCATCTAAAGAAGCTCCATTTCACAAGGAAGCAAACAGCGGGGTATCCTTTCCATGCCCAGAAATATCTACATGAGGAAACATAAGTTTGAGATACGGGAGGTAAATGCTCAAAGGGCATCAGGAATAGGCACCTCCTACGCAAACACTCCATTACAAAACACCAAAAAGACTTTTCTTTCGTGGCTGGAGAGACATTTGAAACATCTAGAAATCCTAGTGAATCACAGAGATGTTTGCCAAGGCAACGAACACAACACTGAATGGATCAGACGTATTCAGTGCTAAAGAAAGAACAGTGGGTTAAAGCTGCAATGAACCTTGAAGGCTTCAACATACACAGGTCAAACAGTGAGAGACCTGCTTTCCTTTCCTTGGCCTGATATCAACTCCAAGATGATGCTTGCAGCAGGTTCACACCAGGTGAGATACCCTGGTATCCATGAACCAATACAGGAGTGACCAAGAGTGAAGGACTGTGGTTCCACATGACTTCCTCCTCCTCAGGATGCCTTTTTTCAGCATGCCCACACTCATTAGTTCCTCCACAACCTCATTCCTCACTGAACTCTGGCCCTTTCCAAACTTCTTTAAAACATTGAATAAATACCCACTTACTGCTGGTAGATAGCAGAGTTCAAAAATCTGTCCTCATCACTGACGGTAAAAAGGTAACAGAACCAGCTTAACATTTGTAACATTCAAAAGTTACTTTATTTGGCAGCAAAACCCATTTTTATAACAGCTTTTTCTCTTTGGGATTTTATTTTATGTGGGTTTTCTAAAATCTTTCCAACACTTGTCACACGCAGAGACAGGAAGCTCTGTCTGCTTTGGAAAGTACTTTGGACAGGGAAAAGCAAGTGTGTGTTACATAGAGCCAGGGGCTAGGCAGCTGGATTGCCGGGCTGTAATTCCAGCTTTGCTGCTGACTCAGTGAGTGACCGTCGAGTAATCACACGGGTTCCTTCTCCCTCTGCAAAGGATGAGCCACAGTCAGCTCCCTCAGAAGACACTAAGATGCAAGTGGAGCTGGGCCTTACATGGCCTGCATTTAGGTACAATGGAAACAATCATGCCTAAATGTCGCTAAAATTTGCATGCTTAAACTGCTCAATTCCTCTGTTAGTGCCTGGCTGCTAATGCTCTTGGTGCACTTGGGTATCCACGCAACTATTCTGATGGTTGGGGGACTTTTTGTTTACATACACGTGTTTGCATCAGTATCTATATCTCCACATTGCAAGAAAAGATGTCCTGCACAAAAAGGAAAATTTCCCATTTGGATGCAAGGTGAGCAGAGCTGCCTCTTGTCAACTGGCTTTTAAAATCAACTGAGTCAATCTCAAACGCAAAGTCTTCAGCCTGCAAACTGCTTTTCTCAGTTTTTGGGTGTGGAGTAATTCTGTTCATCTATAAGGAACTACTAAGGATGGTAAGGAGACCACCTGAGTGTGACTGCTGCTGGTGCCGGGCCTGTTCCCAGCTCTGCTGATGGCCAGGGAGCCATTCCGGCCCGGAGCTACACCAGGCAGCAGACACGATGACATTTAGGAACATTCTGGTCCTACCCAAGCAGCACAGAAGCTGCAGCCACGGCTTGCAGTGCCGCTGCCAAGACAGGTGATGATCACACTGCAAAACACCCTGAAGTGAAACACTCAGAAGAAGAGGCAGAGCCACAAAGAGCCCACGCCCTGCAGCACATCCCTGGGAGCTCAGACAAGCACAGGATGGTAGCAATAGGTGCCCAAACATCCTGGCAGAGTGGAAAAGCTAAGGCCATGGCCCTTCATTATCCTTTTTTGCATAATCAGGATGTTCCAGGGACACAGAACAAGTTTCCTGCACAAGGCCAAAGGAGTGCTTCATGCACACTGCACGTACTGGTACCTGGCACATATCCAATTGAGGATTTGAAAAGACAGTCCACAATACCTGACAGATTCCCACTCTCACTACCCCTCTACAGACAAAACACATCTCCGTTGTACTGAAAATCCACCTGCTGCAACACAAGAGCTTTCAAGCAAATCACAAAGCCAGGACCGTATTCCCCCCATGCACAAAGAGTTTAAGTGCTGAGAGCAATCAAAAAAATATCCATTTGCATTTTGCCTCTCATGGAGCCACACCTACAACTTGATCTTAGCCTCTGTTTTCCAACGAAGTCAACAAAAACTGGGAGGGCTCTGCACCTACTAGGAGATAATCCCATTTCACAGAACAATTTCTTTTTCTTCACAAATTTAAGTGACATACTTATAAGTGTATATATCTCACAGATACATCTCTCATTTAAACTGATGAATAAAAACATTATATTATATAGAACACATATTCTATGTTTGGGTTATTCTGTGTATATGATGGGTGTGCACACATATCCATGGGTCTGATCTCCTGTACCCCCAGTGCTGTGCACAGCAGGAGCACGTATACACACAGACACAACAATCCTGTACCCCCTGTGCTGCTGTGCGTCTCCTGCAGCAGGAACAAGAGGGAAAAGCCCAGCCTGACCCACCCCCAGCCATGTGAAGGCAAGTTTAGGGTGCAGCCAGGCACTTGTTTATGTAACAGCGAGGTACAGCCGCAGTAGGAGGGAGCCAGGAGCAAGGGCTGAATATTAAAAAGAAAAAAACACACACAACACTGAGGTGTTCTCCATGTTTTCTAAGCCATGAGCACCGGAGATCCCTGGATCTGGAAATCTGATTAGGAGCCTGCAGCACCACGCATGATTACTAACACAGATGCGGCCTGAGCCTGCCTGCTTGCAGTCAGGGATATACAGCTCTCAGGGAAAAGAGAGAGCAGAAGGGGCAGTATTAATTCTATCCAGCTTTAATTAAAGTAGTCAAGTACGCATTTGAATCAAACATGTTGCTGAAATAGGATTTGTGAAAACCAGGAAAAACAACACACACTGTGATGAAGTAACTGAGGTGGGTGCTGGGCAAACACAGAGAAAGCCCTTCCAGCAAGGACATCCACACATGAAACACATTTCCTTACAAAAGGCTCTTTTGCAGAGGATTCCACAATCAAAAATGTAATCACAAAAACTACCTTATGCTGCAGTGTCCCATTTAAGGGATTAGGAGAGTAATCACAATCTGCCCCAAGCAGCTCTGCCCAGCATCCAGGCACTGCATATATTGGAAATTACATTCCTGTTTTGATAAAGAGAATTTGGATGTGACTTAATAAACTCTGCAAAGCCTTTGAAAAGTCATGGAGATCACACCCAAAGGTATCAAACGACATCAGTCATTTTACTTAAGATGCGCAGTTCAGAATATAAAAATACGTAAGATTGAATGTAAAATAAATTCAAAATGTCCAGGTATGCCAAGGGAGCAGATGGCTTCTGAATCCTAGAGATGTGCCAAAAGGATCTGTAAATTCAAATGTTACATGGCTGAATTCTGTGCTTTTCTTTTTACAGATCTGTGTTTACATGCAACGTAGCAGAAAAGGGGGGGACAAAAGGACAGATTATGTCTTTTGATATTATTCCTCCCAGAGAAATTTATAAAGAATGGATAAAAACACGGTGTCAGAGAATGAGTTAATGCATATGACAAGACAGAGATTCCAGAGATGGGAAGAAAGAAACAGCAATGAGGTGGCCTTAACACAGGCACTCCCAATGTAACACACTCCTAAAGCTAAGCTTAACAGAACCTTCAGGGTTTCAATATTTTCTCCACTCTTGTACATTTTTGTGTCCTTGGACTATAGAGTGATCTGGCAAACAAATCATGTCTATTGATTTTTCTAATTCTTAGTTTTTTACCCTATGGCAGTGGGAGTTGTCATTCCCCATTTCTAACACTGACAGAAAACAACAGTTGATCATAAACCAGGAGAAGCCTCCCCAGAATCTGAACCATGCAAACAGAGATGCCTTAATAGAATCAGAGAGTGCCTCCAGCAGCAGCCGCCAGCCCGACAGATTGCAGCCCTGTGTGCCAGCCCTCCCCCGACAAATACACCTGCAGTGTGCGGTGTCAATGCACTGAATCACGGCGCCAGCCCAGAAGCCCCAGGGACACCCAAAAACTGCGGAACGGCTCCACCCCGAGACGGGTCCTACACGCAGCCCCGAGCGCTGCCGGGGAGGGGGAAAGGGGAACTGGGAACGGGAGATGAGGGGGGAAATGCTGCCGGGAAGTAGAGAAATGCACCTTCACGCTGCAAAGCCCAAGCACGGCCACCTCCCTCCCTGACAACTTCTGCAGCTCGGCTGGGGGCTTTGGACACCTGGCTGGGAAGGCTGGCAGGCGGCGCCGGCTCCTAGGGGGATGCAGGGAAGGCGGCAGGGCTGGCGTGCCATCTTTGTGGGCTGGGTTCCTGGGTGGCTGTGGGCTGCCATGGCTGGCAGCACTTTAATCTCACTGCAGATGGGCTGAGTCCACAGCGGGACCCCGGAGGGATGCAAAAGGGAAATGTGATAGGAAAGGTTCGGAGAATGAAGGGGAGAGCATTTACACATGGCAATGAACACCTGTGAAGTGCTGCAGAGAAGGAGGAAGGGTGGGGGAGAAAAGGAGAAGGGGGCCGGTTTTCCCCTCATACCTTGCGTTTCCGATCAGCCCTAGAGATTTTCCGCTGCCTTTTCCTTTCCTTCTCAAGGTTTTTCTCCCTCTCCTCGAGTTCAGACTCTCGAACTTTTTTAATGGAAGCGGCTGCGTGAGCCATTTTGGCGAGGCAGACCCCAGCTCCAAGGAAGCCGTTCCCACCACACGCCGATATCCAGGTGATTTATTTTTTCCCCCGCAAGGGCACTGGCTGCCAGCCAGAACTTCACGGCGTAATCCACTCTTCCTCCTCCGGCACCCCGGGAAAGGTCACGGCTCCGCTCCAGCCCCTGCAGCACCCATGGCTCGGGAGCCACGTCCACAGGAGCGATGTGCCCAAGTGCCCGCAGCCACCACACGGCCAGGGAGCGGCGGGGAAACACCTCCGAGCTGCCTGGGAGCCCCTCAGCTCGGCTGCGGCGGCCAGAGAAGGCTGGCTTCGGACTTAGCTGGGCAGGGGGGAGGAAATAAAAAAGGCAAAAGAAAAATCGGCCTTTAAACACACATCGCCGAAGTGGGAAGGTCTTTCGGGATTCCTCCAGAGAGGCTGCGTCTTCTGGCTGGGAGGAAGGCTCCGCTTCAGCATCCCCGGCAGCTGGGGGAGGGGGCAGCTCCCGTCAGCTTCTCACATCGCCTTTACGCAGGGTGAGAAGAAAATGGTGCAGTCTTAGTGACTTGCTGCTGCTGCCGCGACCGTCTGTGCCGGCGCCCTTCCCGCCCTGCTCCTCCTCACGGTCTCCCCTGGCTGCTGGGTCGGTCGGTGGGAAGCCAGAGGGAGATGTGCCGGGCTGCGAGAGCCCAGGCTCAGCCTGCTCACCTGCAGGCAGCACGGAGAGCCGCCTGGAAAGGGCTGGCAGCGCTCAAGCCCTCATTGTGCCTCCCTGCAGCCACGTGAGGCTGCATCAGGAGAGCCGCATTCAGCGGCGAACCAAGCGCAGCGAGGAGGGGGAAGCACCAGCGTAATCCGGGCTCAGCTCCACAGAAGTCAAAATAATAGCACCGAGGGTGCTGTTCGTTATTATTCAACCCCGAAAGCTGCTTTCAGGCGCTTCTAAGACAACTTATAAAGGCCTGCCTTAAAGATGGAGAACAGCTATAGCTGTGGACCAACAGAGATCAAAATAGACAGCGACAACATGTTGGTACTTAGTCCTCCCCCCCTCTCCAAACATCATTTGGGTTTGGTACACTAATTTCTAATATCAGATACAGACGGGTGTGTCATTCCCTCATTGCTTATCCCCCTGCTAAAGCAGCACATCAAAGTTCTGCTCCCTCCTCCCTGGGTAACTTACCACTATTAGCATCAAGCATTTATTCACCAAAATAGGATGTGGGTAGATAAAAAGAGCCTTTACGTTAGTTGCTGTCTGCCAGCAACTAACAGCTGTTATCACATTTCAGCTCCCTCCAACACCACTGCTCTGGCCTCTTCCAAGCAGGTCCTGAGGGAGGAAAGCTGTTTGCATCCCTGGCTTGGGCACCCCAGAGACACAGGAGCTCACTGACAGCAGCACAAAATCCCACCAAACCAAAGACACAACTCCCTTAGCCAGGTTTCCCTCTGCAATATATCCCTTGGCTTCAGACTGAATTTACCTGGGTGGCCCCTAAAGGTGAGCACCATGGATTGCTGTGTAACACAGCACTACCACACCAGGGACAGACATCCTGGGAGCTCTTCAGCAGCTCATAAACCATCCCTAAAACCCACCTCACGTTACTGTGGTCCCCACAGAACTTGGTTTCAGTTCACATAGGCCAGGACCATTTATTATCACCATGGAACTAATCCTCATTGATGGCTTCTGTTGGTACTATTAGGTTTCACTTTGAGAATCTCACAGACCAAATTTTCACAAGGAAATATATATGGAAACTACAAAGCACTATAAAAGCATCTTTAAAACAGGGATCTATTTTGTGTTTGTGCCACTGATCTTTGCATTGAATCAAAAATACATTTCTCTACTAGAAGGAAGCATGGGAAGAGGCACAGTAGGCAGTGCCAGCCAAGCTTTCTCTGGCTCCTCCATAGGTAGAGTCTGATTTTCTCCCAATTGTTCCCATTTGTGAGAAACTGGGCTACACAAAGCTAATGGCTATAGCAGCAACAGCCATCAGCAAAGTGAGATAGGTGCAGGCAATTATAGGGATAAAATAGAGGGGAAAACTGGAATCTTTAACAGGACTGTGGCATGGCTTGTCCTCTTAATGTTGCACAAGCCTCACCTGTAAACCAGAAATTAACTGCTGCCAGTCTAGAACTCAACCTTCCTAATACCTTCTGAAGCTTTTTGTGGGATCTTACACAGGAAATTTAAAAATAAGACCCAATCATAGATCACCACACTTAAAAAATCCTTGTCTTAGGATTTTTCCCCAAATCACAGCTCAAGGTGTCCTTAACCCTCTAAATGCTTAAATCCTAATAGAAGTGGGGTTTCATAGCAGGAGGGTTTATAGCAGTCATAATTATTAAACAATTTGCTATCCTCTGATGATTGACATGTGCAGGCTCATCAGCTCAGCATCAAGTAATTTTTTCAGAAAACTCACTTAGAAGTTAAAAAAGGACTTTATGTACTTTTTAGCCCAGGTTACACAAGAGAAAAACATCAGACACTAGAACTGAACAACTGGTACCAAGTGAGACCAAATGAAACAGTAAATATTCTTTGTAAGATTACTGGTAAAGAACAACTGCAGCTCAGCTCTGTGAATTCACGATTTTGTCCCATAAACATTTTCTCCCTAACCTCAAAGAGACAAAAATATTTCTTCAGCATGTGACAAAAAAATAAGTGACTTTCAATAGATTATTTTGGAAAGAACATATCCAAGTCTGGGAAAAAGAACATAAAGCACATATCACTTAATGTTTGACACAGCTTATGTCCCTGCAGGAAGGAAGTGTTCTGTTTTAAGACAGATTTTCCTAAAAAAAGTAGAAAAGGGCTTGTCATCGCATTGTGTATTTAGATCTTAACAAAAAGAAATCCTTCTGCAGACATCAGTCTGAAGATCACATTTTGAAGCAAAAATGGAGCCCGAGCAATTTCCCCCTAAACATAGAAAACGTATCGTGGAGCTGCTACATCAGAAAAGCAGAATATACAGCCCTGCTGCCACAAACGGTGTGTGGGAGTGGAGTGGGAGAGTGGGCAGATGCACAATAACACAAGAACACAGTTCCAGAAAAAGGGTGGGTTTTCTCTGAAAAGCATGTGTCACCAGCAGCTCTGAATGTAGAAATACAGAACTCGTGAGATTCAACAAATTCCCATTTGGGATAATAAAGCCTGTAAGACTTCAGCCTTCAGGTTTTGCTCTCTCCAACCTGCTCCAGCAGCTGACACACTCAGCTCCTGCACTGCAGTGCTGCAACAGCCACAGCTGTGACCAGCACTGGGCTTCACCTCCCAGCTCTCAGGTAGGCAGACATGATTTCCTGAGCAAATCAGCATTTTCAGTCCATGAAAACCCAGTGGATGAAAACCAAGAGTAATTGAGCACAAGAGGAGAGGATGTAAACAAGTGATTATCTTGCCTGAAGCATATCAACTAACACGGGTCCATCTCACAAAGATGAGCCTCTCTCCATATAAATCATGTGGGCACTGCAAAAACAAAGTTAAAACCAAGCCTAGAAAGTGTGACTCAAATCTGTTCCCAAAGATACAAAAAAAGGAAGGCAGGGATGGAGTAGGAAAAGCCTTTCGTGCTTTGAAGCTGGAAAGGACACTGCTCTTTCCAGTTCTAAGCTCTAGCACATTCGGGAAAGAGTCTGGACGACATCAAAACTGGTTTCAAACAGATAAAAAGGAGAAAGGGCTGTCCCAGGCAATAGTTTGGCCAGCGTTAGAGCTGGGCAACTCAACGTTGTGTTTAGTGTTGTGGAAAACCCTTCTGCACAAGACGGATCACAATTCCATAGGGAATTAGGCTCCCTCCAAAGTGATGCACAGCCATACTTGTATGTGATACCCAGCAGGTACATCCACAAGCTATTTCACAAATAAACAACAACCAGTAGCTGTGTCCCTACAAACTGTGCCCTGATGAAACTTTCCCTCCTCGCTGAGAGGCAGGACAGGTTAGACCAGGCCTGGAGATGTGCACACAAAGCCACTGGTGGCCTGGACACTGGAGAGTCCGGGCTCATGGAATTATCTCACCTCCACCCACAGCACGGATGTCCACCTCCTCTCAGCTGCTGCTCCAGCCAGGCTAAACATCTGAGGTAGGCACCCTTGTCAGGAAGCTCTTCTCTGAACACTTCCTCTTGAGGGATGTGGATGGAGGTGACGGAGTATTTTTGAAAGGCACAAAAATATTTGGAATGCCAAAGCAGGGTAACAATGTACTTAATTCAGCTATTTAAAATTATTCAGATGGATTGTGCATATTAGCATATTCAGCCATTTCAATATCTACAGAATTGCACAGTCCTAGAAAAGAAGGAAAGCCATCCTTGTGGAAAGTAAAAGCACAAAGCTAACAATGGAAGCACAGGCTACGGTTACAAATTGCCTCCTGTCTCACTCATTGTTTAATCCATATTCTTGTTTATTAGTCACACGTAGCAGCAATTGTCCTAATTCTAGAGGTACAATAACCCTGGAAGTGAGTTACCAGTCACACATCCAATACTGTGTAGGTTTCATTTTGTATTTCCCAATAGAAAAAAATATTAACATTAATAATAATAAAAAAAAAAGCTCTACACTTTCTCATTCTTATGTTACTATGTGAAGACAATGTGTTCCCAAAAGTTGCAGGCTGGAAGTTATTGCCACTGAACTGAAACTGAGAAGAGAATACATAAAACTATGTTCTGGCTTTTCGCTGTACCTTGAGGATATTTATTTTATTAACTGAAAAGCAGCAATACAATACACAAAATTAAAAGGGGGAAGATGAGGTACAGATAGACCTAAGTCAGACTGGTCTTAACACCTTTCCTTTCTCCTCTGTTAGACCACCTGGATATAAATCACAGCACTGACATCTTAGTGGTCAGCACTAAACACATACTGCAGGTGCAGTAATACCTGCAATACCACACCCTCCCTTGCACAGCAGGTTTCTGTCTCGAAGGTGTGCAGTTCAACAGTGGCAAATTTCAAATGCAATCAATAATTAACCCAGGAAAAAGAGATACTGCTTAGCTACCTTCACCTTGGGAGAGTTACTGAAAATATTCATCTGTTCTTATAAAATTAATTTTTGCTATGTTATGGATGAAGAAAGTGAGATAATACATTCCTAAGAACATCAGAGCAATCACTGTGGAATGAGATCAAAGTCTTCTGGCTCCAGCAGTGGCCTAAAACTGGCTAACAAAAGGTAGAAAAGGACAAGCATGGATGATAATTTCAAGTACTCTCCCAGCTTCTGGTTATTTCAGACTGGGCAGCTGTGCCAGGCACTTCCCTTTGTGTAGCCATCCTCACAGGCTGCTTTCCATGAACTTGTGCAGCCTCTCTCCAAACCTTTCTCAATTTCCAGCACCCATGACACATTAAGGCCAAGTTCTACAGCTCAGCTGCACATTCCAAGTGCCACTGTCACAGGTGACAGCCCAGCAGAGAGGCAAGACACAGTAACTGCCATTAGAGAATCCTGAGAGCCCATGCAGCCATCCTTTGTCACTGACCAAGCTGTGCCAAGGGAAAGCAAGATTTCCCACATACCTACAACTTTCCAAACACCAAGAACAGGATGGAGAAAGGCCCTTCAGAGAGTGATGCCTTGGGTTCAAACAAATACACCGGTTATGATGTAAAGACATCCCAGCTGCATCCAAGTTGGCAATTCAAGAAGCATATTTATTTCATCAGAATCCTAAATAAACTAGAGAGAGATATTTCTGGCAAGAGTGCCTATCCTGCGGTTTTCCATTGCCCACTAAGTTGCATTAACTCCCAGTATTGCTCCACTTAGTTTTCATATTGACTGGAAATACTGACATCACATCGTATTTTAACTAAGCCAAACAAGGCCTCTCACAACAGCTCACTAAGGGCAACAGCAGACATTGTATTGATTTCAATGGACTTCAGAACAGGACCTTGATCATTTAATTCAACACAAATGTGCCTTCTCATCTTCCTTCCTGCCCTACCTGCTTTCATCTTTGATAATTGTGTTCTGATCTTGTGAGGCTGTTAACGCAAAGCAGCAGCCAAGGGACCATCCTGAAGGTGCTGCAGACCTGCCAGGTCTGATTCCTGAGGTGCACACTGTGTTCCTCAGGCTCCCTCCTCACACTCCCTCATCCCTGCACTTACATCTGCTGGATCTGCCCAAGAGGGGCAGGGCCCCACCTTCTACAGGTGCAGTTTGCCAACCTGGCCTCTACTCTGCTGACAACACAAGGAGGGTCACTCACAGCCAAGAGCAGGCCAGCTTGTTGGGGTCTGCATTCACTCTGCTACTCCCCAGCTACCACCTGGTCTCATGGACAAGTGGTCCTACAGCCTAAGGGAACGCTCCTTCCCTAATCCTGGCTCCTTCTTTAATCCAGAGACAGGGCATATTTCAAGTTTAAGAGTAATTATCTGGTAAAAAGTCACAAAAAGTTATATGCTGAAAAGCACTACTGCACATTTCCCTTGTGTCCCTGACAGATCAGTTCTACCACTCGTGATTTAAAAGTCCTATTACTTGTTTTCCCAAAAACCAGGGGAGCCTTGCCAGGCTCTTCATTTTAACCCCACTGACCTACCTGCTGTAAGAGTTCATTCCACTCAGAAATGATCCTGTTAGGATAATGTGGCTGAACTATAGCGTTGTATGGTGTGTAACCCATTTAACAGGAACATCTGTTGATCTGGAAACTGAATTCTGTTCTCTCAAAGCCAACAGTGTGATGTAAATAAAAATAACTTCACAAATTATAATGATATGAAAAATAATTATGCCTGGACAGCAAGAGCTTATAACAGGAAAACTGACTTGTTTGCCACAGCACTGGAAGCCTGTAAACCAGTGTGACCCAGATCTCATCCACTTTAAATCTCTTCAGTTGCAACCTAGATGCTGCACATAATCAGCTCTGCTTAAGCATCCTTGCTGTTATGTGTAAAAGTGTCTTCACTTCAGAGTAGCAACTGGGTCACACAGGTTCACAACTGAATGGGCACAATCTACCCTGAATTGTAAGTTCACATGTCCATAGTGATCCAAACAAAGGCTTGATGGACTGTTACTCATTCAAATATTACTGTACATGCATGTATACATATGTGTATATGTAGCAGCCTGACCCACAATATAAGCCCTCCCAAGTTACAGATGACCTAGAAAATAAACAATTGCCTTTCACAGTTTCAATTTGCACAGTACAGAAGAAAAGTATGACAAGTCATGCAGCTTTATATTTATATAATTTACAAAATGTATTATATACTATCTGCAGAAAAATATTATGTATATGGTACCTAAATGGCATTTCTATCACTGACATACCATCAGCACTATCGATACAATTTGATTTCACCTGCCCACCTGTAAGTAGGCTCAGAGCCTGAATCTTTAGACCACAGTAGTGGGTACCAAAAATAACCAATCATAATCAAGACTCTAACTACACAATTTCTGAAACAGATTAAGTACCAGCACACATTAGTCTAGTTTACCTGCTATAAAGTAAATTACACTATTTCCTTGCTCTTTAATTGCTTGTTGTAATAAAAACAGAGTTAAGTAACACGTTGCTTCATGGAATACCTATGGCAAAGAGATGTATCACTATGTCTTTCAAGCACATTTTCCCACTCCTTATAACAAGAGAAGACCTGTCTTCTATTTGTTAAAAAATAACAGAGGATAAAATTTTATGCTAAGGATTCTTAAAGAGCTCTCAGAAACTATTTTTAGACACTTCCCAAATTAGCCACCACATTAAACACATTACCTTATTAAACTCTTTTCCTAAGCTAGATATTTTTCAGCACTTCCTCACCAAGGCAAGAGAGTGAGATTCCTTTCCTTTTGGATCCTCCCCCTCCACCCAAGTAACTTCAGTGGTCCCAGTGCCTGACCAAACCAATCCCAGACGTAGCATTGTTGCCTATGGAGTGCTAAATTCCATATACACGGCCACACAGTGCCTTTAGCGGGGGGTTATTTGGCAAGGACAGCATAAGGACGTCAGGAATTTGCTGCAGGGCGAAGCCCAAGGACGAGAGGTCTGTGCTCCCCGCGGGTACCCTGGGCAGAGGTGTCTCGGTGCCTCGGGGGGACCCCCCGAGCCGCGGCCGGCGCTCAGCACCCTGGAGAGCGCCCATCTATCCCTCCGTCCATCCATCACCCTGGAGAGCTCCCGCGGCGGGCAAGGAACACCCACACTGCCAAACCGGGAACGCCTGGGGACACGCCCTGGTGCCCCTCAGCAGCCGCTGGAAAGGCAGGTTCTAAAGCCCAAGCAAGCCAGAGCTGCTCCCTGTGGCACACGCGTGTTTGTGTCGGAAACATGGAGGCAAGGGAAGCACGGCCAGTGATGTGTTTCCCACCGGGAGCGCCTGCTTAGGGAAGGGATGGCAAACGGTCCCCCTCTCCTGGTCAGTTAATGCTACGGCAGTTACGGATTCGCGTTTCACAGAAACGCACAATCACATCACGGTTTGGGTGGGCAAGGAATTTAAAGGCCGTCCACTCCCACGCCACCCCCTGCCATGGGCAGGGACACCTCCCACTTGCCCAGGTTGCTCCAAGCCCCATCCAATCTGCCCCTGGACACTCCCAGGGATGGAACAGCCACAGCTGCTCTGGGCAACCTGTGCCAGGGCCTGCCCACCCTCACAGGGAAGGATTTCTTCCTAATATCTAGTCCAAATCTACCCTTTTATCAGTTTAAAGCCATTGACCCTTGCTCTAGCCCAACATGCCCTTGTCTAAAGTCCCTCTCCAGCTTTCTTGAAGACCGTTTAGGCACCAGAAGGGGCTCTAAGGTCTCCCTTCTCTTCTCCAGGCAGAACAATCCCACCTTTCTGAACCATTCTCCATAGCAGAGGTGCTCCACACCACTCTGAACATCTTCATGGCCCTCCTCTAGACCTGCTCCAACAGGTCTTTCCTGTTCTGGGACCCTCAGAGCTGGACACAGTGCTCCAGGTGGGGTCTCACAGGAGCAGAGCAGAGGAGGGAAACCACCGGCCCTGACCAGCTGGCCACACTTCTGATACAGTTCATGACAGATATTTCACCATCAAAGCAGCCCAAGCACAAAGTCTTGGGATGGCTAAAACACAGCCCTGCTCTAAGGTAAGACAGAACAGGATGCTCCCTGTATCACATACACAGACTGCCAGGGAATTTCTACAGAAAGCACTCGAGAAGATCCAAACACTCCTGAGGCAGCACAAATAAAGAAACATTCTCCTTATGTGACACATAAAAGCCAAAAGGCCGGGTCTTAACACCAGACCCAGCAACAGGCCATGGGCTTCTGACCAGGGTATAGAGGCACTGCCAAAGGGTCCCTCTTCCTCATGAGCTTGGACTTGGATTAATTGTCTACCTTCTTCAGTAAACATCTGCCAGGTGACCTTTTAGAAGCATTTCATAAGCTATTACAAATACCTTTTCTCAGTCATATCAATTTTAAAAGTGATTCTTTGAGTTAGCTAAATACATAGGTTCCTTGGAAGTCATAGGGGATGTAGCGTAGTGTCCCCTTTCATAACTTAAAAAAATTATGTAATCTCACTTTCAAAACACTAACTTTTTCCTTGTCCTTCCTAAAAGTAGTACCACAGCAAAATTTTATTTGTTAGCTTCTTAGACCTGTGTTTATGGAACCATATAATGAAAAGCTCCTCAAAGACATGCAAAAAAGGTATATTTGATGCACAGCATTTTCTTTTGCTGTGAACTCACTGGGTAAAAAAGAACTTGTCCATGCCCGTACACCCTCAGTTATGTGAAACAAAGCATTCTTCAGGATCAAGAGATGTGCCTGACACACTGAAAGGCATATGGACTTGTTCCTGAAGTGCCTTCAATTTCCATTAATTCCTGTGGAGGATGAGGATGACAAATTTGGCTTCTTGAACAACTCACAGGAATGGGTCCCAAATCATGGAATAAAAGCAGCACTCTAACCACATTAATCATCATCTTCACTTTAAAAGCACTACCTTTCTAACAGGAATAATTTCTGAAAAACACTTTGTGACTTCTGGGGAGCCTTGGGAATAAAGACTTGACAAAAAGGGACTGTCTGAACCACTTTCCCCAACAACCTCTTGCTATTGTGGAGATTTGAACATGCACTGCAATGATAATTACCAAAAACACATCCTTGCAAAAGCACACTGTATGTAACCTGACGTGCCTGATGTAACTGGGAACCTTACTGCAACTCAGCTGAGTTCATCTAATGATCCCCCTTGACTATCACTACATACCTGGTGATTTAACATTGCACCAAGTCAACAGCATTAAAAGAATGAATAAAGACTCTGGAATTTACCCATTTCCTCACCCTTACTGTTAATGTCACAAATGGGCTGCTCTTGCTTGGCCATCAGACATCTGGCTGACTGTGGCCAAGGTGACAGTGAACCGAGGTGGGAATGGACTAGAAATATTTGTGCACAAATCTAAGCAAAGCTGACCCTCAGCTGGCAGAGCAGTTCAGATTTGAGCTGGACATAGCAGTTGGTACACATGCAGCAAAAGGGCAGATGATTCAGTCATGGGGGTTAGGGCTGTGCTCTGCACTGGAAAGGGATAAAGGCAGCAAATACAGACTTAATATTAAAGAGGAAGACAAAAAAGAACTGTAAATGTCTTGGTCTATACCAAAGACATACTCCACCCCAAGCTTTCCCTCAATTTATCATCCTTAAGCTCTTGGAAAGAGCAAAACAAGCTTCTACCTCCACAACAGCCAGCACAGGATTACAGGGAGTGCTTTAATTCCACTCTGTCCTGCTCATGCTCCTGGAGCACCTGTGAGGACAGTGTGGAACAGCGTAATCCCTTCTCCAGTTCAGAGCTGCCAGAATGACAACTCCTTTCAAGACAGGGAATTCCCTGTAAGACACACATGATCCTCTGATGGTACTGACAATTACATAGGATGAGTTTCACAGCAGGAGGTAACTGACCTGTGTGGAAAAGGCCGAAGCTCGACTTTCCAGCGAGAGATAAGGAAGGCAAACACCTCTGCACATCACTGGGGATGTGAGGAACCTAGATTTAAAATCCCAGGTGTCCTATCACCTCAATGAATGAATAGCCCAATTAAAACACTATTATTTATGTAAAGTAGAACAACTCCAAAAAAAGGAGGAACAGCCTAGTCTGGCACTAATATATTTATCTGGGACTTCAGAAAGCCCTCTGAATCCAAAACCTCCAAGTAAAGCCTTAACCACCTGGAATGGAGCAGGCTGTCAAAGTACTGAGTCAGCCAATGCACCCTCATGGGAGAGCAGGCTGCTCGGGTGGGAAAGGCACCACAGTACATGCTGCCATCTTATACCTGGGTTAATTTGCAGCCTCCTGCTCTCATTCTTCCCTGGAGGTCACTTCATTGGCCACCATTCCATAATGCACTGGCATCCTGAGATGTCATCCTTTCCATACTAAAGGAATATTTGTAAACTTTTCAAAAATCCTAAACAGAACAATGGATTCACACCTCCAACTGCAGCCAGCCAGCAAACAGGATCTACCAGTGCCTTCCACTCATTCCACTTTTCTTTGAGGACACAAGGATGGAGAGGGCTTTCTTAATGAAAATCAGTCTTTAATCCCACACCTGAAGAGAGGGAAGAAGTGGCAGAGAGGAACTGGTATGCACTGCCTGTAACAGTACAATATCCCCCTATGAGGATAAAGCAGCAAAGTGAGTCTGGAAAGAGGGAAGAACGGTCTGCTTAATACTGTCTTTATTTCCCACTCATAAAAGGATTACTTTTCTTTCCCCAACAGTGTGCTGCCAACGCTGGTGCCGTGGCTGAGCACCACACGGTGGCACTCCAGCCCCGGCTGTCCCCAGCAGCCGCACAGCTCCACGCCGGCACAGCCTAAGGAAAAGCAGGCACTCGATCTCCTACATTCACCGCCTTTGATACAGTTAATACTATTAATAGCTGAATACAACTTAGGGGAGCAAAAAGTTTTCCACTGAGCGACTGACTTTTACTGCTTGAAATAAAAAGTAAACTAGTTTTCCCACTAATTTTAAACATCTCTTGGAGCAGGTCCCCTCCAGATTGTCTGCTCCAGGGCAACAAAACAGCAATTCTGCTGGCCTGAAGCACTGCTACAACTACCCTGATCCCATCCCTCTCCTACCATAATCCTGGCAGACAGGCGCTCCCAGTAAAGGCTCTCCACTTGCTTTCTCCCACCTTGGAAAGAGCACCGTGCCTCCTGCTTCTTTGCACCACACTAGCTTTCCCATTTCTCCGAATTTGTTGCTGTGTCATGGTTTAACATACTGAAGAGGTTACATCATACAACCTACGACGGTGTAACTGCACACAATATTCAGTTTCCCCAGGAGAGAGAACAGCACGGGGTTTCTCGCCTGCCATCAGCAGAAACGCACCAGGGATTTAATGCTCCCTTTCAACACACAGGAAGGGCAAATCTTCTACTTCCAAAACCAAAACATGTTCTCTTTAGCCATCAACACGGATGCCTTGGAGACTGGTGTTTTCCACAAGCTCACCATCTCCCAGAGGCAGAACGAAAACTGCCCAGCGAGGACAGAGGAGTAACCTTTGCAAAGTCTCCTGCTGGCTTTTGCTGTGTATGAGCTCAGATTAGCTGCTGCTGTGCAGTCATGTGCAATGGGACTATTTCTGAATTAATCACGCATCAAACTGCATGTGTGTGCAGGAATAGTTGCTTCAGCTGCTGTTTTGTACAGGAGAGCACAAAAAAACCTGATTATTGCTATTTTGGCCTTTAGTTTCTTCTCCCCGATTCATTTACTGTTGCTGTTTTAACCTGTTCCTATGCCTGGAAAAGGAATTTCTGTGGCCAAAATATGCTTGGCAGGATTCTACGTGTGGTCTCACCTCCTACATCATCTTAAACTGTGAGGTATGTACTTAACCTTGCACCACACAGAAATGTAACCAAGGTGAGACATGTGGGGGAAGATGCAGCTGGTAGCCTGGGGGAAGCGTGATGGGGCTGTGGAAGAAAATGGTATCAGACAGGAAAGGATGCTAAATCCTTTTCATTTAGGAGCATAAAGAGGCCCATCTACAGCCATTTTTATTCTGTGATCTTTCCATCATTACAAGCTCAGATAGGAAATTAACCCCTGAGATCTGGGAGCTGAATACTGAGTGTTCACTGTGAAAAATGAGAGCAACAAGGCTGCCACTTAAAACCTAAAAAAATCCTAATTAAGACCATAATCTTTATTCAACTCCATTACACACATGTACTGTGAGATAGTCTGTAATTAAGGATCACATACTATATATTCATGAGACCTCTGGCCCCTTCAGTGAGTAGGCCCAGGCAGCACACACTTAAGAAACAGTGCTTTGAGCATTTATTTTCTCCTTGACGCTCAGTGGGTGGCAGGACTTTCATTCTGCATGATAAACCTGATTTCTGAAGATTAAATTATTAATTCCCTCACAAGCCCTTCTATAGTTGTCCCTGGTTTATATATATATGTATATATATCTGTAATGAGTACTGATGCATTTTTTTTCCAAGAACAGCTCTGTGAAATAAAAGGCACTTAATCTTCAATTCACAAGGCCAAATGTATCCTCTAATTTGGACTGCACCAACCAGAAACACTTTGATTCTTATTTTTCAGGATATATACATTACATGTAACATTTGTATTTCAAAAATGACGCTTCTGTTTGGCTTCATTTGCTATAAAATGGTGCTCAGTATTTGTATGGGTAGACCATGAATCACAAGCCAGTCTGTCAAATGAAGGAACACATAACTGTTGGCTGTCCTTGAAAACCCAAATTTTCCCATGTGAGCAGCATCACGTAGGAACTTCTAAGGAGAGTGAAGTCAGAGCCCATGTCTCCAGGGCAAGGCTCAATTTCCTAAATGGCCAGCTCTGTTCTTTCCCTATGATCCCACATCATGGACATCCCATTTCCAACACAGCCCAAGCAAGAACACCACTCTTCCCTGATTATTTAAGTCACTAGTATAAAAGCCATTTTATCACGGAAAAATAGAGCATAATTCCATTACCAGAGGTCTGCTTCAGAGTACACACACCTTATTTCTGGTACTTCCTAATCTTTACGCATAATTGTCCTCAGTCTTACTTCCTGGGAATGCCTGGATGCTCAGTAACACTCTCACACCTGACACACAAAGTGTCAGGCTACTGTGTCACCAGCCAGCATCAGCAGTGTCACCCTTTGCACCTGCACACAGGCTGCACACCCAAGCAGTGCTGAAACACAGAATGGGATGAGACAGCTAAAGAAAAACCATATGGAAAGGGAATAACCTCCCATCAGCAAGCACTGCACATAAAGCCAGCTTGTCACCTGCCTCCCAGACAAGCCCCTGGACTAAAGAGTCATCTCTTGACATCTCCTTACTCCTTTTGGCAGCCAGTCTCACCTTCCCTCTTCTACTACGCCTTATCCTTGCCACACAGCAGTATTTCCCCATACCCCTTCTCCTAGCCCCACTCCACCCAGTGTGTCCCTGTCCTGTCCTCCCAGTTGGAACGTTATCGGATCCACCTCCAGGCACCACTTGGTATTTCGTAGAAAATCAGAAAGCTCAGCAGCAAGCCTGCTTAGGCTCATCCTTCCTGAATTCCAACACCTTCCCTCCTCCCGGTGGCAGCTCCCGGTGGGGTCCCCCGGGCTGCCACAGTGGGAACACCCCAGGAAAAGGCAGGAGGGTGTGAGCCAAGGACACGGCTCCCTCGTGCCGATCCCAGCGGATGGGGTGAGCGGAGATCAGTGCCGGGTCCCGGTGGCGGCCGCCGAGCGCATTCCCTGCCCCGGGTCCCACGGCATCATTAATGCCGCATCGTTACTGCCGAGAGCGCCGGTCCCCATGGCAACAGAGCCTGCCATTCTGCACGGGCCGGGCAGGAAGCATCCCTGCACAGACTGCTGGACTGACCCGGGATGGGCCAAGGGGGTTTGCAGCGTTCCCAGACTCAAGGGACCCGCATGGCAAATGCTTTGCTGCATCGATGGGCCACGCTCCCACACACCTGCCTTTCGCAGCAAACGCTGGCGTGGTGCGAGGAATAAACAGGGCGGGGAGGGACCGTGGTCCCGACGGGAGGGGGAGCACACACTTGCAGGATTTTTCTGGCTCATCTGATGATTTTCTATTTTTCTCCAGGCAAAACATATTGAAATTCTGTAAAAATGTGTAGAGTACTACATTCTCTGTGTTTTTGCCAAGCAGCCTGATAACTTTAGCAGATAAACACGTCTACAAAAGCAAGAAACCTCTGACAGCAGACATGTGATTACAATAATGCATGCAGATAACAATGGAAAACCAAAGTTCCACAGGTCTACCACCAATGCAGAATAACTTTTTATAGCACAAGCCTCCACTTTCCACCACCCTTTCCCCCCATACTCTCCAAGCTGGGGGAAGAAAGTTTCCCTCCCATCCACACCATCCAGAACATCACAGCCCTTACTGCAACATCTACACAGCATAATAAACTGGCTACATTTTTTCTCTCCCTTTGCTTTGTTGACTTTCTCATAAATAGCCTAAGCCTCTCTGTACCTGTATTATTCAAATACCATAAAACAAGTTGTTTATTTGATAGTGAACAACAGCACAACTTCCCCTTGCCCTCCTATCCCCCCACCCTTCCCCGGACAAAAGCCATACAATTCCTGAAATCTTCCTGTATAAATACACACAGATTCAAAATGTTGTTGCAGTCGGGATTCTCTTGCTTTAAACAACGTGTAAGTTATTTTGTTTCTTTACCCACAGAAGTTTCTGTCTCTCTATATCCACACACAGATGTCTGCACATGTATTTACTTAGAGCTTCTGCTAAACAATCGCTGACCAGAATAAAAGAAGAACAACAGACTGAAATACCCAATCCTGCAAAAGTGTCAAGAGCAAGATAGTTGGGGTACAGGGCTGCTGTAAAGTACAATAGATAAGTCAGCTTATTTCTAATGACCCAGGACTCAATCCGTAAGAAAATGAGTTCTTGCAGCTTTACCAGCTCTATTAAACTGTATTTCTACAGAAGCCTGCAGTAACAAGAGTCTTAAAACGCATTAGTAAATTATAATTAGGGATTTCTTATCTCTTTTACATGCTTACAAATTAAAATCCAACTAAGTCAAAGAAAGGCTACAATTGACTCCGAAGGCTTTGGAAATGCTCCTATAATTTTCAGCGATGCTAACAGGAATTGTGTTTGCAAATGAAAAACGAGAAGCTGATGTTTTGCCAAGAAGAAAAACCACAAACCAGGTGTGGGGAAGTCCTGGTGAGCATCGTTTTGTATACCAGGAGAACACGTGCAAGAAAGACAGCTTTGTCTCACAGCAGAAAGCGAGGAGAAAGCCCTGTGTCAGAGCGATTAATGACACAGGAGCTCACCGAGAGCAGTTAATGCCAATCCCAAAGCAGCCAGGTCAGGCACTGACTGCACAGCCACATCACTCCCCTGATACACAGCAGCTGCCCACAAATAGCTGGCTTACAGCAAATGTTTCTTAGCGCACACACACACATTGCCTAAGCCTATTTACCTGAAACATTAATGCAAGGACACCTACACACACCCTGGTGACCTCAGTGGTAGTGTCTCATGGCTTAATTCTTCGGGGCAAAAAAAAAAACCCCAAGACTTAAATTTTGCAAATTAAATTAAATTAATCATTTTTCCCCATGACAACCATTTTTCCTAACTGTGATAGACTGTATGGTCCAGCATTGTGACAGCTAATTAGGCTCTAGAAACAGTGTCAGTGCTCTGTTTCTGCAGGATTGCTGTCAATTTCTGCCTTGTGATCGGACAAAGGTTATTTCACTTTTGTATTTCAGTCAATAATTAAATATTTTTTATGTATCTCAGAACCACACATACAATATTAAGAAAAGCAGAATTAAAAACCAACTGGCTGCATCTTCAGGCTCTGTGAATTCTTCTTACCTTACCCTTTTTGAAAGAACCACACAGAGCCTTAAAATACCTTTAAAAAAATAACTGTTCTAGACATCTCTTATACTCTCTGTAAGTATAATAGTATTCCACATTAATTTTGTATTGCATCTCTAGCAACAGGTGTGGTAATGCTTTAGTTAATTCATAAACAACCCAAATTTACAGGAATATTTTGTAGCAGGATACTGAGCTCTCACTCCCACGGAGGTGAAGTGTGTGTGGGATGCTCAAAATAAATGTCCGTCTCTGGGGACAGTTCACTAGGGGTCTTGGGCTCTTCTCTCAGTAGTCAACAGCTCTAGAAACTCCTACACAAATCATAAAACCATGGAATAGTTTAGGCTGAAGAGGACTTTAAAGGTCATCCAGTCCAATTCCACTGCAATGAGGCTAATTTCCTCTAATGGAAAGTCAGATACCTTTAGAACTTGGCTAAGCTGTTACTCTGAATTGCACTCAAATAATTTATTCCATTTAGCAAAAATTAAACATGCTGACTCTCCAACATCAAGGGTAAATATATATATAAATGCTAATAATTCATTACAGTAAACAACCCACTGCTGCTTGTTGAAGGCACCAGTAGCCTTACAAACTGACAACTCGATATCCAACTGCAGACAGAAATAAGCACTTCTCAGAACAGAACCCAAAATAATTGGCTTCCTACCCCTGCCTCCAGTCTGACGCTTCCAGTGAAGCCAGAAAAGTAAATCTGAGCTTGAGGCTTGTGGTGCCTGGGGAGAAGTGAATTGTCCATGCTTGGGATGGGGGTTTGTATGCTGTGAGGAATCACATCATCAAATCACTTCCCATAGAAACTCAGGAGTGTTTTAGGTAACTTTCAGTGCAAACATGTCTGTGGTTATAAAAAATTCCTCGTCAAACTTTTCCAGCTGGATAATGGCTTGCCAATACAAGACACTTAATGAGGCATCTTAGCAGATCACAAAAATATCTATTTTCCACTGAAAAAGTTGCCTTTACTTATAGGTAGGAAGAAAAAATAAAAATAAAAAAAAAAAAGAGAGAGAAAACAGCACAAAAAAAAAAAACCTTCCCACCCACCTAAACCACNCAAAAAAAAATACCTTCCACTCCACTGAAACCATCAGTTTCAACAACAGCAATCACTGCCAGTCAGGACTCAAAATTAATGAGGAACCTGGGGATGGGGAAGAAAATCCCCAAGCTCAAACTGTGTTTGGATGCTAATTCTCCAGCACTATCCAGGGCTCCTCAGAGCAGTCTGCACTACAAACAGCCACACAGCCTGGGAGTCAGTTTATCTGCAGGCTGATTACCTGCTCTAGGTTACCTGGTTTGATATTTGCCTCAGGACATCTCTATAAATAAGCCTAAGCACTGTTCCCACACTTTTGCAAAGAAGTATCATGCAAGGAACACGCATTGTGGACAATGATGCTTGTGGCTCCAATAAACATGCCCAGACAGCCTGGGGTGAAAGGGGCAAAATATAGCTACTTACTGTATTTATTATACAATTAAGATCTTGAAATATGATTATATGATTTACATACATCTATCTAACATTCCAAATACAATTCCAAGTAGCTCCAGAGCAGGTACACACTTGTAAATGTTACAGCCTGAGCAACTGTCAATGGCGTGATGTATTTTCGCTTTATTTTCAAGTCACGCTGCACGGAAGGTCAGCCCTGCGTTATCACCTGATGTGGATCCGCCAGACAAGCCAAAGGAATCATGCTGACTAGAACTCGGTGAGGACCTGTCCTTGGAAGTGGTCCTACAGGAGGAGGAATGTGGTAATTAGGGCAGTTTTTCTCTCTATAATTTCATTCCTCTGTCAGACCCACTTGGTCATTTATGACAAACCACCTCAGCAATTTTCTCCCATCCTGGGGCGGTAACATCCCTGATCCAAAATTTAGCGGGGTTGTTCCACAAGGCTGAATAGCCCTCCCTGAAAGACTGGGCTAATTACTATAATCCCCTGCAGTTACTGAGGTGGCAAAATCTCAAGAGACTGGAACTGGTGACAATGGAGTGACAATGGGTTTAGGGACAAAGTCTCTTTATATTGATAAACTGGGTGTTCTCAGCACCAGCACCTGCAACTGGTATTTATTTCCTTTGGTTTTCCTTCTTTTTCTTATGCTCATGTGGTACAAACACCAGTAGCAGTCAAGTAGGTTGCTAGCCAAGCCACGGAAAACACAGTTACAATCCAAAAGCAACAAAATGCAGAAAGGTTGAATTTTGTGTTAACAAAACTTGAAAATTGGTGATCTCTTCTGATCCATATGCCTCAGTGATTTGTACCAAATTTCTGAAACTATGGAAAAAGGGAGGTGGGGGGTGGGGAAAGGAAAAATCAAGTTCTACAACAGGCTGTCCAGGGAAGTGATGGACTCACCATAGAATGGTTTGGGTTGGAATGGATCTTAAAGATTATCCAGCTCCATCCCCTGTCATGGGCAGGGATACCTTTCACTAGCCCAGGTTGCTCCAAGCCCCATCCTTGGACACTTACAGTGATGAGGCAGCCCCAGCTTCTCTGGACAACCTCTCCCCTGGAGGGATTTAAAAGATGTGCAGATGTGGCACCTGAGGACATGATTCAGCAGTGGCCTTGGCAGTGCTGGGGGAATGGCCAGACTCAATGATCTTAGAGGGCTTTTCCATCCTAAATGATTCAATCAATCTGTGACCTTCGCACCAAGTGCAAATAACAGCAGAGCAAGAAGAGCTCTCGACTGGTCAGCTAAAATTTTGATGCACAGAAAAACACTTAAAAATCTATTAACACAGTCAAATTGTAAGGATTTCAGGCAGGGCTCTGCTGACCTACCTAGGAATACTTCTGCCCTTTGAGATCCCAAGTACACAGTGACAGTCATGCCCCCGCAGGAGTGTCCACCGGGCCCCCCAGGCAGCTGCAAAGCTGCCCCAATGACACCTGCATGGCTCAGCAAAACCGGGACTGCCGACACCTCCCTGCTGACTGGACCGCAGGAAAAATTGGATAACCTTCACAAAATTACCCAGAGGACTTCCAGAACAATGGAGCAGCCCTGACATAAAGGGAATAATGATCATAGGAGCAGCCAAAGTGAACTTGTTAAGAACACATCATGTCAAATAAATTACAGTTTTGGGGGTGGCTTTATCTTAATAAGCCTTTCAAATAGACCTGCATAAGCAAACTGGTATGGAATCAATGGAGATAAACTTACAAAAACAGGTTGCTTCCTAATAAAAAAAAAAAAAAAATCATTCTTTGCTGGGTATCTCTGACCTGAGTGCTGGAGGTGAAATACCAGATTTGTAAAAATTTCAGCAGCTTGGAAGGTAAAACACAGTCAGGGAGATCCCTCACTTAGAAGAGGAAGGGCTGGAATCAGCTTCACCCTACTCATCCCACTGCCCCAAATCTGGTTTCAACTTCAAAAATCAGAACTGGGAAAAATTAGACCAAAGAAGTTTAAAACAAGTTCACACCAACCAACAATTGCACCCACCTCGGTGGAGTTTTTCTGCTTTTTTGCCAGTACAGAAGATAAAGAAATATGGCTCTGCACTGACAGATTTCATACATTCTTCAGCTCTAACTGGCTCTGCAGTCATCTACTAATTGCATTAGTTATTCCCAACACAAATACAGAACGTACATATCTCCTTACCCCATTTGTCTCTTCAAAAGCACTGTCTGCTTGTGCATAACAAGCCTTCCTCAGAAAATAATCAGAAGGAAAAATTCCTAGCCTGCTGCAGATACGCTAATTCCAGTGTACATCTTAGTTATGAAGATTCGCCTTTGATTTGGACACTTGTTTCAAGAAAATTAACATACAAACCAGAAATTATCATAGATAAGACAAAAGATGAAATTAATTTCAACATTTGTTTTTCCTTCTCCTTTACTTCCAGTCAGAACATTTAAAGCTGTGTGTTCCATGGATTGCAAAATGGGGGCTGGTGCCTTTCATACACCAACTAACACTTGTGTCAGGTGGATTTCAGTGCCATCTAAAGTGACCTTTATCCTCCAGCATAAAAATAGATGATTACTTTGTTAACATGCTCTGGTTCTTTTACTGACACACAGAGGGTGTGACAAAGTCACAAGCACAGGATGGGTTGGAACAGACCTTAAAAATTCAAGTCAGCAGCAGAGGTTCATTAATTCACAAACAATTACACTTTAAAAAGCCTAGAAGAGTAGGTCTTCCTAGTCTGAAAAAGGAAGGTAAAATAACACTTGGCTCAAATTATGTAAAATTCTTTCCTGCTAATTCTGTTCATGTTATCCAAATGCCTTAAATTTATCTCAGTGAACAGCAGAGCTGGTAGTATTCATGTTCATTGAAAAACTGCACAGAAAGAGATGCTTCTATAAAGCTACAATGCCCCAGGCAGAGGGCAGGAGCCCCTCACATCCAGCACTTCCCATGAGGCAGCTCATGGAAATGCAGAAAAGAGCGAGCAGCCACCACCACTACAACTATTTTATCCTTTTCAAGGTAATATTTGAGAAAATATAAGCAGATAATAACAGGAAGAATGTTTTTAAAATTGTACAAGAGCCTGGAGGCCAGGACTGACAGCCCACTGCCAGCACACAGGGGACCTCGGTGCATTTCATGTACTGTGCATGTGAGATGCACCTCTACACCTACAGGAGAAACCCAGTCACACCCCCCACACCCCCACTAATCACGCATTTTAGGAAAGCTTGTAATTATTTTTCAATATTTCTCAGCCTTCCTCATTTGTAACTTCCATTACAGCTGCCCAAAGTCAATCCCTCCCACTTCCTGTCTGCAAATAACAACCAAAATCAGCATGTTCGTGCTTCACTATGAAGGCCATTAGCAGAGAATCGAGTTTCTCTCCAAGATTCACTTTAAGAGCAGCACTACTCATGCTAAAATGGCATGGTAAAAAAACCACTGAAATATCAATTTACCAAAGGGAATTAACAAATTGTAGCCTGGGATTCAAGAAGGTCTCAGTGACATAGTGTCTTTTTAACTGGGTGTGATTAGCAAGTTACCCTGTATATTCAGCATGTTCATCTCTACATTGCTGAGGTTACATGAACACATAAATGCATGTTGATCTCGCAATATTGAAATAAGTGCAGCCAAACTGATACAAAACTTTCCAAAAACTCTCCTAAGGCTTTTAAATATCAATTACTTTTTTAAACCTAACCACGAGAAATAAATATGTATAGGGTTTCAGTTTAATACACAAATGCAAACACAGAGTAGATGACATAAAGCTGAAGCGTCATGCCCAAGCTACACTGAACAATAACACCTCACACACTGCAATAGAGAAATACAAAAAAATCACTGAACCTGAGGGAGAATTAAGTACATTTCAAACCATTTACTCATTAAACATTAGAAGAACAAAAATAACATGCTGGTTTATAGCCTTCCTCATTTTTCAACCATCCAGATTAATTCACATGCTCTTTGCCCTCTTGGCATATGATCAACTAAACCACCACCTGGCTTAATCAAGCATGATTGAAATTATCCTACATAAAAAAGAGCATAAAAGGTGAGAGAAACCGCATGTTCATTGTTAATCTCATATTTACTGATGTCCCTGAAACCTGGAAACTCTTTCATTCCCTGCTGGACTCTCCACAACTAGCACTGTGCTTTACATGAATGACATGAAGTTTCATAACCCACATAAAAATGCATTCACTAACACTTGGCATGCAATATGAGGAAATCAGCAGAGTTCACTCTGCTGAGACCCCACCTGGAATGCTGCATCCAGCCCTGGAGCCCCCAGCACAGGGAGGACATGGACCTGTTGGATGAGTCCAGAGGAGCCACCAAGATTACTAGAGGGATGGAGCAGCTCTGCTGTGAGGAGAAGAGAAACTTTGCAGTGACCTGATTGTGGCCTCTCAGTACCTTAAAGAAGCCCACAAGGAAGATGAAGAGAGGTTATTTCCAAGGGCCCGGAGTGACAGGAAAAGGGGGAATGGCTTCAAACTGACAGAGAGGAGGGTTTGGATATTAGGAGAATTCTCCCCTATGGGGGTGGACAGGCCCTGGCACAGGTTGCCCAGAGGAGCTGTGGCTGCCCCATCCCTGGGAATGTCCAAAGCCAGGCTGGACAGGGCTTGGAGCAACCTGGCATAGTGGGAGGTGCCCCTGCCCATAGCAGGGGGTGGGACTGGATGGGCTTTGAGTTCCCTTCAAAACCCAGGCCATTCTACGATTGCCTGAGTTATAAAGGTGCTCTCAGAGAAGACAAGGTGTGGGAAGGCACCTCTCCTACTAAAGACTGGGAAGGTGAGCAGTGAAGCTGCTGCTCATTAATCTTGGCCAATGTCCAGGCTGCCACCACCACTGTGACAGTCGCTCTCAGGGAGCCCAGTACCTGCACAGGGGTGACAATGCAACTGGCAAAGGACAAGGGCTTGAATCAATTCTGAACTCAATGCTTGGCTGGCAGCCGAGGCCAGTGAGGCAGACATTTTAGGCATATTCTTAAAAAAAATATCAGGAGAGGAGATGAAGGAAAGGCGGTAATATTTTCAAATCATATTTTCAAAATTATGTCTAAGCAAAGAGAGATGCTGATAAAACTCCTGCATTTTTTAGAACCAAAATGCAATTCTTTTCCAAGGTTGTTCCTTCTTGGCTTTCAAGTTATTTTCCTAAAAACCTTTCCACAATTTTATCTTCTGTGAGTCTCCATTTTATTTCACTGAAATTACATTATGTGCCTGCAATCCAATTGTGAAACCTCTGCAGTTAGTAAGTTCCCAGAGGCCACAGAAACATTTCTTCATTTAGAACAGCTGAAGAAATAGTTCTTTATTTGAGCAGACAGATACATGAAGGCATTTAACGACCTAAGAAACAAATCCACTGAGCGCTGCATGGAGTGACACACTGCATGGCTGGAGTGGACAAAGGCCTTCAGCAACCATTTGAACCCCAGTCTGAGGCCAAACCTGAAGATTTATGTCAACTTGAACAGATGTTGAATGAGATCAATGTAAAGAAAATACGCTTATTTTGCCTGTCCTGAAATGTTTTGCTAGACGAAATTTCATTAAAATGGAATAAAGCTCAAATAATCCCTGCCATAATTTGTAAAGGGTTTTCCACACCTGGAATTTTCTTTGCAGTTCTTCTGCATCAGAAGCTGCCTGTGCAGCCCCTGGGGCAGCTCTAGTGCTCATCCTCTCCGCACTCATCCCATGCTAACAACTGCCCACATTGCCCTTCCCACTGCTCTAAACCACAGCCAACAGGAGACTGAAATTCTGGACCCTGAAAATACGTCAGGGTAAGTAAAACTGAAGGCATCTTCTCCATCAGCACAAACATCCAAAAACATCATCCTCCTGCAATGACTGAAGCTCATCACTGTTCCTAAGATGAAATCTCTGTCACAAGTGACGCTGTTCCAAACACATCTCCCAGTTAACATGCCCTCCCCTGCTGACCTCGGAGCACCACACTGATGTACCACACCCTATATGATCCTAACACCGCACTATGTGTACACCAAACACCCAGATGAAGCTTCCAGCAATGTAGAGCAGCACAACAACTTTGGGGAAGTCACCTTCTGACCACATGAAAGGAACTCCTCCAACCAGCCACACCGAACCTTCCATAGGTTGGGGGCTTTATCTGACAAAGCAGGGCAGTGCCAGAGTGTTCAAATTCAGGCACAATAAATAGAAACCTCACTTTGTATTTTGGAAACAACCACGCAGTCTGATTTGCCAAAAACTCATCCTGATTTCCAGCAACGCTAGAAGGCTTGGAGGAAACTAGTGAAACAGAACTCTGATGGTTACAAAAGCAAATAACTAAAAACAAATCAGTGAAAATAACTCTCCCCAGAAGAAACTGTTGTAATATCCTCTGGAATAAATAATCTGCCTGTACAGTTCACTGCCTCAAGGGGATAATGTGATGGTATTACCCAATCCCTACTGCTGAGATACAGTAGGTCATAGCTAAGCACTGCTTTTAAATTTGAAAGGAATTGACATGCTTCAGAAAGACAAGTAACTGCGTGATTCTACAGGTATCTGCTGATTTTTATGGCACAAGCTGGGAAATGGAGTGATGGTATTATGTTTTCCACAAACATCAATATATACTAATGGCTTTCATTACTACTGCAATAAAACCATCCAATAATTTTATTAGGTAACAAGGAAAAATTTTCCAGGGAAGGATTAAATACCTGGTTCCAGAATTTATCAATCCAAGCTCTAAGTATATTGAAAACCAATCCTAACTCAGCTATTTATGTAGCTACATGTCCTAAATGTCAAGGGTAAACAGGAAATATTCAACTCATTCCTGGTGGGATAAATCTCAAAGCCATTAAAAGGAAGTAAAACTTACTGAAGTCAATGAAAATCCTTCCATAAACTCCAGCAAGCTTTCACTCAGGCTCTAAAAACGAGCTGTGGGTTTTGTTTGAAAGCACCTAAGGGTCTGCTTTCCACGGTACATCCAACCTGAATGAGTCCCTGAACACTCTGTGTAACCTGTGAGAAAAGACTTTGGGCTCAGAAGGGAAAAGTAAAGGGCATGGAGAGTGAAGAGAAGAGGCAGGTTTTTAATAAGGGGGTGTGTGGGAAATAAGGGGCCTTGAAGCTGGAGAGCTGAGGATTGCTGCATTCTCAGCCTTGTTTTGGCACTTGCACCTGAGGCTGCCCCAGGCAAACCACTGCAAAGCAACTGGCTGCAGTGATACCACTTGTCTCCTATAAAGCACATGATGAAAAATGCTGTTTGAGAAAATGAGTGTATATCAATATCACCACTCTCACAATGGCAGCCCAATCTCAGCTGGTCGAGCCAAGCATTACAGCAATGTAAATCACACTCATTCGGTATGTGTTTTTTAGACAGAAAAAAATAACTAAATAATTACCTGTTTTTCACACTTTTCCAATAAAGGGTTTTTATAAGTACACAGTAGTGAAAAACATCTCTCTGATATTCTAGTCAAGCACTGAAACTGCCACACAAAGAATCAGCCTCACCTTCTCTCCCCTCCAAGTTGCTCATTTCCATCCCTTCCCATCCTATCTCCTCCACAGGGAGGAAGAAGGGAGCTCAAACCCAGATGGGTTTCTTACTCTGGTTCCCAGGAAGGACAACAGAGAGATCCAAACCCATAAGCCCATCAATTTCAGGACTTATTTCTAAACATGATTACAAATGCCACAGCTGTGTTACAGACTGTGGAGACTGGAAAGACACAGGAGACTTTTCAGATGGAATCTGAGGCATTTGGTTTCCTTCAGAATTAACTAGGGCTTCTCTTTTGGGCAGTTAAACTTTTTTTTTTTTTTTTCAGAAATTTTCAGCAGAAGGTTAACCATTTCTTCCCTCTCTTGGGGAAAAAAAAATCACAGTTTATCATGACATTCATCGTCCCTAGAAGATGGACAGGAGAAAATAAACAGGAGTCCCACGTGAACGACTGACCAGCTCTGGCTCCCAGCATCAGCACCCAGCACACGAAGCTTCCCTGGCTCCAGCTCACACTCAGCTGATTTGTAACCATGCCTTTGTCACTGATTACATCAGTTAAAAAGGTGACTTGCATTAATTGTATTCACAACAATCAGTCAGTGATTGGGTTGGGTTTTTTCTTTTTCATTGAATGTATCTAACTATCGTGTGGATGAAGATACATTGTACAAAACGGTTTTCCAGCAGGATTTTTTTGCTCATTCATGAAAAAGAATTGGGATACCATTCACAGAGCTGCTGTAGAAGTACAAGCCAGACCATATTATTTATTTTCAGAGGTAACAATTGGTTTATAACAATGATTTCTAGGAAAGGCACGTTGTACATCACTACCCTAATTGCTGTCAGCCACATTTCCAATGGGCCACACTCCTAAGCTCCCTCTGCAAAGGAGCAATCTTGAATCTTAAAGTGTACATTAGTGCATAATGAGATCCTGGCAGCTGTTTCCCAACTGAAAGCCATCTCCTGCTGCTTCTGTTGGTGATGTGGCTGTGAAAAAAGCAGTTCTGCTGACGAGCAGGGGGGAGAGAGGCATGTACAAATACACGGCATCACGTATAATTAACCATAAGCCCTCACACACACCTTCAAACACAATTACAGTGGCTGCAAGCTCTGCAAGGGCCATGGTTTCCTTGGAAAACACCTTCTGCACCATTAGAAGAGGTTAATTAAAAATAAATGCAGCAACAAAAGCTGGGCTTGTCTTTCAGGCAGGGAGCACAAGGTACAGGAGGGGATATTTACACCTTTTCTCCCCAACTCTGAAGTGCAACAAAGGAAACACAGAACTCAACTCTACATTTGACCCATTTATCCTGTATTTCACACCAAACAAGAGGCTAGCAGCAGTTCCAAGGGCTGAGTGGGAGGCTAGAGTGATCTCTAACCGGAGCAGGGAGGCTTGGGCAGGGCAGTGACCTTTAGACAAGGCTGGGAACCCGTTTCCCATCTTTCTCTCCCCCTTGTTTTTGGGAATGCTGCAGTCATCCTCCTGTCTTCAGCGTGAGTAAAGCAGCTAAAGCACAAATGGAAATGCCAGCTCATAAAGCCCCTTTCTTCAGTGTTTCAAAGCTAATGAGCATGAATCACAGATCGATTGGAAAATCTCTGCCCATTCCAGTGCTTCTGTTTCCTGATATTCACCCCGCTCTGCTCTGCTGGAGGTACAGCAGCCAGAACCCGGCTCCTCACTGCTGGGAGCTGGCAGAGCCCCGCTGGCTGTGTCAAACCTACGCTCACATCCAGCACTGATGCCATGCTCCAGAAAAAAACACGGCATACAGCACTCCACCACACCCCCGAGTGCACACACACACCCAGAGCCTGCTTTCTCCGGGTGTTTATGCCTATTCATTCATTTTTTCATTAGATCATACCAATGTATCCACCAGGATGGTCAGATGAGGTTTCTAAGGGTTTGCAACATGAATAACTGCCACTGTTTCTTGACATTTATACATTGACATCTGCTCCCTGATACTGAAAGCTGACAGATATATCAGATATTTACAATGTTTTAAAAAGAGGGACTTGGCAGAGCCTTTCGGTCACAGGAAAAATGGCACAAATACAGTAAGAGACAAACAAGGTTGAGAACCATATATTCTATAAAAGAACCTAAACTGTTTATAAACAGAAGTTTCCACTTCCATTAATGTACTTCAAAACTATTACCCACATTCTTCATTACCTCAGCTATGCCGACACACTCTTCAAACCCTGCCTTATACAGGAACCTGAGGAGTGGAACAATTAGCAGATTTAATTGATCATGAAGCTAAATCGTTGCAGGAATCCGTGCATTCCTGGTGCCAACTGAAATCCATACCCTCTGTTTGCTCAGATCCAGTACTAGAGCGTTAATATAAACACAAGGCAGCCAAGAGTGGATGAACCAAATAAAAGCAACCGATCCCTTCCGAAATACTCAGCCTGTGGCAGAAACCTGTGTGCTGTTTCGCCTAGAAAAATCACTTCCAACTGCAATTACTGCCATTTGCTCTACCCTTTCCTTCGGAGCTGATCCTGTTCTCCAGAGAGCACTTCATTCACGGACTAAATCCGTGTGTGTGCGAGCTAAACCGAGAGAAAAATAGAAGTAGGTTACAAATTGTGCACCTGCTTGTAACACAAGTGCAGCCAGCTGGAAGGAACCACAGAGAGGTGAGATAAAGCGCGTTGGTGTCTACCTTCACTCCCTAAATTGCTGCGTGCTCAAGGAACCTTCTTATTTCAAGGTTTGGGAAAGACCAATCAGTATCCCCTAGGTCTGATCTGCAATGCCCAAAAGGATACACTGCTTTTTTGTTTAAAAGGCAAAGATATCATACTACATTTCCATCCTCCAAAATCACATTTAAAAGAGAGGAAGATAATTTGAAAATCAATTACATGTCTTTTCAACTATGAATTTTTTACCAAAAAGTGACCTGAAGCAATTCACTGATTCTCTCATGCAATTTTAGAAAATACTCTGAGGGAGCCCTAAACATTGGCCCATTTCCATCTACTTTCTAAATATTTCTCTCTCCTATATTTGGTGCCAGAGAACAATGAAATCAAGTGGAAATAAATGGGGAAATGCAAAATTGCAAGGATCCCACTGAAAGACAAACTGTACAGCATATTTCTACTGAAAACACACTTAGGAAATACTGGATTATTCCTACATAGTGTAGGAATAATAACAGTAAGTTCAAACTTTCAGCTCAGCAATTTCTGTCACCAAGACAAAAGCAGCCTACTTAATCAGCTAAGAAAGATTTTGAAATAATTAATTCCTGCAAAGAAATGAGGATGGAAGAGCCCCTAGCCATCTTATTATTTTTTTGGCCTCCCTCTGTTCCTTGTATTTTGGAGCTCCAGGGCTCCCCAGTGTCTAACCTAAATATCTACATGCTGCATATGTCAGCCTCAGTTTGTAGAGTGACACCACTTGCCTTGCCAGAAATGTCATGTAAAGCATCAACACAAGATGTCCAGTGCAGACAGGGACACAGAGCCACAAAAACACGGGATCTCTGACAGGGAGAGGCAGGTGAGAGAGGCAGAGGTCGGGAGGGGAGGCGGAGACAGAGCCCGTGGCTGCCTCCAGCGTGGCCCCAGTGTCCCCAGAGAGCCAGGACAGGCGGCTCTAAGGCCAGCTCAGCCGCTGTCACTGCAGGAAGGCGCGACAAGGCCTCGAGATGTGCGAACGCGAGACAATATGTGCGATCCTTGACAGCCCCGGGCACCCTGCAGGGAGAAAGGGAAGCTGGCTGGGGAAAAAGGGACTTGCTTCCCTGGCTCAGTTGATGTTTGCCAAACATCGGTGGAAGTGAGCAAGAACTGCAAGTGATAAATCAGGAGCCCAGAACGCGTGGCAGGCGGATGCAGGCTCAACGCACCACAGTGCTCCATGTAATAGTCCCCCACTCTGATCCAGATCATTTCCTCCTTGCTATCTTCACAGCATTTAATCTGTGAAATGCAGCACTGCCACAAATCTGTTAATACACTAAAACCACTTCACTCCTTTACAGATTCCTATTACTCTGGTTAAAAAACCCCAACATTTTTAAAAGCAATGTATATATTAACTTTAAAGCCCACAACGAAGAAATGTAACTTCCCAAGTAGTTGTGTTAGTTCTAACTTGTTTGTTGTTCGTTCCAGTGATACAACAGAGCACAAGAATGTTTGAAGTGACCCTGTTCCACTAGAACACGAAGCCCTAGAAAATCCAGGCTCAGCTGTGTGGCTGAGACCATGTGCGCTCCCCCTCTTACGCACTTCAGGCTGCTAGAAAACATGACAACACACACTGCTCTAGTCCAGATGCTCAGCTGTACCACCCATCATTTTCTGCCCTGCCTCAATGCTGCAAGCAAATGGAAATTGTTTCTCCAGAGTGCCAGTCACCATGGCGCTGCTGTGAGGGAAGCACAGGGCGTTTGCTGATGCAATGGTTGCTCTGGGGCACCCTGAGAGACAGAGGTGAGATGTTCTATTCCACAGTGGGACAAATATGCACCATTTGTGGTTTGTTACTGTCACACACAGCAACTAAAGCTAAATACATCAATGCTGTTGCAGCTACTGCGTTAGTTTTACATCTGGTACAAAATGTGCTGGGAGCTTTGTGATAGGATGAAAAAGCAAAGGGAACAAGCAAATTCTGATCTCAGTAACGCAAGAGTATCAGTGGAGTTGCATCAGATTTTTGATGGTGCAAACCATGTTAAAGCACAGGGCAGACATTTAGCAATACAACTGGTCTGACCCGTAGCAGTCTTAACAAACCTGTCTCTCACCCCCACGACTTAAAACCAAGTTTATCTTTCCCTCTATCTATTTTCTAGTGCCATTTCTCTGCCTGTTTACTTGCATGTAAATTGGATTAGCTCAGCTGAAAGCAAGGCAGTTCCAGCTCTCTCCCACTGGTACAGCTGAAAGAATAAGACCAGCATTACCAGTAAAATTACCAATATTGAACACCAGTGAGTTAACTTGTAACTACCCCTTTTCCTTTGTGATGAAGCCTTTTAAATATCCTAGTACTGGAAAAAGGAAAAGCCTCTGTTTTTCCTCATTAGCTCTTTCTGCCTGTTCAATTTACTGCGTATCGACTGAAGGAATCCCTTTCTTCTAAAACCAGAGGGCATGATCTCTCTCAGAAGAGGTGGCAGGCTCTGTTTCCATCCCAGCTGGATCACCAAATAGCACAGCAAAGAGCAGCATGGCCACAGCCATTTGTCTGCCACCAGTAATAACAGCAGAGCCAGGAAAGTAACAGCAGCTAGAGAAGGCAGGGTGGGCCTCAGCCAGCATGGAATGACAGCAATTTAGGGACATGCCACCCAGCAGAGTGGAACTGCTGTCATACCCATCCCCACACTGATTTGGGGAGAGATGGACACTGTTTTAAAGCACTTAAACAGCCACATTTACCATCAATTCAACTGCTGTGTAACATTATTACAGCTCCATAGAAGATGTGGGTGAAAGCACAGAAACATGGGAGCAAGCAAGAGGGACCTCCTTGAAGGAGCTGAATCCAGTCCAGTGGTACGTTAGAAAAATCACATCTCATTCATAATTAAGTTTCTCTTGGCTCTTTATCTAATTAAACCCATTAGAAGGCTGCAGAAGAGGATCATTTCCTTTTCCCCTCAGATAGCCTTTCACTTGAGCATGCTAAAGCCAAGCTCCTCTGCATTTTGCTCGCTCTTCTAGCAATCCCTCTCCACATGTTTTGTGTACATTTGGATTCTTATTCTTCTTAAGCAACCAACATAATGCTTGTATTCCAAAATGGGTCTCAATTACCTTATGTATGGAATAAGCAACCTTAACTAATCAAAACTAATTAAAAGTGTTCATTCGTACACTGCAATGATTGCATTAGCAAGCATAAAACTTCCACAGGCAGGACCTCACCTAATGCTTCCAATTTTCTTTAAACTAAGAGATCGTGTTTAGATAACAAAAAGAAGTTTCATTATAACTTCCTCCAAGTCTTTTTGAGTATAAACCCGACTCCAAGCTTTTAATTTCTCATAAAGAATGAGCAATACAAGCAACAAGACTGGAACTATGCAATAAACTAAAATGGACTATTTTTGCACTGAATCATCAATGGTGTGGGGTTTATGATGAACTTTTAAGTTTAGGAAGAACCTGTGGCTTCTGGAAACCCCTTTGTCATCTTAGTACTAAATATGGGAACAGGCTTAATCTATATGAACAACAGTAGTTGGTTTTCATCTCGAACACTCTAGAATGAAAAAAAAATCCTTGAAAGAAATTCTAGGAATTTAGTACTTGCACCCATCACAATATACACTTGGCAAAAGACAGAAGGAGACCTCAAAAAACTAATATATGATAAATTCATGATGATTTGCTGTACTACTCCTTCAACACTAGTGTTGCCTCCCAAGGTGAGAGGAGCAACTCCAAGTGCTGCTCTCAGCAGGTTTCCATGAAATTACACCAGCAGCAGAATGACCCTGTTCTGTTCAATTCTGCATCCTATGCTCTCCAATACTAGAACAGGATGNGTCCAGCCCGGCCTTGGACACTCCACAGGGATGGGACAAGTGATTAAAAGCGTCACTGGGCTACCAGTGCCTCAGCAGTTTCTCTCCACCCAAAATCAGCTCTCTCAAAGACAAAAGTCACACTGGAAAATGCACAATATGCACTTCTACTTCATTAGCCAGAAAAAATTGCTGGGACAGCGTTAGACTGTCCCTGGCCAAATGCATGTTGAGCAGAGGTTTATTATCGGCTTTCCTTTAATAGTGGAACCAAGAAACAAAGATTTGTAGATGAAAGAGTCTGACAACAGAGTATTTTCATCAAGATAGGGTTGTGTCCTACTTCCTCAAAAGTGGAACAGCCCCTGAAAAGTCACCATTGCTCCTCCGTGCCTGGCTGGGCTCAAGGAAGGAACACTGCGCTTCCTGAGCATCCCACATCATAGGNTTTTTTTTTTTTTTCTTTATCCAGGAACACAAATTCCATCATATCCTAGTTATCATGCAGAAGAGAAGAATCACAGGAAAATTGGATGCAACCCTAACACTGGATTCACAAACCTGTTAAAACAACCCACTGACCCACCAGAATGCACAAAGCCCAGCCATCATCATGAGGATTAAATTTGGCTTTGTGTAGGTAGTAATTGTCTCCATTTCATGAAAATTCCCATTCTGCCTTCCTTTATTAGAACAAAGCTGAAGTCTTCTTATTTTAAAGTGTACACATGTTTAGAAAAATGGGGTACTGCTGAAAATCAGAGAAAAGGCTACACGGCTCCCTAGCCAAGACACTCTCCTGGAATACAGAAGATCCAGCTGAATGCTGTATCCAAGATGAGCCTCTCTTTGCCTCTCCCAATACATAGATCAAACTCATCCAGCTCAATTAATATTTAATTAACCACACAAAAGGGATCAACTTCTGCAGAACAGATAGAGGGCATGTTGGCTGGTGCAATGCAGCTCCGCTCAGCAAAAGTAGTTCAGGACCTGAAAACAGGCTACATTACTTGGGATTTTGGAGCTCTTGCACATGGCACTTCTGCCTCTGTTCCCAAAATAAATTGTGCCTACCTAGTCAAAACACAGAGGAATTCAATTTGGAATTCTTGTACTCTTGGCTATTCCAAGGTGTATCTTTCCCATCAAGAAAATTATCTATTTTGAGGTTTTCAGAAATTAATTCATGGATTTTGAAAGGAACATTGAAGCCTGGAGCTCTATTTCTTCATCAAGTCACTAAGTGTAAAGACTCGTGAGAGTTTATCTAATACCAGAACTGAGCCACCAACATCCATTGCATCCAGACTAAGGGACTATTTTTTTGCTTAACGTTTGTCAATTGACAGCGCCCTATCAATATTTTCTAGTTGTAAAAGACAGCTTTAACAAGATACCCATTTATTACACTTTTGAAAAATTAAGATGAAACCAGCTGTTGTAAGACACTGAATATGAAGACTCAATCAATGTAAGAGATGCTTTCCAAGCATTCATTTGGCAACTGGTTCAACCTTGAAAGGCTCTGGGCCACTTTACGTGGAAAACAACAGGAAAACAAGACACCAAAAATACATATATTACAAAAGAAGTGATAGAAACACCCACTTTGATTCCTTGGATCTTCAAAACATCTCTCCTAGTATGATATTGCTCCCAGGTTATCTAAAAGTCAAATTAAAACATTGGGTATGCACTTAATCGTTCAGTTTTTGCTTCCTCGTACAGACTTCCACACCCACACAAATAAACCTTTCAAATTCAGAGGTGAGGCGAAGCAGATAACCCCTCTCCTACTCAGCTCTGCTTAAATACAAGGCCAAGATGCTATATAAAAATTCCCCACTGTGTGGAGATCCAGGCAATATTCCAAGCACAATGGGGTGGGGTGAGGATGTTTTTGTTCAAATTTTCACTTCAACTGGATTCTCTCATGCCTTTATGGTTACAGGTACAGAATCTTCCCTCTGTGATAAAAAAGGGCCTAACAGGGTCACCTATTGCAAAGGAGCTTTTCCTCAGCAGGTCAAAGCCTTTGCAACAGTCCCTGAATACGTGTCTGGGTGTTATTTCAATTTGTAGCAATTTGTCTTGCTCGTGTACAGTGTTGGTTAAAATGCAAATTCTATGCAAAATGAGGGACTGGAGAATTCATCAGTGAATATACTGTGTATGGATTAAATTCCTCTTCATCCTGCAAGCAGTCCCCCAAATTTCAGTGGGGTAGCCCCTGTTATACCAATTGACATAAAAGAAAGAGGGAAGGAGAATAACTGTAAACCCATTTATGTCATAATTATGCAGCACCACAGACATCTTTGCTCCTAAAGGGAAGAGAAAGCCCAAACAGAAATAAATAGCTGCCTGCAATTAAAGCCATTAAAAAGCAATTACCTCAAGCAGGGGGTGGAAGCAGCGGGTACTGCACGCTGTACCTTGCAAATCAACCATTTGTGACAGAGACTGGACACACAGGGAAGGTGCCCTGGGAACTGGGTGTGGCTGGACAATTCACGTTTTTACCCAGTTATTTGTCATTAGCATCACTGAATTGCCGCGGATGGTACAGCAGCCAGCAATGTATCTCTCTAGGACAGTTTATAACACGATCTAACAAACACCTCCGGAAAAATAAACCAAAGGTCTTATAAACCCGCATCTGTGTAGCCTGAAGGGAAAGGGATGGCAGCACACGAGTCAATACCACCTTCTGTCAAAACAAACCGCCCGCTTTCTTAAGGGCGGCACAGGGAGAGCCGCGCTGAGCAGCATCCACAGCCCAACGACACCAACTTCCACGGAACAAAAACCGCAGGAACCACCCTCGGCTCAGCCACCCGGCTCGGTTATCGCAGCGCTATGGATTGCACATGGACACAGACGGGGAGAGCCCCCTCTCTCGCGGGGCGGGAGCATCCCCGAGCTCCGCGACCCGACCCCACCGCTTCCCCGCCCGGTCCCACCTTCTTGGGTCTCTTCCTCCGCTGGCTGCCTCCGTTGCACTTCTCGCCGCCGTCGCTCTTCTGGGCCGCCTCCTCGTTCATGCTGGCGAGCGGCACTGCCGTGCCATGCAGGCTGGGCGCCCAGCCCCAGCCGAGGGTGGCACCGCCGGGGCCGGGCCGGGGGCGGGCGCAGCNCAATATGCACTTCTACTTCATTAGCCAGAAAAAATTGCTGGGACAGCGTTAGACTGTCCCTGGCCAAATGCATGTTGAGCAGAGGTTTATTATCGGCTTTCCTTTAATAGTGGAACCAAGAAACAAAGATTTGTAGATGAAAGAGTCTGACAACAGAGTATTTTCATCAAGATAGGGTTGTGTCCTACTTCCTCAAAAGTGGAACAGCCCCTGAAAAGTCACCATTGCTCCTCCGTGCCTGGCTGGGCTCAAGGAAGGAACACTGCGCTTCCTGAGCATCCCACATCATAGGATCACAGAATAATTAGGGTTGGAAGGGACCTGAAATACTATCTCGTTGCAACCCACCTTCCATGGGCAAGTCTTTCACTAGACCAGGTTCCTCCAAGTCCTGTTCAACCTGGCCTTGAACACTTGCAGGGATGAGGCATCCCTGTGGCATGAGGTGCTGCTCGCACCCCCTCCTTGTCCTCAAAGCCACACACGTGAAGGAGGTATCCGGCCACAACTGTAACACCCAAGAGATGATTCACTACCAGCGTTAGACAGACAATGGCAGCGTGATTGGCACAGCACAAGGCGTTGGTTTGTACTACTAAAATAAATCACCTCCTCCTTGGTTCGGAAGAACAACGCAGCAACATTCACATGTAAATGCATGTGAGAATTGCAAATGCATTCTTCTGTTGAAACACTTGAGAAAGGAAAAAAAATTACACTGTTCCACTTACAACTAAACAAAACAGCCAAACAACTTGCCCTCCTTCTCAAACAGCAACGAAGGCTGAGGAACAAAAGAAAAAACTCCCTTTAACTGCTTAGTCAGCAGAGGAGAGGCTGGAGAAAGTGGAAAGGACCCAGTGAGGCATGAATTCCCTCTCCCACAATCACGCTGGCTGTGAACACAACGAACATCTGCAGCACAACAATGTGAGCAGTGTAACAATCTGAAATCCTTTTTTTTCCTCCTCTTACTTTAAGAGTGACTTCTTTGTTACTGCAAGCAGTAGTAAATTCTAGACTAAAATGAGAAATAACTCATGTAAAAGTAAGGGGAGCTACAGATCTTGAAGAAGGCGGGTGCTATACAACAGTGCATCTGTTATGCCATAATTAGAGCTGCAATCACAGTCACAGCAAGGATTTTGGGGAAGACGTACAACAGTCATTTGTTATCCACATCAGACATCCATGGAATTCATTTGTGGAACCTGTAGAGATGTGGTTATTCTTTTAATTTACAAACCAGCCTGCTCTGCACACAGATGCTCATTTTAAACAGAGGTCATCTGCCATTTCTATTTTAGTCCAATTTTGCACAAATTCATCCCCCTCCCTGGGAGGACTTTTACAGTCTTTGATATTTGTTTATTCCCAATAAGTGATCCTTGGATTAAGGCAGGTTGTTCAAGTACATGGTGATGATGTATTGTTTTCTTCCTACACTGTTTCTTGCACAATCAAAAAAATTAAATCACTTATATTTCTGAATGTGAATATGAGCAAAACTTCAATCACACAAGGTGGTTCTGAAAACTACAAATCATACGTGATGGCTCTGAAAACTCAGAGGTGGTGGTGCAGTGATGTAAAGGGGATGAAGAAAACATGATATCTTAGCCAAATCCATCACTTGCCCCTCTGTCCCTAAAAGAGATAAAAATGTAGTAGCATATTCTAATTCTATTTTTATATCTTCAAGCTGGAAAAGAATAAGGAAACAGGATTGCAGGAGACATCCACGCCAGCCAGGAAATGTGTGGATTTTCCCGAGAGACTTTAATGATGGAAGGGTTGATGCCTGGTGAAAGGAAGAAATCTCTGGGAGTCACCCTGAGGAGCAAAAGGGCAGCACCCCAGGAGGCAGCCAGTGCTAAAAGTGCAGGCTGGAAGGTGTGACAGAGGAGTGAGACAGACACAGTCTGAGAATTTTCAATTTCCATCGTGAAGCTGCACATTTCTCACCTGATCTTTCCCTCTGGTCTATCAATATATGAGAGTGCACTCACTCCCTGAGAAATCAAGGGTAGGATGCAACAGCACCCACAACCAAAATATTGGAAAAGCCTATTGTGAGGAGTATTTCAACGACAAAATCCTCACAAATTCACTGAAGGATGACAACCACATTAACCTTAACTGCTCTTAGCTCCTGTCCCCGATCCTGGGTGTTCACCTTTGGCAGTAAGTGTTAGGTGTAGTCAAAGAAAACAAATGCTCTTGCTCAATAACAACACATCATTACTGTTCATTTCCCACGATCCCAGAAAGCCAGCATGACACCTGACCCCACCAACCAGAGAATTACAGTTGGTGTGAACTGACAATAGGACTAATAACAGCAGAAAAATCAGCCCTAATAAGCCCATGAGCTGCCTCAGAAATACCCTAACATCCCACTAAGTCCTAAATATTCAAAACTGCTGAAGGCATTCTTCACCACTTAAAGCAGTGAGGGAAAAAAATATTATAGGATGTGTGCTGCATTTCCTTCACAAAATATATTAGCTGAAAAACTACGTAGACAAACTTCAAATACAGGGAATCACGGAGGAAGTAACTTTTAACTCTCTTGAAACAGGCCTGCAGTGACATACCTGATCAGCCCTCAGCAGTTTACAAGAGGTATGAGGTCTCCAAACCATACCTATTAACCCACAGATCCAGGATCAACAGCTGGTCATTTATGATCAAGAAACTGCCATGGATGAGGGTTCAGGGGAGCAGGTAGATTCAGCATGAGTGCACTTCCCACAGATATATCCTGTCGGTTATGTTGTTTCCAGCTGTACTCATTACACCTACATCCAGGTGCTTAGCTCAAGTGCCTTAATCCACCCAACATGTGAACCACATTCCAGTGTAATAACCTGTCAGATTAACAACTGTACAATTACCTCCCTTCATACAGCTTTGATCCAGGGGATTCCACCCCAGCTTTAATTTTCTTTACAGAGTTGAAAGCAAACAATGCACCAGCGTGAAGCAGCTCCCTGAGAGCTCTTCAGTAACATGATGGCCCAGCCTCTCCACCAAGCATTGCCAGAAGCTTCCTGCAGCACACCAGCAGTATTAAAGGAATCCCGTTAATTCAGTAAGTGTGGACAGTTGGAAAGGCTCCCTTACTGAGATTTGCTCGGTGTTTTCCAGTCCCAGGACCCTCACTCCCAAATTCATTCACATGGGCACACAAACCCAAGGCAGAGGAGAATGTCCTTGTTACAGCTGCTGGCACATGACCAGCCCGCACTGAGCACTGGGACACTGCAGTTGGGTCACAGCTGCTGTGCAAGATACCAGGTTTATCACCATCTCAGGCATGCCTGGACTGCCACTCTGTCACAGGCTTTCCTAGAGTCATTCCTTACGATACCATTCCCAGTTACTTCCACAATTAAAAGATTCAACCCTAAAAAGCCAGCTCTGTTCCCACTGAAACTGAAAGCAACAGATTAAGTAAGACGTATTAATTCCTACCATTACAACAAAGAACAAAAATTAGAACCTCATCTTCTACACCCTGACCTTACTTCATAGTCAGCACCTGTACTACTTGTGTCTTTTTTTAAAAAAAATAATAATTTAAAACAACCTTGTCAGCAAGTCAGTGCACTTTCACATTCCACAGTCTGGAAACTGAAGGCTCAGGGGGATCTTATCAGTATGTCAAATAGACATGGGAGAGAGCAAAGAAGCTGAGACAGGCTCTTCTCAGTGGTGCCCAGTGCAGGCAATGGGCACAAACTGAAATGAGAGAAATTGTATTTAAACTTAAGAAAAAACCCTTTAAAATAAAGGAACAGATTATCTAGCTAGCCTGTGAATTCCAGATGCTTAGATATACTCAAAACATGACGGGGCATGGCCCCAGGCAACCTGCCCTCGCTGACCGTCATCCAAGATAGGGATTGGACTGGATGATCTCTGGAGACCCCATTCCACCTTCCCTGTTCTAAAAGCAAACCCTCTGTATTTGTTTCATCTCAGCAGTTGTTAAAAGTATTTAAATACTCAGCTATTGCAGCTGAGTAATTGCAAATACTGTCATTCTTTAAATGGTGACACTTAGATTCTGTCAGTCGCTCCAATGCTTATTATAAACTGCTGCTAAATATCACATGTGGTCAGTGCTCAGTACCTACTCAGCAGTGTGCCACAGATAATCATCTAGGATTTTATCGATCACCACTGCAGGAGTTTCTGCTGGTTACCTTGAGCTGAACTCTCAGCTTCCATCTGGCCCACACTGATAAGACAGGAACAATAGAGCCAAGCAGAGGGGGATGAAAAAGCTGCCTATGGTTTATCACTGAGTCATTAAACCAAGCTGTAACAGCAAAGAGTTAAACTGGTTACTTACATCAAAAAGCCTGACCAAATTATTTTTATGATGATAAAATGAAGTTAAATAACACATCATAGAAATGACCATTTTTACATGCTGTTACATAAGTGTTCCCTATTTATTCCCTCCTCAATGTATAAAGGACAAACACAAACCCCTAATAAACAGATTCCTCTGACCACGTGTCAGAGCTTTCCATTAAAAATCACTAAATCACAGAATAGTTTGGTTGGAAGGGACCTCAAAGATCATGTTCCAACCCCCTGCCATGCGCAGGGACACCTCCCACTAGCCCAGGTTGCTCCAAGCCCCATTGAATCTGCCCCTGGACATTTCCAGGGATGGGGCAGCCACAGCTTCTCTGGAAACCCGTGCCAGGGCCTGCCCACCCTCACAGGGAAGAGTTGCTTCCTAAAACCTGACCTAACACTGCATGTCCTTGTACGAAAATAACCTGCTGTGTTTACATACTGAAATGTCACAGAGTTTGCATCTACAACACACAACCAAGTGATCTTGCTTTCATCTGGACTTCTGTTACACAGTCATGATTGACCCAGTAATTAGTCCTCTCAGGACAGGAGGATAGCCAAGAAACAGCCATCTTCCAAGAAACACATCTGATGTGTCCCTCCATTCCTTTAATAAACCACATTTGAAAATTAAAACCAGTAAGAATACAATGAAATAAGCAATCTCAGTTCCTTATTTCCGAGTTCAGCACCTGGGCCATGGAAAGCAGGAAGAGCCAGGTCCGAGGGGGGCTCTGGGCATGGACCCCCAGCACCTGCACAGCACAAACCCCTCACGTCACTGGTCTGCACCCAGCAGAAAGAGAGCAAACACTTCTGTGGCAAACACACTGGGGTGACTCATCTCCTCAGAGGAGTATCTGTTGCTGGTAGCAACCTCAAAACCAAAGACAATGCCTCTCTGTGCGTCCTTGGTGTAAAGCAACAATAGGTAGTACCCCCTTGTTATCTGTCAAACCCGACACAGTTGATGATGTACAGTCATACCAAAAATGCGTACTACAAAAACGGTTCTCCTTTCAAAAGTAAATACTTCCAAATCATGAAAATTTAACATCTGAGTTTGATACTGTNATATTTAATCACTTGGCTCTATTCCTTGTTGCTTCTGTCCTCTAGAAAAGTGTCATTCCATGGAAGTAGCAAGCAGCTATCAATATTTAAGATTTTTCAGAAAGGATTCTCAGCAGCCTTTAAACACTGATGAAAGTCAAATCAGCAGTGCTGTATGATGGAATGAATGGGAGACTATCCAAATATCCACTAAAAATTAAGTAATGCAGAATGCAAATTTGACATTCTTTCTAGAAAGATTTTTCTATTTTTTTCTCATTATTGAAGTTAAGCCACCACACTCACTAGACAAATGAAATAAATATCTGAAGAAAGAATTAAAACAGTGGGTTATTTTAATGCAACACTAGGTTACTTTATCCCTCATTATTAACACCTCCTGGTTGCTGTGATTTTACTGTATTTCTGCATTAAAATATCAGCCATGTTTTGCAGGTTGCCTGCCTAGTTCGAAGAGCTCCACCAAACACATACACAGCAACCATTCCAATGCCAACTGATAGTCAAAATACAGATTTAAAACACGTTAGACTGGGGAGAAGAAATTCCTGCCTGCACTTGTGGCGTGCTGTAGATCAAACAAATTAAAATCCATGGACTGAACACACCATTTTCTGCCCAGTGGGAGCTGCAAATTGATCGTTTGCATTATCCATCCATCTGGGAGTCAGGACTGAGGGGCTGTGACCTCACATAACACCTCTGCTGAGAAGACATCAAACTTAGGCAAGAGAAAAGGCTCTTAAGTCCGCTGCAATTATCATGCTGGTCACGTGCTCCATGGCGATTGCTATAGTAACCAGACACTTGCCATGGAGACTTTGGAGCTCAAAGCATTCCTCTCCTATGCCTTCAATTATTATTCTTCAGATAACTGTTAATTTATGGTTTATTTTGGAGTAAAGGACGTCAAGGTGTTTTGGTTTTTTTGTTCATCTAGCAAAGCAAAGACTACAAGAAATTAAAACCAAAATCGGTTATGATAGAAAGGAAAATTAGAATAAAGGTTTGTGTCATGGGTTTTATAAAATACAGCATCTGTATCGTTTAGCATGCACAAACTGCAAGAAAAATGTGTCATATATTAAGCAGAATGCAAAAAACCCAAAGAAAACAATATATTTTCTTCTTGCCAGATCCTCAAATGAGCCTCTAAGGTTGAAATTACTATGGAGATAGCTGTTAGTTATGAGTGTTATGCACAACCTTTCCTTGATAGGTACTGTTTTTTCCTGTAAAATATCCTGATCAAACTTCCACCTCCTGGATTTGATACTGTCTCAAGATGAACTTCAAATGTCTGCCTGAAACAGTTCAATTATTAAAGGTTTTGTATCGACATACTCTGGATCAAAGTGCACAGAAAGGGCAATGAGACTGCCAACACCAGGGAAGCAGAATCAAGACCGAGTGCAGGAATGGCACTGGTGCGGCAGGAGGGGCAGAGAAATTGCACTGGAGGTTGACAGAGGGGAGATGGACAGAAGAGTCAGTGCTTCCTGAAGCCTGATGTCCTCCAAAACCAGAGGGAAAAGGTCAAGAAGAGCAGACAGCTATCTACTGTTGCAGAAGAAAGGAAAAGCCAAGAGCAAAGGTGCCCGTGTAACCTCAACTCTGCCTGTATTAATGCTTTGTACAGTCAAGCTGTATCACTTCATGTCTGTTACTTCACTAGAACCACCTGGCTCTCTCAGGGCCAAGACGGACACCCTGAGGGATCAACAGGACATACAGAGCAAGGGCTGGTATCGGATTTGCAGATGGATTTAGAGAAACTGGGAGACATGGTGTAGGACAAGGAACAGAACAGTGTCCTCACAGCCAGGGCAGCTGATCATCACACCAGATAACAACATTCATGCTGCTCCATCTGTCCCCTCCTCATGCTTCATACAAGACAGGTGCTTACAAACAAGCTGTTCACTGCAAAGTTTCTCGTTTCCTGGATGCTCATCAGCCACTTTGTGATCTTTTCTTCCAAGGGTTAAAAACTTTCAGGGATAATCAAGGTTGAGAGGGGATCAGTGAGATGGAATAAGCTAACCTGGAAAAACAAAACTTTCTTGTTTTCCTCAACTAAGGGTCCAAAGTTAGTCAAAACTTTTGAATATCATTTATGTCCCTGTCTTTCAGCATCCCATCCACTGAACAGGAATAACTGTGTCTCTTCACTTAGCAGAAACATAATAAAAACAAATTAATTCTTTTCCACACCCTGGCTATGACTTTGATGAACACGATAGATGAGGCCCCAAGGGAGTAATAATTCTGCCTTCAAAGGGGTGTTTAAACAACAAGTTGTAAATAAGGCCTGGGGCCACAAATGGAGCAACGAGCAGGAAACAAGCTATGGAATAGCTGTTCATTAAACGTGTATCATTATTCTGTGCATCGAATACAGTGGGAGCTGGTGGAAAAAGTACTAGGGGCATGTGTAATTGAAGCCTGGATTGTGATGTACAGACATGACTGGGTCAGACAGAGGTTACAAAAGCATCTCCCAAGTCTGCACTCTGTTAACTCCTCTCAGTGTAGTTTTTAAGTACATATATATATAAAACATGAGTAAGGACTCAAATACAAGAAGAGCAGAGTGAGATTTTCTGATCTGACAGTCACTGCCACATTCAATGATCTCATCTCTCAGATACATGACACCAAATCCTTCATTGGAAACTTGTTGAAAACTGGAAAGGGCTTGCAAGAATTACTTCAGAAGGAAAAGATTAGTTAGTTGAAATATATTTTCCATAGACCAGATGTGGAATTATGAGCCCTTCTGACTTGATCCCAACACTGACACCAGGTCCTTTGGCTTTCATCGGGCATCACAAAGCAAATCCCTGACACCCCAGGAGCGGCTCTGAAGCTGCTGTATCCAACTGCTCAACTCCATGCACCAACCCATCTGGGGCATTAGCAAAGGCAGCTCACATTTTGTGAGCTCTGGAGAGAATGACAAGCACAGGACACAGCAGCACCTTGAGTCCACCCACAAGCCAAAGAAATTATGCACAGAGTGGCCACTTACATCGCTGAGCTCTGCACGGCAGAGGAGACCTCCTGCTAACTCACTTGATCTTCTATACAATGTTACTGCTCTTCACAAGGTTTTATTCTTGGGGTTATTACTACTATTCCATGACAGAGTCCTTCAAGCTATTCCACAGTGCTGTTTCTCCAGACCCGAGCAGGCATCACAAAATACCATGACCTTGAACGCTGCCTCTCCCCTATAAAGTTTCCCATTCTCTGGCTGCCTACACTGGCATCTCCCTGCACCCCATTTTTTCCTGCCAGTGTTCTGTTTTCAAGCATCGTAGTCAAATATCTGGGACAGTTTCTTGCCTTGAGTGGAAAAACAAAAAACACTTCCTCCAACTTCCAGAGAAAAACTGTGTGTCTATATATTTAGCAACAAAAACTGGAGTAACATTTAACAAAGAATTTGTTCTTCCCTTACTGTAAAAGAACACTTCGGCATGTCAAGCTGACATTCTTCTAGTAAAAACCCATCTTGTTAGAAAATATTCTTTTTGGAACTGTACCAATATGTACTTAATGAAATACACACTTAAAAAATCAAAAGGGCTTCCTTTTTATTTTCACCCACAGGTGTTGTACTTTGTAAAAAATATTTTTAAAATAATCACTTTCACAAGATTAGGAAAAAATCGGGAGCTATAAGATGTTCTCTTTCTGCTCAGATAAGACAGTGCACAGAGACATTTGGGTCCTCAGTGCTGGACTGAAGACAAGCTCAGGCCCAGGCTGTGGTGGGATTTTTTCTGGATATACCGTGGTCATTCACGGTCAACAGGACTCCCCCACGGCCCCTGAGGCTGCTCTGAGCTCTGCTGGCAAATTACAGGGAAGAAGCTGAGTTTCAGATGAACCTTTTGCTCTGTCCTCAGCCAAGTACCATGTTCAGTGAAGTATTTAATCACATTTAAGTGCTTTTCTGTATCATGATGATCTTAGAATGCAAGCTGGAGGAGAGTAATTACAAAATAACTTCCTACAGCAGCCTGTAAGAGTGCCTATCCTGCAAATGACAGTGTAAAACAATGAAAAATCATTCCTGAATTGTTTTTTACCTTGATACAATAATCCCAAAGGTATAAATATTTTTAGGTCAGAATTCTTACACATGCATGAAACAAATGCTGTTTGCGCTTTCTAAGTTGCACTGGATAGGCAGGATTTGCTCAGGATATAAAACAGTTTACAAGGAAATGATAACTGATAATCAAACCAATAATGAGTCTTCAGTGGAAACATCAATTTAACATCCCAACACGCTACCAGTACAGAGCTGCATTTTGGAAACACACTGGAAGGGACCATCTTTTACAGCTACACTTCCTCCAAACAAACTAGTAGTACCTTGCATGTACCAGCCTTGCTCTCTTGGATTCACCTTAAGGAGGTGGCACTTCTCTTACCATTTGACAATCAACACTCCCACAATAAGTAACAAGATGAATCATGCCAGCAATCGCAAAATGCCCAAATTTTTCAAGGAAAATGGCTCCACTATCTACTCTTCTGCCTTAAAATAGGTCTTTCCTTCACATGCTGTACTGTGAACAGCCCAAAGACATTTGATTCTAGAATAATTTTGCTGTTTATAGTATCCTAAGCCAAAGCATATAACGCAGTGAATGCATTTATTTTTAACTCCCTGTCTCAATAGGGAAACTCTGGCAGTGAAGAGCAAGGACAGTCTCTGGAGTACTGTTTACTCCAGAGCCAAGGCTGAGGGGTGGCAAGGGATACCCCACAGCTGCATTTGGGAGGCAGGGGGGTCCAGAGCCACCACAAACACCAACTGGGCATGATTTTCATATCATCTGCCTCAAGAAATGCCCCTCTCAAGAGCTGTGTTGATGTTGAGTGCTGCCCACACAGATACTCAAACTCAGTACATCTGAACATGCTGGGAAGTGTGAGAAGTATCCTCTTCTTGTGTCAAATAAGAATGGGGTGCTGAGAGAGGGGAGACACCTCTGCTGTGCATCAGGAGCTCACCTCAGTTTGAAAAATAATATTAAAAAAAGAAGGATCTTCCTGTTGAAACCTACATTACTTGAAGAGCAGGGAAGGTGACCTCCTTTCCCTACTTTGTGTACCATATTCTAATTTTTTTACTCTGCCTCCAAAACTGTTGGCTAAAGTCAGTGTATTATGAATAGCNAAAAAAAGAAAGAAAGAAAAATTCCACATTTTTGGGTAACATACATTATTCATCAAAACAGTTTTGGTAAATGGTCCCTATTTAGTCAAATAATCCATATCCTATGAAGTACTGTCAACTTCTCTTTGAACATGACTTTAGGATAGTAATTATTTTGCTGCATTTCTGATAGTATTTGACAGTGGAGCAAAAAGTCCAACTTGGAAAGTTATTAGAAATGGAATCTGGGAGGGAACAAGGCCACCTGAAGAGACAAATGGCACAGGGACCTCTGCTGCAGCCACCAGAACCTCTGCTACCCTTGACCTTGAGACAAGAGAGTGCATGATTCTGGGGTCAGTCCAAGCACAACAGGAATTCTCCTCCTGGTGCAAAGGAACAAAAGAAGAGGAGGAAGAAAAACAGAAAGCAAATAAAACCAAAGACAGTTCTACTCATACATAATTGATAAGACCCATGAAGTCAATGAAATAAATGAGTTGAACCCAATTTTAGAGTGAATCTAAACTCTGAAGAAAGACCTTTTATCTGTAAACTACAGGTTATAAGCACAGTGCTTGCAGATCACAACCAACACGTGCAATTAGGGAGGAAAAGCCTGAAAATATTTGAGTCCAACAAAAGGAGGGCACAGGCAGCAAATAGGTTTGTACTATAATATGAAAAAAGTAACTTGCACTGAAATAAGCACTATATATTTAATATATGTTTTGCTGCATTTTTATGACTGAGATATATTAATAAAGGTTTCTTTTCCTTCTGTACCAAAGTCAGGATTCTAAATGAGAACAGAAGGAGCATGAAAAGTGGCTTTAGCATTTCTTTCCTGGAAACCAGCTACAATAGCAAAAACAATTTTGAAACTCAATCTGATTTAAACATCAGAGCTAAGAGAACACTTAGGGAAATGCTTATTTTAAACTCTCTGTAACCATAATTGCGAATTTTCATTCTGGAAACACACACAAAATTTCCACACGCAGAATAATCAGAAAAGATAAACAAAACATTTTATGTAAAATAAATGGATGCCTTATCCTGCAAAGACTTGAAAATATTTCCTGTTGCCAGCAAAAATACTCATAAAATTTGGAATGTGAACCAACAGCTGGGAACAGTTATATACAGGAGAACCAGCCGGGTCTGCAGTCATTTCGGAAATCAACGCACACAGTGGCATCCATAGGTTTTCATTTCCTCTGTGATAAGCCCTTCCCAGAGAGAAAACTCAGCGGTATTTCTCCCTGCCACACTTTGAAACCTACTATGAATTTCATAAGTTCATACTTAAGGGTCTACAAGAGACTTGAAAGCCCAACAGTCAACACAATGTGGAAACAGCGGGGCCAGGGATGAAAAGGACCCTTAGTCAGGTGGAAGCAGAAGAGAGCACTGAGGTAGCACCAGGCTCAGCCCACAGGCACAACTCTCACTCCAGGCATCCACTGACTGGTTTCTTGGTTCCAGCAGCGGGTCAGGACCAGTTTATTCATCTATGGGATGAATTTCTTACTGCAGCAAACACGCCTCTTATTTCACACAGGTTTTTCACTCTTTGTTTCAACAAACGTTCTTGATTTTTACTACACAGGATAAGAATCAAAAGCTTGTACAAGAAAAGGGCTTTCCATTCTGCACAAACAAGTACACAGCAAATAGACTCCTGCAGTTGACAAATTATTTGCTTCCTAAGAGACGAGGCCAACATTATAGAGATGGCAATGCCCACAACTGTTTTCAGATTCTAAATACAGGGGCAGATAATTGTATCTGAAATGTGAAGAGAAGAAACTAAACAGGTTAATTCAAACATGCAGATTTTGTTTCAGAAAAAAACCTTTCATTAATTTCCCACTTGATAATGAGATTTTGTTCCTTCCCTGCGGTATCTGCAATGTTAGAAAAACACTCTGTGTTTTGATAGCATTAAGAAATGCAAAAAGTCCATTTTGTAACTCTTTGTTTCTCAGTGTCATGTAGACATTTGCAGTGCTGACATAGGCATGAAACCTGGATATCATCTCTGAATGGAATAAGAGAATGGTGAAAAGCAACTGGTAAGCACCATTTCCTGAGAGAGAATTTGGCTTATTTCATTTTTAAAAACATAAAACCAGTTTGGGTTTTAACCCACAGTGTTGCATTACTCCAGCTGTACATTAACATCAACAGGCAAAACCCAATAATCTCACATAGGGCTTGTAATGGAGAAGTAAAAGCCCTCACTTTACAAAGTGCATATTTGAATATCAAGTTCATTTTGGGGCATAACAACACTAAATATGGCCTTGGTGAAGGTTTTTGTTTCCTCTTCTTTAAGCAGTCCCTACAGTTGAGTGTAGTCCATTGAATCAATCACAGATGAAGGCGACCTCTGCATTTTCATCCTGTTGTATATGATTTCTGAAGTTACGTGAGCTCAGTGAAATCAAGGACTAGTGTTCATCACAAGAGGAAAATTAAGCTTCAAGTCCTTTCATTAAGAACACCCAAGGAGAAGGATCTTAAATCCAGATAAAAGTATTACCATTACATATTTCAGTCTCATCTTAATACACAGTAGTTTAACCACATCAAAGACTGAGCTATTACTGCTATTATTAGAGGCCCGGAATGAAGTCCCACAGAAAACAGTGACAAGTCCAGTTCTCCCACATCCAGCTCTGTATTATAACAGGACCCCTTCCCTCTAGAGGTGCTTTCTGTTGTTCTCGCCTGTCAACAGCACTTTAGAACATAAACCAGATCTGCCTCCCTGCCCACAGGGTCAAGCTGATCAGAAGTTTACTGTTTTAAGGAAAGATGGATCCAGGAATTTCAAAATTCAGGAAATGTAAGAACTCCTGAAAGAAAATACACTTCCAGCAGGCATCGCTCCACTGAAGGCAGAGGAAAACCCACAGTCTGCTGGGGCTCAGGAGAGCTACAGTTCACACTAAGATGCAGAGACTTAGAAGGGCCAGTCCAGATCTAGTGTTGTTCCTCACCATGTTTCCATGAGCCACAGCAATTTTAAAAGCATGGACTCACGAGTGGGAAACCCATGTCAAACAAGTTCTCTCAGAGAAGGGGCCACAGAGGCAGCTCCAGGGGCTTCCACAGGGATAGCATCCTGTTGTTTGCTGCAATTCCTCCCTAGGTTTGTCATTTAAAGTGTTTTGACTTTTGTCTAATGCCTCCAGTCCTGTGTATAATTTTATCCCCTACAAACTCTTCCCTTCTTCCCCTTGTTGCACTTCCTCATGTTTCCCTTTCACAACTTCCTTTTTAGCTAAACTGAACCCAAATATATACGTGTGTGTTTAATAAAAACACACAGGGAGTATTTACCAACCCTCCCACAGTTTGTTTGTTCTAGGCCTTCTGTTGGCCTGTGTGAATCATCCATTTAGGCAGCAAACTCTCCAGGAAAAGGACTGCTTGTTGCTCTAAATCCATACAGAGCCTAGCACACCCAGCCCCATTCTTAATTATTATAATAACTCAGCAATGCACTCGGTTTCCTCGCTCCTGGAATGCTGGATGCTTGCTTTGTGTGCCTTCAGTTCCCTATTAAACACTATGGAGGAAAAACTACAGCAGGAGCAGCACGTGGGACACAGCAGAGCTTTGTGTTTGATGTGGAAACCCCAGGAGGAGCCGGCAGTGACCGAAACAGATCCTGCCCTCCCCACACAGAGCATCATCCGCAGCTCCCAGCAGGGCCCTCCATGGCCCCTCTTTTCTCAGATGAAATGCACAATTCCTGTTAACATCCACACCAATTTCATGTGCAGTTTCTGAGGAAAATCGAGCCCTTTCCACATGAGCATGACCTACTGAAATCCAAACCCTGGCAGAGGAAGGAATGGCATGTTCCTGCTCCTGGATGCTGTAGGACACTCCAAGCTCTGCCTTCCCAAACAAAAGCTTCTTTTCATTAAAGGGTAGAAAAAAAACCCCCTTTTATTCTCCAGCCTTTGAAGGGCTTACATCATCGCTTCTTCAATTTCAGGATTTCAGGGAAAACAAGCTTTCTGCAGGGCTGGTCAAATGACTGTTAACTAAGAATTCCTGGGAGTGTTTAATCTACACTCTCTATTAATTTATCATTAGGGTACCTTCTAATAATGACTCATCTAATGAAGAAACAAAACCACAGCAGAAACACTCCCCACTCCTACAGTATTAGTTACAAAGAGCCTGGGCATCTCTCCACAAAACAAGTCACCATACCTTTTTTTCCTCTCACCCCCTAATTAGCCTCAAGGCTTCCAAGGGAAAACCACCATGAGCTTTATATTTTGTACAGAAAATACTTTAACACTGGTCTTTCATCACACACATAAAAAGACAATTTCATCATCAGTTTTGTGTCCAACAGCTGCCCTCATTGTGAAGACAGGAATTATTTGTCAACAGGAATAGCATTAATAAGGGACAACATAGTTGCACCAGCCCTACAAGCTTTTACCTCTTACAATTAAGTAATACTTTCTCCCCCTCCCCCCAAAGAGCTCTCCATGCATATGCCTGTGATTCACTCCTTTTTGAGATACCCATGTAACCCAACAGCAACGCAGCCTCAAGAATGTTAGCACACAGTTTTCAGCAGGGAAATCCTATATTGCAGACTGAGGGAAGCTCCAAATTAAGGAAAATAAGGAAAACTTGTGTTTTATCAGGAACAAACAAATTGTGGTAGTGATTTTTTCAACAGAAGGCTCAAATGTGATTCCTCCCACGAGTCCTTCCACCTTTGTTTTACTATTTCTACAGCACAGGCTGCTTAAAACAGCTAAATGTACCAACAGCACCAAGTCAGGGCAAAGTCATTACTTCACCTACTTTCCCTGTCACCCGGCTAAGAAAATCTAAAAGTTATTTTTCAGACCTCAAACAACACAGGGCCTTTAGAGCACCAACAGAAATAGTTTTGAATTTCAGGCTCAATGCCATGCTTTTAGTTGCGGTTAGACTGAAACCCAATAGGGAATTACACCAATCTCTCCTCAAGTCTGGGCAGCAGTTTTCATCTGTCACCTGTAAATAAGCTGATTTCATGGAAAGCTTTGCTACAGCGAGTGCTTGGCCTACAGTCAGCCTTTGTCTTGACCTGTGCATTCATCAGAACTCCCTGTGAGCGCTTCCTGACCAAAGGGTGCAATGCACTCAGCTGTACTTTGGTACAGCATTTTCAGTGTGACCCACTGTAAATCCTGAGCCCCTTCTTGAGACTAAACAAGTGCCAGTTCCTGGTGGGTGACATGAGAGACCAAACAGGCTCAAAGCAAAGCCGGAGAGCTGGCACAGACAGGAACCACCACAACGACGTCACCCCAAGGCAGGGGGCGGTTCACAGGTCAGAACACCATCACCACACAGACTTCATCAACCAGATCTTGACAAAGCAGAGCCATCTTGGCAAAGCAGCCACCCCCAGTGGGCAAAACCAGCACCACAGAAAGAAAAAGCGTCCAGAAATGACAAGTCCAAGATGTAACTGCATCTTCTGTTTTGAGACTATGCACCAGTAAGCAATGAGAGACGCTGGAGGAGCTGGAGACTAGACCTGCCTGTAAGATTTTTCATCAGCATACTCCTAAGGAGAATTTGAAAAGCTTATTTCTAGAAAATTAATTACTTGGAAAAATGAAAATTTCTGCTTTGTGTAAGGCAGAAATAGAGACACATACTATGCACGTGTGGCTGAATAATTCACTCAGTCACAGTGCTTTGAGGTTCTCTGATTAAAACGTTTTCTTGTTTTGTCAGGTGGGTTTTGCTCATGGGGTTTTTTTGGGTTTTTTTTAGAAAATTCTAATTTGTTGAAAAAAAACCATGGTTTAGGAATTGTAGTAACTGAATTTAAATATTAACAGTATTTAGACAGAATGCCAGCAGTAGAGAACACTAGATTTTAACAGCTTTAAAGTTTATACAATGCTTGTATATATCACATGTATTATATATAACATATATACACTTGTACATAAATATCTGTGGCAAGATTAAGAATCCAAATTAGAATCACAGTAGAAGTTTTTCAATCAAAACAGACCAGATCTACCTGTCTCAATTTGTTTTAAAAGCAAATTTTTGCCAATTTATGGCAAGAATAAACGATAACACATTATAATTTCTCAGGTAAGGCAAATGTTAAGTTCCAACCCAGCTGAGAGCCCTGTTTCAAAACAACGACAATCTTAAATGGTGAGCAGAGCTGGAAGTTCAGAGGAGGCAAATATTAAAGGCTCCATGCAAAATGAACACATTCATTTTAAACTAAGATCTTCTATTACCCGTGTCATTTATGTCACAAGCCAAGTCAACTTCTGACCTGAAAGAGCATTTTCAATTTGTGAATAGGCACTCATCCCCCCAGAAAAAGCTAGCAGAGAATAATTTTCATGTCCATGTATTTCTGTCAAAGCATCAGTAAATTTGTGGTCACTGCCATAACACAGCAGAGCACACTGATCACAAGATGTGAAATGCTCTCCAAGTGATACAATTGTTTAATCTACAGGACACTCACTACTAACTATCAGCTGTGACTAACTTTAGCCTAAAAAGTGAAACATCAGATCCCAAAAAAAGCAAATCAACTTTGGCAAACACAGATTTAGACATTCTGAAAGGTATTTTGTCTCTGAAATTAATTGTAGTAAGAACATTAACTGAGGAGAGTAGTAAAATAACAGGCCTTATATTTTCTGTGCTTGTTGTCATTAAATAATCCCCACCAATGATTGCAATCCAAATCCCTCAATGTAGAAATAATAAAGGAGACTACACATAGAAGGCACCTGAAGGAATCTGCACTAGAAACAAGCCTTGGACAAAACCACGAGAGACTTACTTCATCTCATCACCTGAAATGAAAAGCTTAAACATCAAGCCGAGGGATACACAAATGCAACCTGATTATTCATATGGCTGCCTGTGCAAATGTCTCTCTCTGACCTGGCCCCTCAAGCACTCCCTGGCTTCACACAGATGCTTTCTTTCCCCTCTGTACCAGACTACTGAGCAAACAGAGCACACAAATCCTTAAGGATTTAATAAAAGATGTGCTTTGGATCAGAACATTTAGGTTGACTTTCCAACGTGACACAGGTAGACATCAGTACTTATGAATTCCAACTGATTGCAGGGAAAGTTTTTCATCCTGGCAACACGGTTGCCATAGCGATCCCGGCTGATCCGATATTCTTAGCAACCGCAACTAAGTCTCCAGCCCCAGCACTCCTGGGTTTCCTCCAAGGCTAAGCTGCATAACCTCACTTCCAAAACCCCACTGACCACTAGCAGAACCATTAGGGTAGCAAGAGTTGGTAGCTGAGGTGCCTTCTCCACAGGTACCCACCTGACACACCAGTACAAAGTGCAATTTCCAACTGGGAGGGCACAGCAAATCAAGCTTGGCCTCCAGATAACATGCAGGAAAAGACAGTCATGCTGGACCTACCCAACCAATGCTTTCAGATCCTCAGGACACAAAGAGGAAAGCAGCAACGGTCTGTGATGCTCCAAGACCATGAAAATCCACCTTATTATTTCACACACATCATTCCTCCGGCCTCAAGTGGTATTAGATACAGTCAATCTAAAGGTACATCACTAAAATCACAACAAGATGCAAAACATCATCTCAAGCTTTATACCACACAGCAACAGAGGAGTTAATTATTAACACCATTAACAATGGCCTCACACACAACTAGGCAAACTGTATTTGCAAGCAGGCTTCCTACCCAGTTGAAGATAAATCACAGAAGATAAACCACAATACCTGTGCTACTCCAACTACACACACTGTGTTTGGCAACCACCTCCAGTTGCCGTCAGAGCCTGTGGGCTGCCCCTGCTGCTCACGGCTGGGCTTCCCTCCACCAGCCCCAGAATAAAGCGGGGCTGCTCATGCTGATTCAAACTATGACTGAGTGACTCACAGCCCTTCATGCAGGTGAAGCTTTGTGGACTTCATCTGGGAATGAAATTGGGCATAGAATAAACTAGCACTCACAGCAGAGATGGAAGTGAACTGGATAGAGTGGCTACTACTGAAACACAGGTTTGGACCTGCTAACCAGTACAGAAGTGCTTCCACTACAAGTACTTGATAGTGCCAAGAACAATGGATTGGACAGCTGCACACAAAACCTCATCAAGGACCAAGTGCTCTGATCTGGATTGGTACTCACTAAACATATCGCTCACAGGACCTGTAAATTAGCAAAATGCTGCTCAAAACAAATAATACATTACAAAGCATAAACTACATGCCCAAGAAATCCGACAAAATATTTTGCAAGTGTTAATACATGTGCTCATGGCTGGACTCTGATCTGAAAAGTCTTTTCCAACCTAAGTGTTTCTACAGAAGTAGACATTCAGGGAGGTCTCTTCAAAGGGAAAGTTTGCAGGCTGCAGGCAAACAAGCAGAAAACACTACCTAACTACACATTCTGAAGTAAAGGAACCAAAGAAATATAATGTACAAGGTGTTTTTGCCTCAGTTTTCAAAAGCCAGGGAATAGCAATTTTCAGCTAAGTATGTTCTCAGTGTCAGGGTATGTTTTTTCCATTGTTATAGTAAATTACAAGTTTCAGCTAAGATCAGGGACCAAAATGCACTCACGCTACAGACGTGAAATGAGAGACTTGTCACTCAATGAGGTTATTCAGTGTTCCTACACTAGAAAGCTCCTGATACATTTCTGGCTCCCTTCCTGAATAGAATCCTCTGAAAGTTCCCTGCTGTAATAATAAGGACCCCTAGTCTGACACCTCAAAATCTGCAATCTGCAAGAAACATTGCAGGAGGACAACAGCTGCTTGGCAAAGATCCTGATCTTGACCCCATGTACCATCACCTTTCCAAAATCTCTCTCGTCTGACCTCAATATAACATGAATAAAATTGAGATTAGGTTTGACATTTCGGTTTTACTATTTATCAATTACAAGATAAGCAAAATTTTGACAGATGGTCAGCTAACAAGCAGAGAATTTGATAAGTGTCAGCTACTGCTTTACTTCTCCATTTCCTGCATATTCCTCCTCAGAGGGGTCCTGGGAAGATGCAAGAGATGGCGTTGTGAAGCGTCCAACAATATTGTATTTACTTGGACAGATTCTGTGGTCCCTTTCAAGTGTGCTATATATAGCTGATTATTTTGCTTTTTAGCCTAGAAAAGGAAAATCACAGCTGACACAGATTTCTTCTCAGCAGTTGCCTGCAAGCCCTGGCTGCAGATCTCCTCCCACAGCACAGAACAAGCAGCAGAGTCCTGTGGTTACAGGTGCTCTGACTGAACACTGGACATCTACTTGTGTTGTTTTCTGTTCCAAAATTAAGGACAGATAACAAATGGGAAACATTAGAAATATCAGTCCTTCAGGTCAGTTACCAGCTTATTGTATTTGCAATTTAACCCAGCCGTAAAACAGATTCCACAGAGCATATCATATTAACCATTGGGCTTAATGCATTCTGCAATCAAAGCTAAGGCTGCATAAATTGCAGTATCCAATTTATACACACAAGCTTTTTACTCTTCTTTTTTTTCCACAAGACCAAAGAAATGCCAATTGACAACCTTTCACAGTTATGTCACTTTGATGGAGCTGAGCCAGAACCCCCATGTGAGAAACCCTTACATAATTTATTCAGGTCATTTTCATTCGGAAGAGGTGAAAAGACATATTTTTAAGATTCCATCTTAAACATTGCAAATTTTCCAATTTTAACCTTTTGAAAGTGCTTTTAGTAAATGAAAAGAAAGCTGAGGATGCCACCATCCCCCCGACATGATTTATCCTCCTTCCTTTCAATAATCTCCTTATAAAGCTCTGTTTTTCAAGGTGAGAAAACGTTGGGAGCTCTCCCCATCAGCAGCATATGGCACATTAAACAAACTTGCTCGTGTCACACTGAAGTAAAGGGTGCTAAAAGAACATCATGCTTGCAACTCTATGAACTCAAGCAGTACGAAAGCCAGAATTACACAGTTTAAATCTGCCCTTTTGTACATATCAACATTGTTTATCACATTACTATAGAATGGAGTCTTTTTTCTGGAGGATCCAATAGTAATTAGGGGATGCCTCATCCAATCTCCATTTTTGGCCCTATTCTTTCTTTTTAACTGTTGTTTTTGTTGGTTTTTTTTTTTTTTTCAACAGAGTGTCTTTGTCCAGCATCAGAGCTGTTATTGCTCCTCACCCATGGATTTTTTTACCAGTTTGAATAGAGCCCTATGTTAAAAATAATAACCAATCTATGGCACAAGTTCCTGGGCTGTGAAAAGCCTGCACCAACTCTAGAATGGTTATTATCACGTACATTCTCTCAAAGCAAGAAGTTAATTCTCCTAATCTATGGTATCTGCTTTTGTTCACAGATACAAGACAGTGAATTTGCAATGGTTCTTTAATTTTAAGTCACTGTAATTAACAGGTTCAAAGATTTTTTTAAGAAGAGAGTAAGTGTGCACTTATACTTGATTTCTGGAACTCCCTGACTGAACAAACGTGGGTTAATACACTCAGGTTTTCTAAGACAGCCTTGAACTTCATTGAAAGGAATTCCCGTTTATTGGTGGCAAAATCAGGCCCACCAGTAGAGGGGTTCTAAAGCATACCTTATTCATGCACAAAGAAAAGAACTTCCTCAAATTGCTGAAGGAAGATTCTCAAACCTTCAGCAGTTCACACCTGACACAGTGAGGCTGTTTCTATGAAGGGTTATTTGACAATTCCTTGAATAAGAACCCAGCAAGCTCAGCTGCTCCTGCACCTTCACAGTCAATGTGTGCACAGCAAATGCAATTGGTGGCAGGAAAAAACCCAAAATCTGACATTAACAGCAAAGGTCACCAGCAGACAAAGCAACATGGCAAGAGGGACAGCCAACTACTGCTTTTCTCGTGTGCTGTGGGGAGACAGAGGCATACCACACAACCATGCTCTGTAGCTGAGCACAGACATCATTTCACACTGTCCTGGAACGGCTGGGGTGAGAAGGGACCTCAAAGATCAGGCAGTTTCACCCCCTGCCATAGGCAGGGACACCTCTCGAGCACATCGCTCAGAGCCCCACCCAGCTGGTCTTGAACACCTCACACAGTGCCTGAAAATCAGTGCCTAATTCTAGGAGCATGTTCAGAGTTTGCTCCTGCAAACCTGCACAGCTTCGTGCTCTTCGAAAACATGTTTGCAAATTTAGCTCCATCTGTTATTAGTCAGGAAAGAAACTGACTTAGGTTGTTAAGTCTTATCCCCTACAACCATAACCCTTAAGCTGCAGTAAAATAAAAGCCACAGAGCTCATATAAATTTCTCCATAGACTTATAACTTGGAACAAATATTTTTACACTGGACAGAAGCCTGAGATTTATTCCCTGGACATTCTGTGTCTGCAAAAAGATGGCAAATGGTCTACTTACTGGATCTTTGGGAGCAAAGAGGGGATGGTGGTGTTAGTCTGGAGCACTTCAGGTAAAAAAAAGAGAACCAAAAAAACCCTGTCCCACAGTGCCTAACACTTGTTTTCAGACTATACTTACTTGTCAGAGAACTAAAAAGGAGGAGATAGGGCTCTCCTCAGGTTTTTTAATGTTTTTTTTCCTGCTCATTTTATTTTTTAAGATGTCAGTTTTTCAGTAGCTGTTAAGCCTTGAGCTCTAACCCAAAGTGAATAAATATACAAATAGAGGGTTTATAAAAACCCATTTGGGATATGTCCTATATAGCTGAGAGAGGCTAAGATTTTATGCATATTTAGCTGAGTTATTTTAAAAATTCCTGGATAACAGAATGGCCTGGGAACCATGGCCATGGCATGGGAGTCAGAACAGATCAGGCTGGTTCCAAGGAGTAACCAAAGCTTCAAGGCCGTGACAGGAGGAGGTGTGAGGCACACAGATGAGAATGGGAAGACTTGCTAGAAGAACAAAGAAAATCAGACAATAACAATAATTGTGTGGAACAATGAGATGTTTACAAAGCAAAATAGAAGTTTAAAGACTAACCCTGAAGGGAGCAGTTATGAAACGACAATGCAGACAGTATTCTCAGGGCACTGGCCACACTCATTAAACTATATATAAACACTCAAATGACAACTCAGCACTTCAACAATCTTTTCAAATCTTCCAGCTATTATAAAAACACTCTAAAGGGAAGAACAGTGGATTGCCTTTGGTTTCCTTCATATGGAAAATCCTGCCAGGCAAGCAAAAGCCACGTAACTCTCTGCCATAAAATACTTTGTAATGAGAATATTCAATAGCACTATTATTAACGTCAGCAAGCTGTAACTCCGATGGCCTAAAAAGCTACCAGCAACTAAATCCTCATGATGGATTTGTTGTTTCTTCATACGAGGCTGCTGTTTCTGATTATTTTAATTGGTTACTGTTCGCAATACCATACTTAGGGAAATTAGGCAATAAATTATATAGCTAATCATGTGGTCACAGAGATCATATAAACATCATGTTGCTGTGCTAGGAAACTGCCTGCTGCTCTGCTTGGGGCTGCAGCAGAAAACCAACACAGTCTGTCACCGAGTCGATGTGGATGTTATGAGCTCCATGCCCCACAGGCACGTCCTGCTGAGACCTCAGCACACAGCAGGGCATTTCAGAGGCAGAGAACAGTGGAACAATCCCAGTCAGGAAAGACTCCACTGCTGCATCCCTAGGACAGTGAGGAATGAGGGAGGATCTGGGACATCCTGCCCCAGCACCTCCAACCTCTTTTCCTCCTGGACTCGCATTAAACAGTCAAGCCAGAGGCTCACCAAATCTCCACCTCTTTACATCAGTTAACATTCATTCACTCTAATTACTCAAATTAATAAGACAAAGGTACAAATACTTTATTTGTAGGCACTAATTGCAATTAAGGTATCACAGTTCTGCCACAGGGCAAAACTCCCTTCCCACACTGCCCTAAGGTGAAGCTCTCATAAGGAACTACGCAGAAAAAGAAATTCAGGATGCATGTAGGACCCCGTTCTCCCTTCTCCCAGTTTCCTCTTGCCACTCTAATTTGTCTCAAGACATTGAAAAGCCTTGGTGAAAATACAGCTGAGTGGGTGATATAGTATATTCAGATTTGGTTCACATGAGATTTGACTGGGTCAAAAGACTTCTTCAGTAAATTTTCATTTCCCTAGGAATGAGATCTACATACTAATGGGGAACTCCCAGTGTTTTCTAAGATGAGAGAGGTTCACATTAATGTTATTCCTTTCATTTTTTTGATGTATTCTTTCCACTGAGTTGCTGCAAGGAACTCAAGGAAGAAAATGCTGTTTAAAAAACAGGGTAAAATTCCGCTATCACAGAAACACAGAGTAACTCCTGAGAAAACAGGCAGGAATTCTGCAGTACTCCCCTCATTGCAAACTGAACTGATCTGAGCCACATCAGCTGTCAGAGGATGGCTCCTTTTGTTACATGGAAATAACCTGGAAGCTGATCTTTCCCTAAAAATTTCCAGCTAAAACTTTGACAATTCAAGTTTTCCAGCATGTTCTGTACTGTGTAACTAAAATTTGCATTGCTGCACAGAAATAGGTCAAGGATCTAATTTACTTATAATTAGCCTATTAAATTGGTAAACAATAATCCTGCAGAACTTTTTACTTGAAATGTGTATATAAAGAGTAACATTATTTCAGCCATTCTAGCCTAGTATGAGGTCAAGATAACTGAACTTTGAAATTGCCTTCCAAGTGTGAAGCCAAGAGACTCAGCAAAGCAGAAGCATCAGCTGAGATCATCGGAACAACCACATCCCAGAAAGTTCCCTCCTGTGAACAAACAGAACCTTCAGTGTTCTTGGGTTTGTTATCCACTGGTGGGCTATGCCATAATCAATAGCTATTGATTTACCTTCAGATTACACAATCACAGAATCATTTTGGGTGGAAAAGACCTCCAGGACCATCGAGCCCAACCACTAACCCAGCACTGCCAGGGCCACCACTAAATCACATCCCTAAATGTCATTTCCACATGTCTTTTGAACACTTCATTAATTCTGGCAAAACGACTAACTAGTTAAAATTAATTCCAACTTCTAAGTACTAAAGTGTTGTCCAAACTGCCTACACCACACAATACTCCAAGCTTTGCCACAGCTCTTTCCTCCCTAAGGAGATAACTGAGTGCAAGCTACAAGGAATTTTTTATTCATGTAAAAAACAGACCATAAGATGTGGAGAAAAAACACACACAAATTTCTCAAATTCAGTAAATCACATCCTACTGTTTCTCTGGCCACTGATACAAGAGTGAGAAGCAGAACATTCTATGTATATTAATTTTAGATTACTTTGTTATTAATTAAATGCTTACAAGAACAAACCACATCTGTAAAACTTTAATAGGCACTATGTTATTGGGAATCTATAACTGAGTATTTGTTTTGGAATTAATATATATGAAAACAACAACAACATTACTATACTGCAGGTAGGAAGAGTCACCTTTCTCTTCCACCACCCTTATTTCAAGAAGTTCACAACCCTAAGAACTCTCAAAAGGGGAAAAAAAAGTGATGAACATCACTATAAAGTGAGTAAGGTCATGCTAAAAAAAAAAAATCCAGAACAACAAAAGCCTTGGGGATATTAATAATGCATAGCCAATACCAAAATTCAAAGGCCTGTCAGAATCCATGCAAGCCCAAGTTAATTTTGCAGAGACATTACTGCAGAGATAATAAAACGAAAACAGCAGACTTGTTTGTAGTGACAATAAACCCATAAAATAGCAGCATACAAAATAAAAAGGTACAGCATTGGAAAAACTAAAGAGAGGAACAATATTTCAGATCACAAAAAACAAGAAGTTTATTTGCTATGCCACGGCACATTATCTAATGCTCCTGAGCGGGGCCATCAACAAAGCAGAGGAAAAGGATTCAGGGGCTACTGGGGAAGGCTAAATCATCCAAGTGCTCCTGGTACCAGCACCCCAGGGCTCTACACAGCATGGATGTCCTGAAGGGGACTGGAAAGATGAACTCAACCACCTTCTATCCAGCCCTGGTAAGATCTGAGGAGCAAAACTTATAAAGCAGCTGTTCTTCCATGCAGGAACAAGATATATTACATGTATGGAGATTGCTATTCAGTGTTAAAGCTGGAAGCCTGGACTCAAATCTCCCACAGCTATCACAAAAAACTTAGCAGGTTAAGCCCTCTGAAGTCCCCCTGGAACAATCCTATAGGGACCCTCACACTGTATCATCTTTCTTCCTTTTGTTTTTCCAATGTTTTACATTGGGGGGTTGAGGCAGCCACTACATGAAGCTTTGCAGAGTTAACATACACAGGTATCTGTCCTCAGAATATGCTTTTTCTTTAATTAATACTATTGAATCGTGTTAATCAAACAAGATGCCACAATTGGATTCAAGGTATCCCTATTTTTCATAGTCAATACTCCATTTACTCCACGTGTCAGACCTAGTGTTTAGGTGGTGCATTGCTATAAATCCCTCAGAGTAGATGCTCTCAGCTCCAAAATCATTAGAAACTACTGGGTTGTATTTCAATGCTTTGTCTCTACTTACTGGATATGTGCCAGTGCACATTCTGTATTGACATGTGAAATGAATGGCAGTCAGGAGCTTAAATAACTTCAAACCCCTGACTCAAGCACCACACTGAGATGCTTTAGAATACACTGAGATGGAAAACTGATAGAAAGGGCACATCTTTTAAATTTTTGTCTCAAATTCTTCATTTATCTGACAAAAGTGTAGACAGAGCACCAAAAAGCAATCTTATGCCTGCTTTATACACGAGTATTGGAGCACATGCTCAAACTTTGTCACACATGAATTCCAATAATGTTCAGCAGAAAGCACCAGTATGTTGTGGAGTAGTCAGAGTTTATACATTTCCATCTAGTTACATCCATGTTACTTTTAACACATCTGTTTCTCTCAGCTGTCAGACTTGGGCTCAATTTTCAGATACTGGCCTGTGCTACTGTTCCAAATTAAAACACATTATGAGCTCCCTGACCCGGTATTTGCTTTCCTCTAATCACCTCGTGGCACAGCTCAGTGTACAGTGGCTCATTAAAATCCAGCTAAATTGAGCAAAGCTAAGTGCTATATACTGATTGAATTTTTCCCAGGGTGCACAGATTGTTTAACAGAGCTGATTTTTTTCTGTTGACACTGGGCATTTTAGACTTATGATAGCATTTTGTTCTTTAAGCATCTGAAAAGCCTGTGGGGTGGGTAGGAAGGGGTAAGTCATAATGCTACAAGTAGAACATACAATTGTTTGTTCTGTGTTTCCATTTCAATACATATATTTTTTAAAAAACACAAGTCTGCTAAAGTGACAGAACAGAGAATTCAACCCAATGCCATCTTCAGTGGAATTTCTACTTTAGGTCACTGTTTGGTAATTCAGGACAAATCTACTCCACATTTCAAGTTTGCTTCATGTCTGCTCAGCACAGAACTCATGTTAGAAAATGGTGATACATAAGGAATGAGTCATCCAAAGTTGTTATTTCTACTCATTTGTCTCCTATACAAACAGAAGTGTAAAAAAAAAAAGCTTCAGTAGAATTACTTACTTGAGTAAAGGCTGTGGAATATGACTGGCTCAAACAACTTAAATCCTCTAAAGTCAGTGGCTTCACATAGGTGAATCCTTCTGCTAATTATGTTGTATTACCCCAGGCAGTTATTCGATTTATGCACCTTACCCCCATTCATCACTTACATATAGCTTAAAAAATACCTTCAGTAATTTCTGCAAAGGCCAACATGTAGCTGAATATAACACAGGTTTTAAAACTACTTCCTCAAAATATCAAAGAGATAAAACCAGCTCAGAACCACTCCTAATGAACAGCTTCTCTTTGTTCCAGTAATTTGCCATGCAACGATGCAATGAGACCAAAACACAAGGGGCAATTCAGTATCACAAAATACCAAAATGAACATTAGTTAAAAGCACATAAAGTGACAGCATTATATCACACAAAGAAAAAACGATGAAAACAGAAGCAGACAGAACTGAAATGGAAACTCCTTCAATTCTTCTATCAAACATTCAAGTCATAAAAAGTTCAGGGTAGGTCTCTGAAATGGGTTTTTAATCGCTTGCTTATTTTGTTCCTACTCTAATGGTATAATTATTCTCCACATGATGAGTGAAGAAGCAGAAATCTGTCAGAACCCTTTTCCTAAACCATCTTGCAGGACCAGATATGAACACCAAAGAGCGTGAAACACAGCACATGTCAAGAGGACACAAGCTGCGGGGCTGATTGGCTATTTGGGTTCTGTATGGAGAGGATCTGATCCATTAGCACAGGGAGATTAGGAATTGCTCTGCTACAGCTTTGGCTCTATCCCTCCCCTTTTGTTGTAAAATTATTATTTTTAAACGTTGGGTTGAGTTCTAACTGATCCCTGAGTGATCAGCTGCAAGGGAAAAGGCAAAGCAGTAAAAAGAAAAGTGCTTTACCAGCACAGGAACACGAGGAGGAACCGCTGCAGTTAACAGTCCTATTATAAGGTTAAGGAAACCGACTAAGCCAATCCAAACAACAATGCTCAGGAGTTATTGCATTTGGGTTTCAGCATCAGGAGAAAGATTATTTATGCAAAATTAATAAGAATCTTGGTCTTTATGTGAAATGCTACAAGGGAATTTCTTTTGTGCCACTGATGTAATGGAATATTTATGAGCGCTGGGAATCAGGGCAGTCAGAATTACGAGGAACAGAGGTCACAGAGGGTAGGATTGCAAGGTTACATTGGTTGGAGCTTTCCTTTTTGGTTGGTTTTTGTTGAATACATGCAACCATGCATCTTTACAGGTATTTTTACTGTCCTGAACAAATAAATAATTGTTGTGAGTTTGTCTGGACATGACCTGGATACACACACTGCAATGCCAATTTTTATTTATTTTAATAAGTATCGCCATTTGCACCAGTTCACCAACATGCACCAAGATCCCAGGGCTCAAACACATCTCATTTTTAACCATAAAACTGCTTGAAGCAAAAAATCAAAACAAGTACAAAGAGATCATACTGAGCTGAGCATATTAGACATGTATAAACAGGTGGATGGACACAATGCTAGCCATTCCTGGAACAATATTTTAATGGGCTTTTTGATTCTGTGCAGTTACTGGAAACTTTAAAACAGCAACCAAAGCAAGAAACTTCCATTCTCAAATCCAATTTGCAGAGCATTAAAACACATACTTGCATAAACCAAGGAAACACCCTAACCTTCAGCAACTGTTTTGCTCATAAATTGGGGTAGAATCTTTTTACTGTTTAATTGGTGAGAAGATACAGGGTTTCACAGTAAGACTGGAACACACATCTTTTGTCCTTTTCTTTTGTGTCCACACAAAGACCCCAGTTTAGCAGAGCACTGAGGGAATCTCCTGAGACAGGCAAAGTTCATGAAAATATTCATAGGAGGAAAGGTATGTCATTATCCTCAGGCCCTGCCGACTAGACTGTAATTAGAAAGATCCCTCTTTTTTAGCAGATGGGTCTCCTGGCCTCTTTCCAGTCTGTGCTTCATGTTGTCTATTGTGGCAACCCAAACTGTGAAGGAACGAAGTAAAATAAAGTATTTCCTAGTCTACCTTTGTACAAAACCAACTCTCATATGTGAATATGATTTTGTAATTATTTTTAAATAAGAGGCACAAAGGCTTGGTAAATTGCTAACTGGCTATAGGATCACCCACCCCAGGATACCCTGGATCAAAGCTCCTTCAGCACTGCAGGGACAGGGTCATTATTCCGTGACAAGACGGTGATCTCTTTCTAATTCCTCCAAGACAAGTAGCTGTCATAAGGAATACACTTACAAACAGCCTTTGTTGGCAGCCTTAGCACAAAGATCAGACAAGAACTGAAGGGCTGTTCACTTCTTTAACAGCTCTACCAAGTCAAAGCCAGCCTGGAATTGGTACCAGAGCTATCCGCTGTCCTACTGCACAGAAACCTTCAGGGCTGTTCAGTTTACCCTAAATCACAGGTATTTTCTCCCCCAGTCCCACCAAACAAACCCAACAGTGAAGAGAGTGGTTCAGTTCTGGCTAGAAAACAGCTAACCAGTGAAATAGAATCTCCATGCCTCTGGAGGAATGGCTAAGAAGGAAAGATATAATATCAATATTCATCAAGACCAGGACATTTTCAAGAACATAATAGCAGGCACAAGTAGAAGTGGTGTCATAAACCCTTCTGTGCTGTTTCAGCAGCATTTCCCCAGTGAGTTCTGACAAGAACCGAATCCCTGCATGAAAACACCGTTCAGATTCCAGAGCCACGTGCTGCTTGGTCTCTGCAGCTAACACAGGTTGTCAATTAACGTGAACTGTGGAGGTGATCCAAGGGATTGGGGTAGGTCTGCTGGGAACTCCCCAGAGCCCATCAGACTCATTTTACACAGGCTACTGAATAGCTATTAAATGGTGTCAATTTTCCCTCACTGCTACAGCTGAACAAATAATGAGAAAAATGATATGCAAACATCCCCGTGACTTCTGCAGGATTCTGCTCCAACTGTGTTCCCACCACATTTTCTATTTGATTATCACAGACATTTTAAGGGAAGAGTTTGCTCTCAGCATCCTCTCAGGACAACAGAGCAAATCTTACCACCAACAGCAATTTTCAGCAGGGGGAAAGAATTATTACGCACAAAACTATGATAAATAACAAACAAGTTTGTTAAAATTGCAATCTGTTTGCAGACAATCTGCAATCAAGAAAGGAGGTTCATTAATCAAGCAAATTGTTACTGGAAAATTTGTCTTCCACAGTTATAATCACTCACACATAGCCAGGGCACATGGAAACGGAGATATGAGAGTCCTGCCACCCATTCCTGGTGTTACCTGCTTGTCCCAAAATGGACATTTAATTTAGTGACTTTGTATGTGGAATGAGTACCACAAACATGGCATCTCTTGTAATGAACTTCAGCACAGACTGACAAAATATTCTGCACTAACACAGCACACGCCCACTAAAGGCTCTTATTTATCTGGATTCAGCCATAGCTTCCAGTAACACATCTACTACCTACCAGACTCCTACTCCCTCTTGGAGGCTGGAAAAAAACCCCAAACTTCTGGAATTATTTTGGAGGAAGATCAGTCATTTTGGCAGAATTGCTTCTGTCTGGCATGTAATTAGTTTACTTGGGGAAAATCATTTGCTCCCTATTCGCCTACAAGCTCTTCTGTCTGCACTGAGCATCCAGAGAGGAAAGCTGGAGGTTAAAATTAGCAAGGAACGCAGATGCCTTTGTCTCCTCTCATTACCTCCTCCCACAGTGGGTGTCTCGCATCCAATCTGAGTGGGGATGAAAAGCACACATCTACAGCTAAAAAAATAGCAAAAACAACCCCTCTTCAAAACAAGGGATACATCAGACCTTCCTGGTCAGCTACTACTTTGCAGATCATTTTCCAAGCAGCAATTAGAGTATGTGGCTTCATTAGCATCTTAGGGTTGTAATCCCAACCCCAATGTCAGTATTAAATTCCATTATCTCAAGACAAGCAAATCAGGAGAATATGACAATTAATCCTTCAAATTACTTGAAAGAAAACAACTAATCTTCTGAATAGTCTGTTTCTAGGATGACATGCTGTAAAAACAAGAACGTCAGCACTGACTTCAGCTCCGCAGCCACAGAAAAAAGAGCATCTGTTTTTCCTTCCTGGCACGTACTGAACACAAGTGAAACATTCTCATATATTAGAGATACACTTACACCTTTAAAAAATATCATCAAAGTAAAAAAACACAGAAAACAGTAATTCCTGCAGCCACATCTTCAAATAATTTTCAGAGATCTATGTACAACCTGACAAACAGTGAGTGGGAACAATAAATTCCAGCACCTTATAAAAAACTTCCCTTCAGAGAGTCTCCTATGTGGCATCCAGAAAGAAAATAACAGCTGGGTTTAGGACATTGCTCTTTGCTACTTGCACATCTTACCCATACAAACCCTGACCAGTGAAACCCTCCTTAACAAAACCAAAATGATACACCAACCCAACATTTCCAATTTAGTTTTCATCACGCCATGCCATGTGTTAGGAAACAGAGGGAAAAATATATAACGAAATGTTAGATTTGTGTGTGTGTGTGTAGAGAGAGAACACAACTGGCATTACTGTTGTGATAAATCCATTTCTACAAGATAAAAGTCCTGCATTTTTGTCTGATATGCTCCTTCTATACAGAGCCATCTCCTCATCCTTTTCTTACCTGCTAACTGCAGACACTAGCTGGCAGGCAGCACAGAACAACACCAAGATAACATCTCTAAAACGTGTCAGAAGCCCTAATAGTGCAAAATATTACAAGTAAATTAATGCTTCTATCAAATGGCTGACAGCATCATAAAGGGTCATGGTTTATACATACAGAGAACACTTCTTGAAAAATGACTCAGCCATCTCCTGCTCCCAACCAGAAACCAAGAAAAATGAGAGCTACAGTGCCCTGGAATAACCCGAATAAGCAGATCTTTCCTCACCCAGAAAGACTTGAGACACTACTGGAGGGGGAAGAAAAATCTTTATTAGAGGCAATTTACTTGAATAAAGATCCCAAAGCAAGCAAGCAAACTCCTGGTCACAAGGTCTACTCAGAAATTCATAAACCTCCAATAACAATCTCTATTAAAAAATTATAAAGATGTGGTTTGTTAATATAAGAATTTAATTAATAATGAATTAATTACAAAATAACATATATAGGATGTTCTGCACTTCTGTAAGCCTCCGGTATCTTCAATTAAGTATATTAATGAAGGCTCCTGTTCAAATCCAGCACTACTGCCTATTCATAATTTAAAAAGCAAGGGAAAAAATGTCATGTTTTTGAATGGCACCAATTCCTACAACAAACTTGTTTCACACAGTGTACAGTGTGTTATTTTACCAGTCACATAAATCCTGGGAGCTTTCACTGGCTCTTGGGGTTATCACAATTTTTTTACTGCAAACCTAAATAGAGCGGGACCAAACCCCATGTTGTTTGTGGAAAAGGCCCCACAGGACACAGAAAGCCACCACACCTCATCAGATTCCTTCTGATAGCCTGAGTGACGTTACAGGGAGTTAGGAATGGGAAGCCAACAACTTCCCAGAAAACAGTGTTCTTGGCTTACATACCTTATCATGTAAGGAACAACTCCTTAATCATTAAAAATTAAGTGCTAAAATGACAAGTTCAGCATTTTTCAATTCCAAAAGCTGAGACTGTTAAGAAAGAACTGTTCTGGGTTTAGGCAGGATAGAAATAGCAATAATACAATTAGGAATAAAATGTTTCCTTTTCAATTAAAGACTAGAACTGAACAGAAATTGAAAAGCAGAGATAGGTTGGGATTATGACCCCTGAAATTATGTATAGCTTAATGCCAGAGTCTGATTTGAGCTACTACAGCCTCAAAGGGGTATCTTCAACTGGCTGAGGTTTAATGGAACAAAGGGATTCCAGAGGCATTAGTATTGAAGAAGAGAGGAGGTTACAAAGCATTTGCTCTCTGCGAGTAAAATGGGTAATGAAATTATGCAGCTCCTTTCTTCCCCTGCTGTCAGCAGACCCTGCAGACTCATTACTGCCACTTTTGACAGCTGCACTACAACATGGGAATCCACAACATGGGAATCCATCTAGGGCTTGGAATGCTGTGCTGAAACATCCCACCCCTGTGGCTGAGGAGACACTGGATCTGTGCAATAGCAAATACTGCCTTATTTCAAAGAGAGGCCAAGACTTCCACTCATGTGGTATGTGGGTCTCTGGAAAATATGCCAAGTTCACAGGTACAGATGTGGAATGACCACTGGGACACCATACAAAGATGAGCACTCACACAGCCCCATTACACATGGGGCCTCCTAATGGATGTCTGTACCTGCCCAGAAGAGCATGCAACATCATTTTCCACCCTGCCAGTCAACCCAGGAGTCACATCTGTGAAAACAGGGAGCCATTTCCTTGACCTTCCTTCACACAAAAGGCAAAGAAGAGTGCTTGTACTAAGGCATTAGGGAACAGGTTTGTGCTCTAACAGCTGACAGCAGCTGTGTTTGCTGTGGTCACTTTCCCGTTGACTTTCTTCCATTTATTATCCATAGTGCACATTTCCCAAAGATATTGATCACATTTACAAGTTTACTGTTTATCACTGCAAGGAACACACAGGCTTAACTGGGATGCACTGGCCCACACTCAAAGAAACATTAGAGTGATAAAGATTCAAAAAATATTCCAAATTTTCAACGATTGCAAAGTGTAAATTAGAGATACTGTTTTCATTTAAGGATAAGGTATATAGTTATCCCAGGGACCTCTGACTTCCTCCTCTTCAACTCCCACCATACGATGCATTGGCAAGCAGGACAAACCTTGGTCAATCTTGCACTGCTTTTTTCCTTTCTTCCTTTTCTCCTATTTTACCTCACTCCCATCCTTTTTCCCCCCCCTACTTCACTTCTGACATTACTGTCTTTTCCTTCACAAATTCAATTCCTAGTTCCATGTTCCTAGGTCACACTGTAATGTACTAATGCACTTGTCCCAGGCTGTTTTGCTGGAAGATGACTGAAGGGAGCCTGCACCTGCCAACAGCTCCATGAGAGTTAACCACAGAGGGAGATTCAAGGACCGCAGCCTCAGCAGCAGAGCCATTTACCTCCTCACCCAGCCCTGACTGGATGAGGAGCCCAGTGCACAGATGAGAGGAGAGAAGCAGCAGTTCAAACCCATCCATTGTCAGAGCTCCCACAATGTGACACACACAGGCCTTTCAAGATCTCTTGCAGCATTTCTTACTGTCAGCAAGAATACACTCCATGATTTCCACTGAAGGGAAACAATACCTCAGTGCTCACTGAAATGAAACCTGAGCAAAGGGTGAGAGTTTGCTCTATTTTAGCACTATCCAGAAACTCCTAGCAGATGTTTCATTCTTCAACTGATACACAAGAACTCTGTCCCTCACCTCAGGACTGCCTCAATCCAGCCAACCACACAACAGGAGGCCATCCCTGACCAGTATCCTGGGGGCATTTTATTTCCCATTGGACAGGCTCAAAGTTAATATATCATTCAAACTAAGAAAA